>OY288291.1:3514171-3950592 GCA_958450335.1 Hibiscus tridactylites
TATTAGAGTAAAATGGACTCAAAGCCAATTTATATTGTAACTTAACAAAAAATATTAAACGTTGCTAATAGAAAGTTGTGTTGCTTAGGGGTAAAAAAACTAATGTCGTATTCAGGAACAAAAATTCTGAGAAATAAGGATTCATGAGGATATATGGTTTAGGGTATATGTTTAAGAGTTTAAGGTTTATAGTTTAGAATTTTAGGTTGAGGGTTAAAGGTTAAATTATTTTTTTATAAAAAATAGGGTCAAATTGAAATAATATTTAAATAATGAGGGTTCAATAGAAATACAAAAAAATAGGTGAGGTACTAAAAATGTAGTTTATCCTTATTAAAAATAAAAAATTTAATATATATATAATAATAATAATTTAATTAATTTTTTAAAATTATAATTAATTGTGTATTGAGTCCTTGAAATTTTTTATTTTTATTAATTAATTTAATAATATTCAGCGGTGTTCAACGTTAGTGATGTTCAACAATGTTCGTCGCACGTGATAAACTCATACGTTCACATATCACTTGTCAAATACTTTTTTTCATCTCAATTATTTTGTATTTTTTATTTTTCACAAAGTTTTAGAAAAAAAGTTTATATAAAATATGTGACCTAGAATAATTTAAATAATAAATTTAGACTTAAAAATTTAACTTTTATTTTTATTAAAAAATTAAAAAATATACAAAAATAAATATATTTTATAAAAAGCGATAACTTGAGTGAAATAATTTTAAAATATAAAAATGACTAACTTATCAAGAGAAAAGGAGTAAATATTACTCACGATTACAATAAATTTTTTTAAATAGTCTCTGATTTGTTTTTTTTTTGTTTTTTTTTTGAATAAAATGACAGCTGAATTATTTATTAAACCATCAAATAAACCAACAAAAGTCAAAGGAAAAACGCAACAAGAAAATAAAGGGGCATGCGAAAAGACAATTGTCTAAAACAAAACAAAAGGAAATGAAGCGGTGGGGAGACAGTCCGGCAACACAATCCCTAAAAGAAGACATGGATGAGAGTAAAATTGAAAGGGGGAAAGATGTGAGATACCCCTTCCAAAACGGGAACGCACCGGTCTTCTACGGTGGTTCAATATTCCTCTGGTCCGTTATCACAATATTCCGTACGGCCAGCGGTGCGTCTTCGATCCACGATACATCCTCCGGTGACTGAAGACCAAACTTGGCCATTGCATGCGCCGCTAAATTTGCCTCTCGGCCTGTGTGACGAAAAAGGCACTTCTCAAAGCGCCGACAGAAGATTCTCGCGGTTGACACAATCGGACCGATCTTCGACAAATCTAAGCTTGCTGAATCTATCCGTCGTATAACCGATCGACAGTCACCCTCAAGGACGACGACACGAAAACCCAGCTCCGCCGCGAACTCAAGACCATGCACCACGACGAAAGCTTCAGCGGCGAACGACGATTGAGCCCTCCTAACCTTCCGATGACACGCCCCCAACAGGTAACCCCATTCATCTCTCACCACAACTCCAGATACTGATTTTTGTTGTGCTTGAGAGAAAGTTGTGTCAACATTAATTTTCACTAGTGACGTAGGTGCCGGTCTCCATTTTACTGGCGGGGGAGAAGGCTGAAGACGGTTGAGGCGAGACAGCTGTAGAATTTCTCCAATATAGCTTCGAACAAACGTGGTGAGTTCCTCCTCTCTCTGAAAAATTCCCTCTTGCCATAACTTGTTTCTTGAAAACCAGAGTGCCCAAAGGGTTATCACTATTTCAAGCCTACGTTGAATATTGTTGTTTGTAAACAACCACGCTAACCACTCCTTGAAATTTAAACTAGAAGCATGATTAGACCAAGTTATGTTCAACAGAGACCAGATACGAGTAGCATAGGGACACTCTCGAAACAAATGTTCACAATTTTCTTGACCACTATTACACCTGAAACACATAGGATCTGTAGCTACTCTTTTGATGCATAAATTATGCTTAGTAGGAATATAGTTGTTGTTGAGTTGAGTGGATCTCGATTCGATCAACCAATTTAGCTCACCAAGTGGTGGAGAGATGGATTTTTGGGTGAAAGGGTTGAGGAAGCTAAAATGTAAATAGACACAATGATTTATAGTGGTTCGGACTTCTAACAAGCACCTACATCCACTACCTTAGCTCCCCACTAAGGATTTCTCAATCAATCCACTAATTGATTCGTCCCCTTTTCTAGGATTAGGAGGAAACCCTTACAACCGATCAAGCTTCTACCCAAAGCCTTGATCAAAACCCTCTTAACAAAGAGAAACAATAAAGCAAACTTAAACCCTCTAATAGGTGTTTGTTTGCACAATTAAGCACTCACCCAAAACCTAAAACACTTGAGCAAATTTGACGATTTTGGCTCACTAGTGTTTGTCTATACAAGAATTGACAATTTAAGTGCTAAGACACTCTTTGATCATTTGATGTTTGACAATATCAGCATTAGCCTTCTCTTGATGCTTGAAGGTCCCCTTTATACTCCCAAATGAGTTTGTAGCCGTTACTAGCCGTTGGGATCATATTGGAGCCGTTGAGGACTTTAATTCCCACCATAAATGCATTTCTGCAGCTACCCGTTTCGAAACGCTCGAAGCCGTTTCGAAACACTCTCAATGTAGAAAGAGTCGTTGCAGTCTGTCAGGGTACCCGTTTCAGAACACCCCCTTGCCGTTTCGAAACGCATATCGAAACGCTATTAGCCCGTATCGAAACGCCTGCATTTGAAAGTTGGTTGGGAAAGAGCCGTTGGGTTTTATGACCGTTATGGTCAATGCCATGTAGGCGTATCGAAACGGCCTAGCCCGTTTCGAAACGCTGGGCAAAAATCCTGTCCAAGGAAAGCCCGTTTCGATACGAGTATCGAAACGATTTTACAACTGGAACCCCTGTTTCGAAACGCCCTAAGGTGTTTTGAAACACCTGGACTGTTTTGTTTAGATTGGCTTTGAAAATCATGAAAACCCCTTTTTTAAAAATTCCCTAAACATAATTTCAAGTTGTTTGGACTTTGTAAATGTTTTAAATACTTTTTAAATCAGTCCAAAACATTTTTCAATTATTATATCAAAACATTTGTTCTACAATCTCCCCTTTTTTGATATAATAAAACTCACTTGAAAAATTGTTTGGGATTCTCCCCCTTTAACTTTAAAAATGTGAATAAGAGATTAAAAAATTTAATTCAAATAAAGCTCCCCCTTATTCATTTGAAAATTCAATTTTTCAAACCCTATTTCTCCCCTTTTTTGTTATATCAAAAAGAATTTAAAACATTAAGTTCAAAAATAACAATAGAGGTAAAATTTTGACAAAAATGAGAATTTGGTTTTAAAATTGCTCCCCCTTACTCAAAGCATCGTCAAAAATGTTAGTCCAACATATATGATCATCTAGTTGAATTTAAACTAAAATAAACAAAAGAAAGCAAAAACAACTAGAATTTTACCAACACTTGAATTTAAGGGAGGATGTGAAGCCTTCCTTCTCCAAGTGTTCTTCCTTGTGTGCATGGAGCTCCCCCTCAATGTTTGACTTGTTGAACATCTCCATCACACCTACCAATAGACAATCAAGTAATTTTTGGTATCCAAATTGCTTTGGATCCATGAACGTTAGTAGCACAAATTTTAGTCCCCTTAGGAATCCATTTTTCAATGTCATCTTTTTTAATTGAAGTGGTTAGTCCTTTTGGGACCCAAACACTTCTAAAACATTTTCCTTTAATAAATCTAGGGGCACTAGATTGTCTAACATAGAAATTTGATTTTCCAAAATTGTTTTTCATTTCTAGCTCTTTGGAAATCAAATCATTTTCTTCTTGAACTTTTTGAAGCAATTTTTGTAAATCAAAACATTTTAATTCAAACTCTTCAAGTTTTGCTTCAAGTTCAAGTTTGGTTTTAGAAAGCAAATCATTTTGAATTTTTAACTTTGAAATCAATTTATTATTTTTCAAAATGTGGCTTTTAAAATCTAAAACCAAATCATCATAGGCATCTTTTAATTCATCAAAGGAATAAGAACATGAAGTAGATGAATTAGAAGTTACCCTTGAATCTTCTTCGATGGCCATAAGGCAAAGGTTGGCTTGTTCATCGTCGGTGGAGTCTTCATCACTCCAAGTAGCCACATATGTCTTCTTCTTATGGCTAGAAGTGCTTGCCATCTCCTTTCTTTTAGGTTCTCGTTCAAGCTCTCTCAAGGCTTTCTTCATGAACAGGGCACACTTCTTGAAGAGATGAACTATCTCTTCATCTTCATCCTCCTCTTCACTTTAGTAGACGTGGTGGCAAGTGGAGGATTTGAGAGCCATGACACTTGCATTGATGCCAAGCCCTTTGATTTTCTTCTCTCCCATAGCTCTAATTTCTTCCCTCTTCTTCTCATCCTCTTTGTTCTTCTTCATGATTTGATGAGTAAGGAGTGACCCCATGAGTTCATCAAGCTTCAAAGTCTTCAAATTTTTGGCTTCGATGATGGCGGTCCTCTTTGAGTCCCAAGACTCGGGAAGTGAGTAGATGAGCTTTCGAACAAGTTTTTCCTCCGGGATGGCTTCTCCATAGCCTTTGAGACCATTTGTGATAGTGGAGAACCTATCAAACATCTTCTCGATGTTCTCTTCCGGATCCATTTTGAAGTTTTCATACTCAAGAGTTAGGAGCCCAATCTTGGTCTCCTTGACTTCATTGGTTCTCTCGTATGTGACTTCAAGCTTGTCGCATACCTCCTTGGCACTCTCACAAGAAGACATCTTCTCATAGATGGATGGACCAAATGCACAAAATAGAATGTGCAAGGCTTTGCAATTGAGCTTCATCTTCTTGCGATCGTCGGCACTCCACTCTGCTTTACTTCTTTGAGGCACGAACGAACCATCTTCAACTACATCCCATATCTTGTAATCTTTTGATTTGATGAAGAACTTCATCTTTGTCTTCCAATGGGCATAGTGAGTTCCGTCAAAGAAAGGCGGTTTCTCGATTGATTGTGCCATTTGAGCCGGTTGATGAAATAGTGATCGAGCTTGCCGGATCTTCTCAATAGGATGTGAATCCTCTTCGATTGAGCCAAGCTCTGATACCAATTGTTGAGTTGAGTGGATCTCGATTCGATCAACCAATTTAGCTCACCAAGTGGTGGAGAGATGGATTTTTGGGTGAAAGGGTTGAGGAAGCTAAAATGTAAATAGACACAATGACTTATAGTGGTTCGGCCTTCTAACAAGCACCTACATCCACTACCTTAGCTCCCCACTAAGGATTTCTCAATCAATCCACTAATTGATTCGTCCCCTTTTCTAGGATTAGGAGGAAACCCTTACAACCGATCAAGCTTCTACCCAAAGCCTTGATCAAAACCCTCTTAACAAAGAGAAACAATAAAGCAAACTTAAACCCTCTAATAGGTGTTTGTTTGCACAATTAAGCACTCACCCAAAACCTAAAACACTTGAGCAAATTTGACGATTTTGGCTAACTAGTGTTTGTCTATACAAGAATTGACAATTTAAGTGCTAAGACACTCTTTGATCATTTGATGTTTGACAATATCAGTATTAGCCTTCTCTTGATGCTTGGAGGTCCCATTTATACTCCCAAACGAGTTTGTAGTCGTTACTAGCCGTTGGGATCATATTGGAGCCGTTGAGGACTTTAATTCCCACCATAAATGCAGTTCTGCAGCTACCCGTTTCGAAACGCTCGAAGCCGTTTCGAAACACTCTCAATGTAGAAAGAGCCGTTGTAGTCTGTCAGGGTACCCGTTTCGGAACACCCCCTTGCCGTTTCGAAATGCGTATCGAAACACTATTAGCCCGTATCGAAACGTCTGCATTTGAAAGTTGGTTGGGAAAGAGCCGTTGGGTTTTATGGTCGTTATGGTCAATGCCATGTAGGCGTATCGAAACGGCCTAGCCCGTTTCGAAACGCTGGGCAAAAATCCTGTCCAAGGAAAGCCCGTTTCGATACGAGTATCGAAACAATTTTGCCACTGGAACCCCCTGTTTCGAAACGCCCTAAGGTGTTTCGAAACACCTGGACAGTTTTGTTTAGATTGGCTTTGAAAATCATGAAAACCCTTTTTTAAAAAATTCCCTAAACATAATTTCAAGTTGTTTGACTTTGTAAATGTTTTAAATACTTTTTAAATCAGTCCAAAATTTTTTTGAGTTATTATATCAAAACATTAGTTCTACAGTTGTGAATGAACTTCCAGACAGCAATACGTATCTTGGATGGGCAAGCTAATTCCCATAGTTGTTTAAAGAGACCAAAAGGCTGACCTGGGTATAAAGCATTTTGTTGGAGAAGACGATAGCCACTGCAAACGGTGTATTCCCCAGTGTGCTCACCCGACCACACTCGTATATCCATTTGTGGCAAGGGGGTAAAGGAGTTGCCAAAATCAACTCTGCTTCATAAGAAGAAAATTTTCCTTAATAAAATCCTCATTCCAAACCATCGAATTTCGGTTTATCAATTCTGAAACCCATTGGACGCCCGGTACCCATGGCGATATGACACAACTAGGAGGGTTTATTGGTAGCCAGAAATCATCCCAGATCGAAATACTGGTGCCCAATCCTACTTGCCATCTGAGACCCTTCTCTAGGAGGCCCCTAGCACTCCAAATGCTTCGCCAAATTAGGGATGGGTTGGATCCGAGACGGGCCGACATAAAACTCAATCCAGGAAAATACTTTGCGCGTAATAATCGGCCTACGAGCGATGTTGGATTCGTAACTAACATCCAACCATGTTTAGTCAATAAGGCGATATTAAATTTGCATGTCACGAAAACCCATACCTCCATCCTCCTTTAGATCGCACAAGCTAGCCCAATTACACCAATGGATTCCCCTCTTCTCCGGTGCCTTCTGCCACCAGAACTTGGCTTCCTTCGCTTCCAACTCTCTACAAAAAGTTTTGGGCAACAAAAAACATGACATTGTATACATAGGAATTGATTGTAAGACGGATTTAATAAAAACTTCTTTTCCTCCAACAGATAGAGGACGGGTGGCTCAACTGTTAATCTTTCCGTCAAATTTATCAAATAAAACTGAGAAAGCCTGCCGTTTATTTCTTCCGACCATGGTAGGAAGGCCCAAATACTTCTCTGAGTTATTTGTACTCGAAATCCCCAGAATTCTTCGGATGTCACCCCTTATATCCTCCGCCACATTAGAACTGAAAAATAATCCTGACTTATCAAAATTTACCAATTGACCAGAGCAATTTGCGTACACTTGTAGCACCTCTTTAATAGTCCTGGCTTCCAGATTCGTAGCTCCCCCAAAAATAAGGCAATCATCTGCAAATAGCAGATTAGAAACTATACGGGCTGATCGGGCAATTTTCGCACCACTAATCTGATTTTGATTCACTGCCATCCTTAGTATAGACGAAAGCCCCTCGTTGTATATAAGGAATAAGTATGGGCTCAACGGGTCTCCCTGTCGAAGACCTCTGGTAGGAACAAAGCGTGGGCCCACATCTCCATTCAGTACTACAGAATACTATACCGTAGTGACACAATTGCATAATAAGTGAATCCAATCGCTCGAGAAGCCCATCTTTCCTATAACCGCCTCCAAAAAGGCCATTCGACGCGATCATAAGCTTTGCTCATGTCGAGCTTTAGTGCAAACGACCCTTTTTTACTATAGCGTCTTTGTTGAAAGGAATGCAAAATCTCATAGGCAACAATCAAGTTATCAGTAATTAAACGGCCAGGGACAAAAGCACTCTGTGCTTCATCGATACAAAAATGCAATACTTCTTGAAACCGAATCACCAGCATCTTAGACACAATCTTGTAGATGACGTTACACAAACTAATCGGACGGAATTCAGTCATAGAAGACGGGGAATGTACCTTAGGAATGAGAGCAATATGAGTTAAATTGACACTTTCCAAATATTCCTTTCCCTCAATAAGGTCCAGACAGAAACGACCTACATCCGAACCAATGATGTGCCAAAAACGCTGGTAGAAGATCGCCCCCAAACCATCCGGTTCAGCAGCCTTCAACGGGCTCATAGACTTTAAACCAGCAAGTACATCATCCATGTTAAATTTCCGACCCAAAGAAGTATTCATCTCCAATGTTATACACGGTTGAATGCCGTAAAGGGCTTGGTCAAGCTTAGTAATTGGGCCTCGTGAGAACAAATTTTGAAAATAATCCAAAGCAATAGATGCCATACCAGGAGGATCAGAAAAATGAAGCTCGTCATCAGAAACGAGGCCCATAACTCTGTTTTTCCGTCGTCGATGGGACGCAAAGCGGTGAAAGAAGGCTTTGTTCCGGTCACCATTAGCCAACCAATTAGCCCTTGCCCTCTGTTCCCAGTATAGTTCCTCCTTGTTCAATTCCAAGTTTAAAGCTAGTTTTGCTTCAATTGTCTCATGCAAAACCTCCTCAGATGGGAAAAGATCACTTAAATGATCGAGCCGCTTCCAAAGCTCATCTTTAGTTATGTTCTTTTCCTTACGGATTTTCCGAAACCAAGTAACCAAACCATCACTAACCTAGTGCAAACGTTCCGGAATGGAGCCAGCAGATTGATACCAAATGCTTTGCACTTCTGATTCACAGAAATCTTCCAACAACCAAGATGCCTCGAACTTAAAATGCCATTGCTTATGTGATCGAGGCTGAACATCCAGTTGTAGCAGTAACATATAGTGGTCGGAAAAAGAATGAGCTAAGTGTGATAGCTCGAAGTTCGGAAAAAGATCCCACCAAAAGCTATTAGCCACCGCACGATCAAGCCGCTCCCGAATGTTGTTAGAAGACAACCTCCCTTTTTCCCATGTAAACCAGCTACCCACGTATCCCAAATCCGTAAGACTGCAATCTGATAAAGCATTTTTGAAATCATCCATCTGTCGTGCATTTCGTGGTCGGCCACCTAATTTCTCATGGGAATACATGAGTTCATTGAAGTCCCCAATTACTAGCCAAGGGACGTTCGGAGAGTCATTTAGACTGCGAATGAGGTTCTAAGAATCCATGCGATTAGACCCTTACGGAGCCCCATAGAAGCCAGTACCTCTTCAACATATAGAACCCGTAGAATCAAGAACCAAAAAATCAATATAGCGCTCCGAAGAAGACCGAATTTGCAAATTACATGAATCCTTCCACCCCAAAGCAAGACCCCCACTTCGACCAATAGAGCTAATTTCCAAATCGTGTGTAAAACCACACCTCTGACGTATTCTAACCATCTTTTCAGCTGTTAATTTTGTCTCAATAAAAAATATAAATTCGGGCTAATGTCCCTAAGCATCTGCTTGAGACGACGAACTGTTCGAGGTTTACCCAGACCCCGAACGTTCCAGCTAAGCATTTTCATTGTGAACGGCGGGCCTGTTGGCAAGGCCGACCGATGAAGATAGATAGCTAGTTCCAATAGGATCCACACCATTGGAAGCCTCAGGCACATTTGTGTGAGGACGGACCCTTTTTCCCCCTCAGGCTGGGCCAAGGGGCTTTCCTCAAGCCCATGTTCCATATGAACATCCTGGATACTATTTTCTTTATTAGAATCTGAAGCATTAAAACCATGTTGAATATTACCATTTAAAAACTGTCCAACACCCTGGCTAGCGCCAATTTGGGAATTTGAAACACCCGAATTCCCGCTGTAGTTACCACCATGATTTCCGCTGAGAGAATCATCATCGTTCCTCAACCACCGATTAGACAAAGGTTGCCTGCGTTCCGGTGCCCGAAGAGAGATATCCCAATGAAAAACCACCTCCTTTGGATCAATAATGAGACGCAGAGGACAAAAACCTTCTCCATGACCCAATTTGCCGCACAAAAAACAAAAAAGTTTAATCCGCTCATATTCAAAACGAACATACACCTGATCACCATTCTTAGAGGCCAATTTCTTCCTACGCTTCAAAGGTAATCTCGTATCAAACCGGACTCTAATGCGCATCACACGATTGAAAATTGAACCCATAGCTTTTGTAACATAGTCCAAAAAAACGCCCAATAAAATTCCCAAGATTAACAGCAACCGCCTCAGACATAAAACCAAGAGGAAGATCATAGACTCTGACCCAAAGATTGATATGGAAAAGCGGTACCATTAGGGGATCTTCCCCCTCCTTCAGACGATGAATGATCAGAAGGTGACCATTGAAATTCCAAGGACCCCAATCCAATATCCTATCCACATCAACAATGTGGTAAAGCCGGAAAAAATACCTATTATCACCCAAATCGGATATGGAGATGCCTCCGATGGGTTTCCACACACTAGAAAGCGTATGGCGCATAGCATCAAACTTTACTATGCTGGATGTGAGAAAAGAGCCGACTAGACAAAGATCTAATGAGGGTTTTGATACAAGAGGATCAATATCAACATGTAAAGCCTCCTCCTCCCCATCAGCAATGACCAAAGACGCCATCGGATTAGTCACTGCCTCCATGAGTTTGTGAGATAAAAGGTAACAAGAAACAGAAGACACAACCAGTGAAAACGTGCTATTACAGCAGAGAAGAACGTGCTATTACAGCAGAGAAGAACGTGCTATTGCAGCAGAGAAAAAATGTGCTATTGCAGCAGAGAGAAAAGTAAGTCGATATTTAAAAAAAAATTAGTCTCTGATTTGTTATGTTGAACTAATGATGAGCGAAATATAATGTACACGAGATCCAAAACATTATGGCTAATTTACTAATTACTCTCGATGGCGGAAACAAAAAAATTTATAAGCGTTTTAATTTATAGTTTAGAGATATATTTTAAGATTTAGAATTTGAAATTTAAGATTAGAATTTAAAATTTAGGGTTTGTATGTTAAAACTTAAATCTTTAACCATATTACCTTATAACTTAAATTTTAACATATAAACCCTAAATTCTAACCATAAACTATAAATTTTAATCCTTGAACTAAAATTATAAACTCTAAAATTAAGACACATATATAAAAAACTTTTTTTTTATTTTTACCGACAATCTAATAAATATAAAATCAAACACTTTTGACCTAATTTGTGGTCTAGGAGAAGAATATTTGAATTACAAAGTCGTTAGAAAGAGTTTTGCATTCTTTACCTAAATGATTCTCCACTAAAGGGACAGCTATCGAGAAGACAAAATATTTTACTACAACGACTCTTGATGAACATAAATTCTGACACTAAAATCCAAGTTAGGTCAATGACATAAATATTTGACAAATTATATACATTATTGATTATTATATTGTTGAATTAGCTAATAAGAATTATTACAATCACCTAAATATTGAACAAATAAATCTAATCAATACGAACCCGTGAAGTGATCTCAGTAGTAAAAGATGATGTATTTCATTCAGGTGATTCGAGTTCGAGCATCATGTATGCACGCGGTGTGTGTCTTATTAAGGGGTTAAGAAAATTAAACAGACAATTTTCAACATTCTTTTTATTATTGTTTAGATTTGTTTACAACAACAAATAATTTTCATTATTCTTTTGAGTCTCAAAATTTTTAAATATATTAATTTTATCTTCAAACTATGATTCTCGTTCTAATTTAGTCCTCAATCTTTTAAACATTTCAATTACACCCTCAAACGACGACCCTCGTTTTAATTTTGTCCCTAAACTTTTGAACATTTTAATATCATCTCCAAATTATCAATATATGCTAATCATATCTCATGTTACAATTATAAAAATTATCTCATGTAAAACATTGATGTGAATTATGTAATGATATGACGTGATATAATTATAAACGACAATTTTAAAATAAAATTGAAACTTTCAAAAGTTTAGAAATCAATTTAAAATGAGAGTCATAATTTAGAGATAAAACTAGAATGTTTAAAAGTTTACGACCAATTTAAAATAGACATTGTATTTTGAGGATGAATTTTTGACTAATTTTAACTAATTTGTTCTACTAACAGGAATTGGTCCATGTGGTAAGCAACTTGGTATCGCTTAAGTAAGTCTCGGGTTTGAGGTCTTGTGCATGTAAAAAAATCGTTGGGAGACTCACCCACGAAAACTATATATGCGATGTGAGTCGGTTCAGATTAATCAGAGCAAATCCTTAAGAAACCTAAAGGACAATAAAAATAAGGTGTCGGTTTTTATTTAAGTAATGAAATGAAATGTTAAACACCTATTTGACCTGAAAAATAGTTCAAACACCTAACGTGTATAGTTTGGACACTTATTTTATGGTTAAACTAAAAAGAATGGGAGTCATGTAGGTCTGGGGTGCGGCTACAAGATGACAAGTTTCGAAATTTGTCCATAAATTGAAAACGTTAGACTTCTTAATAACATTTTCAGTTGGGTTTAGAGTATATGTTTAAGAGTTTAAGGTTTATAGTTTAAATTTTTTTTCAAGTATCGATACTTAATTTTTTTGATAAATTTCTAGTTTGAGACAGAATTTTGATACTTACAAAATAAAAATCGATATATGAAGAAAAAAAACCTCAAAAAATTAATTAAAAACATCATAAAAAATTTAACATTTTTAATCCGTGAAAAAATCTCAAAATTTGACGTTTTTTCGTCGCACCCTATATATATCGCACGTTAGACTTGGCTATGCGAGTCGGTTCTAACTTTGGCGTATCTTTCACATTCACACGTTTTACAGTTCCCAATGGGCAGTGGGAAATGAGCAATGGACTTTGTGAAACACTTTGGACACCTCACTTTCTCTATCCTTTTCTTTAAACTCAAATCACATGATCTACAAACAACTCACACGTAAACAACTTGTAATAAATTTCATTTAAAAACATCTAGTTATCTGTCACCAATATTATTTTTATTATTATAATTAATATTATATTCTTTGCCATATTATTTTTCTTTAACAATTTTTTCGAGAGAAAATAAAGAAATTTACTTTTAAAAAATGTTGAATCCATAATTTAGAAAAGAGATGGAATGTCAACAGAGAATTCCAATCATTTACTTTAAAAATTGTTAATATTTATATGTATTATTTATACGATGCATTCACATTATTATCATATATAGGGACCAACCTAATACTTTAGGTTAGGGGTGAACTTATAGATTTTTAGGAGGGGCGAACTTATAAAAATTTAGGGGGCGAAAATAGATTTTCAATAGAAAATACATAAAAAAAATTCTAAAAAATTTCTAAGTCCTATAAAAATTTCGAATTTTTAGGAGGGGCAACCGCCCCTGCCAGGCCCGGCCCTAAGCAGGGGCAGAAAGGGCACCCGCCCAGGGCCCACAGCTTAAAGAAGTTACATGTTTATAATTTTATTCGAATTGTATTTGTTTTTAATAGTCTAACTTTTTAATATTTATTATTAGGGGCCAATTTTTTTCAATATTTGTTAATAGAAATTTAATTTTTTTTTCAATATTTATTATTAGAGTCATACTCTTAAAATTCAACTTTTTTCTAATACTTGTTATTAGGGGCCCATTTTTTTTAATATTTGTTATTTTGGGCATACTCTTAAAATTCATTTTTTTTCAATTATTGTTATTAGGGCCCAAATTTTCAATACTTGTTATTATGGACATACTCTTAAAATTATTAATTTTTCATTACTTGCTATTAGGGACATAGATTTAAATAATAGTATGCAACCGCAACAACAACTGTTACATGACGATAGTGGTAGTGGCGAAGCTAGAATTTTCTTATAGTGAGGTCATGAGTGAAGTATGATGTATTGAGGATTTCTATACCACTAAAATAAACATTGTTGACCGCATACTTCAAACAAATTAAGTAGGGTCAAATCTAATATTTCTTATGAAAAATCTATATTACCTCCTTAAAAGTCTTATGCCCCAACAAATCAAGCAGAGTAAATTGCACCCCCAATTTATATGCTACATCCGTTCATGGGTAGCGGCACCATTTAAAACCGCGTTACTTGCAATTTTTATGTCCACAATAACATATGTTATTAAGAGATTTCACAACCACGATATTTGTAGTGACCGAAATAACATATATAATACCTGCAACCACAATAAAACCTAACAGGACTGTAAATACGACGACGATCGCAATTTAAATTTCTAATTTGGGGCCTATGTTTTATATTCTCTCTGGGCCACCAAAAATTCAAGACCGGCCCTGCCCCTGCCAACCCTCCTCGATCCATCCTTGATCATATATATATATATATATATATATATGGGTTAGGATCAACTTACACCGTGTAAAACTCTTTAAGTTTTACACCTTTTTTGGATCGTTGGATGGGGGAAATGGATGGTTGAGATTAACTCCGTGTTTTTAATTCCCAAGTGATAATCTTCACATATTTTACTGTTAATCTTATCCATCCGTTTCCCCCATCCAACGATCCAAAAAAGGTATAAAACTTAAAGAGTTTTACACCGTGTAATTTGATCCTATCCCTATATATATATATATATATATATATATATATATATATATATATACCGACACACTATTAAATAAATTCTTACTAATAATCAATAATTATTTCAGATTCCTTTTAAACAGAAGCCAGAAGAAATGTTTTAGTAGGATGTTTTTTCTGGCCAAAATAAGCCTTTAAAACATTTTAGTCAGTTATCTCAATATATATATAGTTAAAACATTTATTTTATAGTTGAACCTTAAAACAACTCAAAAAATAATATTTTTAACTTTTTTATTATCGAAAATCATTTTGAGTTAAATTATATATTTACTCTGTATTATAATATATATATAATTATTTCTATTTGTAATGCTTTAAACGATTTTTTAACTCAATTTACTTCATTTATAATGTTAAGAGTCGAATATTTTTTTTTTATTTAAAGGTCTTAACATATATCTCATTAGATCAACTAGTAGTTCAATGTGAGTATTCAATCGAGTCGAGTAAATATTTCAAGATAGTCGAGTTGACGAAGTCCTATAATATAACTTAAGTTTTATTTGAATTTTTCCGAGTTGAGTATAATTATTCGAGTTTCTGTTCAAATTTAATTGTAAATATTTATCATAACTATAATGTTACGATACTAATTGGTTCCAATTTGCACCACTTTCTATAGCCATATACATATGTATTTCTTCATATTTTTCATATGATATTTACATATATCAGAAAGAGTTGGAAACTCAATTGGAACTTGAAAACGAATATATTAATTATTAAAATTTTGAAATTTAAATCTCATTTTATAAAATTTTCAAGTTGAGTCATATCGATAGAAAAAATCAAAATTTTCTAGTAGAATGGAATTTCGAACCACCTGATGACGGTGGCTGTATTAATTATGTTTTTAAACCAATGTTTTAACAGTAATTGAGTTTCCATTATTGGCGGGTAAAAGCTGTTTCTCTTAATTTCCAGTATATTTCAAGGCCCCCAGCTTAGCTATAAACTTACAAACAAACAAATTGATTCTTCACTTCTCTGTTCTTTATTCTTTCTCTCTCTTTTCATTAATTTATACACATATTTTCTGATTATAATAAGCATTGATTCTTTTCTCTTTCTCTTTCTCTTTCTCTCCTAATTAGTTCATGCATTGATTAGGCACCTCATTTTCATGTTTTCTTTTCCAAGAAAGGAACTGGGATTAGGTATCTTTCTGCAATTTTCCCTTCTTCACACTTCAAAAGGTACTTTCTTCTTCTAAAACATTCCTGATTAATGCTCGGGTCGGTGGGTGTTGAGATTTGATTTCAGTTACTTGACAAACAAGAATGAAATCCGAATCTGAAACGGAAAGATCTGTGTTTATTGTGCTTGATTTCATCTTGTTATTTTCGTTTCTTTCCCTTTCGAATCCGAGGAGGATGCTGGTTTCTTCATAATTTTAGCTTCAGTGAGAAATCTGAATCTCAAATCGGTACTTTTTTTGTTGTTTTTTCTGGATTTGATTGTGTTATGGAAATGAAGGGGAAACTTGTTTTTTTTTCCTTCCTCCCTGATTTACTGTGATTATTTTGTTTGAAATGTAAGTTGTTAATACTGGATTTGCTGCTGCCACTCCAATGTGTGCTATTTAGATGTTGTTTTTAGTATGGAATTTTTTTCTTGTTTTAGATTAAAACTTTAGCATTCCTCTGTTCGGGGTTCTGGCAAAAACTGTGAAAATAAATCAAAACTGAACACGATCTAAGATTAGACACTCTATTGGATTCTGTTGGATTGAAGAATTTGTGAATAGGATTATGATAATTTAGAAGTACAATTTTCATTTCTTTTCCTACCTTATATGACCAGTGAAAGTTAGCATGATTTGTTATTGGCTTAAATGAAAAATCAGCCCCTAAACCATACCATTTTTTGTTTTTAGTCCTTAAACTATTTTTTTGTCAAAACAAGTACCTAAACTACTATTTTTGGTCACTTTAAATCCAATGGTTATCTAAGTTTAAAAAAATTCTGCCAATAAGATGTTGACAGGTCACATATTTTTTCACCAAAAGATAGTTTAGGGGCTAAAAGCAAAAATGGCATAGTTTAGGTATTTGTTTTGACCAGAAAATAGTTTAGGTACTTAAAATGACTATAAATAATAGTTTATGTATTTATTTAGGGACTCAAAGCAGAAAAAGAGCATAGTTCAAGAGCTGATTTTTCATTTAAGCCTTTGTTATTCTCTGTCCATTTTCCCTACAATACTTGCATTCAACATTAGTTTTCGACACACATTCAGACATCTGAAGTGCAATCAATCCTCTGCATGTATGGAAAAGCTTAGGGAAAATTGAGTATACCGGCAGAAACACATACTTGTATCCTATGTTTGACTTAATCCGGTAACATAGCATATAGACATTGTTAGTAGCTTCAATGGAAGCAAGATGCAACTTATTGGTCTTTTAGATTAGAACAAATTGCAGTTTTTTGAAAGATCACATATATGTTGTTCATGTTATATTCCTTAACATTGTTCATTAGGATTTGATGTGATGCATTGATTTTAAATGAACAGATATATGTCTCTGAAGAATTTGATGGAAGACAAGCAACTTGACTTTAACCGGCCACTTCTTTCGGTGAGGCGCTTCACATCCCAGGTCGTAGGTTCTGAATCTGAGGGCAACAAGAAAACTGATAAATCACTCAACAAAATACCCCGTCTTCCCATTTATAAATCTGAACTGAAATCAGGTCCAATTAGGAACCCTGGAACAGTTCCTTTTATGTGGGAGAAAACTCCAGGTCGACCAAAGGAAGAAAAAAATATACATACTCATGCTCTTGACAAGCCTCCCATTGCCCCGAAGCTTCCACCTGGGAGGGCTTTGAATGATAAGCAGCAGCCTTGTATAAAAGGGTCTGATGCTAAAACTTTTGCACCATGCCAAACAGAAATTGTCCCTTCCGGTTCTCAAAATGTTCCATCATTGGCTCTTGATGAAACTAAGTATGAGTGTGCCGCAAAAGAAGACATGGAGGAGACAGGGAGCTCTGGCTCAAAGGATAGTGGTGAGGCTTATGTGGATGCAGTCGATACACTTTCACGGTCAGAGTCATTCTTCTTGAACTGCAGTGTTAGTGGCCTGAGTGAGTTGGATGGTTCAGATATGAAACCATCTGGAATTTTCTCATCAGATCCGCAAACTCGGGATTTCATGATGGGTCGTTTTCTGCCTGCAGCGAAAGCTGTAGCATCAGAAACACCTCCATATGCTACTAGGAAACAGCCTATAGTACGAGAGCCACCAAGACAGATAAAGGAGCTTGTAACGGTGGATAAGCAGCAACCACATCGTGCATCCAGTCCAATGAAGTTCCGACATTATGCACAAGATGATTGGTTGGAAGAAACTGAAGATGATTGCTATAGCCATTCTGATAACTATTCAGCAAATGTCTGTGGCTTATTTCCTCGGTTCTTGCTTAAAAATTCCTTATGCCTTTTGAACCCCATACCAGGGATGAAAATTCAGGCTCAAAAACCAGTAGAACCGGCATACTCTGTTCGTAGGCGAGAGGCTAAATCTTCATATTTGAGACCTTGCAGTGAAACTGAAAATGAGGTACCTATGGTCTTTTCTCCTAATGGGATTGTCTAAATCTTACTCTTTCTTTTGCTTTCCTTTTGTAAATTAAATATTAGTTTCATTTATTTTTTCTAGCATGCTGAGGCTGCTGGCGAGAAAGGCTTAACAGGCATTGCTCAAACAAAGGAGGTTATTGAGGATAAGCATAACCAAGGGAGCGGATCTAGCAAGAATAGTTATCGAAGTGAATGCCCGAATCCGGGTGGAGCTCCTCCTTTTAGGCATTTGCAGGGTAACAATGTATCATCGCCTCCCAGTCAAATTTCACAGTTGGTACATCAAGAAAAAGGGTTTCTTGGTATTCCTGAAAAGGCTAAGAATTACAGGGTTAGCAGCATTGATCCTCTTAAAAAAGAAAGGAAGAATTTTAAAGAATTGCTGGCAAGTGAGAGTATTAGCCAGGAATCAGGTTCGGCAAGCCCTGTTGAGAAGACTCTATATGTAGATTCCATACACAGGGTAATATCATCCAACTCATGTTTTCCAGATGAAACTGCACTAACTCAATGCATGAAGGATGATTTAGAGATCCCGGTTAATCCTGGGGAAATGGAGGAGAATTCTTCATTAAAGGATTCCAAGCACTTGAATCATGTTGTTGATGAGAATGCAGCAGTGCAGCATAAGACCATGGAGTCTGTGGATCCATATTCTCTGTTTTCTCCTGAAAAACATGCTCCTTACTTGCAAATGGATGCATCGGACGGTACCAGAAGAGATCGAGCTTTGATTCAGGATTCTAGTAAATTGACATGCCTAGGTGTTACTCACAACGGGAAGAATGATATGGAATGCCCAGTGAACTTTGAGTCAAGTCAACAAGAGCACATACAAGTCCCTAAAACATTTACACGCTCAACAGCAGCTGAGCGTATAAAGGTTGATTCGGAAAGCCGCTCGCAAATCAAATCAAGTAACAGAGGGAGTTCTAGTGGCAGCAACTTAAAACTAACTCTTGCCCTACCTTTACCAAAAGCTCCATCAGAATCCTGGTTAAAGCGCACCTTGCCCGCCATCTCGTCGAGAAGCACATCCTCATGGTCTTCTCTAGGTACATGTAACGATGCTGGAACTCAGGCCAACACAACTTCGTCCAATGATCTCAAGTGGGAAACCATTGTTAGATCTTCTAATGTTCATCACGGTCGTCTGCGTTTTTCAGAGGTAAATTCAGTAACTCGTTACTTCATACATCGATTTTCTTTATATCCATGTTTACTGTTATTTCATGAGTTCATACATTCACTATGCAATTCCTCATGTATCAGGAACAACTTCCTCCGATACCAGAAGCTTAGAAGTACAAATACGTCGAGCCGAGCCAGTAGGTTTCGCCATCTGCTTATGGTTGAAACTACCTGTCAAAAACTTTATCTACAGGTACTCTTCAAGTATATGATGGAAAGCTGTATAAGTGTAAATCAATATTTTCCATATGGCACTGATATATGAATCTATAGTTGTAATTCTTTGTATATAACATCAATAAGTTCATAGAGTACAGGTCCAATAAACCCTGTATTGTATGTGTGTTCTTGTTTGCAATAAAAGGTGAAAATTGCTGCTTTTAGCATTAGCAATTATAGTTATGTCTAAGGACGGACGCAGAATTTTATGTTAGGGAGCGAACCTATAAAATTATAGGGGCAAACTTATAAAATTTTAGAGGGTAAAAATTATGTGTATTTTGTTTTCTTGTTTTGTATGTTTCTTAAATTTATAATAAGATCCTCAAACGTAATTATTTGATTCATTTCCATTCTTTCATGCACTACGAAATTAATTGATTCATTTTAAATTTATGGGTTTGAATAAATGCTCAACATTCGAGAGAGTTTGATAATTACAAATCTAATATAACATATTTTAATAGTCGTGGAAAATAAGAGGGATTAGTGGGCCAATGATCCCACAAAATTTTAGAAAATTAGAATTTAGTGTCTTAAATTTTTCAAAAACTTAATTTGGACCCTCAAAATTTTAAAAAATTCCCATTAAGCCTTTCAAAAATCTTTTTCAATAATGTAGATTTAACCTTCAAATTTTTTGAAAAAAAAATTCAAAGTTTGAATCGTAAAATATCACTTGTAAATTTAATTAACTCGAAATTTTTTGACTCGACTCGATCGAACGCTAAGCCCTATTAGTTAATGAACCTACATTGGAGAACAAGAGTTGAGAAAACTGAAACGAGTACCGAAAACGAGTACAATAATCACATCGTCCCATACAAATATGAAACAAGATAAATGATCAGCTAACGAACATCATTTAAAAACATACTCGACTTAATCTGCAAAGACTTGCTATTGATAAACATACATGACCCAGAACAAATTCTCTGCTAGGACAGTTTCACTACGATGAGTTCGAATCAGACTCTGTGAATGACCTTTGTGTAAAGTCGACGAGTCTTTTTCGCTATGATTCTATTATAAGGAAAATGCAAAAAACCTTATAAATAATTGCATTATGAAAAAAATGTTTATTATGAAGTCACAGACGGGTCGTTATTACTTTCTGAACATTACAAAGATAAAAAGAAGGGAGGTAGCAGAACCTTTTAGGGACTGTACTCTTAAACTTTTACATTCTTCTAAAATCTCCTCTCCAATGGCTTGGTATGCTTCGATGTCGAAGCAGGATTCTTTCCGCAAAACCCACTCGACTTTGTTATGGAGGTACCACTGTGTTTCAAGAAGCCAATGTAATGAGGGGTCAGCTCAAATTAATGGATGACTGTATGACATAAAATTGAATAATATACAGGCAAGGATATTACCTGTGATGACTCTGCACTGCTTTTTTCTTAATGGCAGCAAGATTTTTCACTTCCTGACTGTTTATAGATAGAATGAGAAGAAAAGAACAATTAATCTCGATTCCGGTCGTTGTAGGTGTACAGTTTTTCGTAAAAGAGAAAAATGATTACCTCTTCATAAAATCTATCTTCGCTTTCTTCATTATGTTGCTCTTGCCATTGGAGAAACTGCAGCCAGGTCCACTCCCTAGTGAAGATGTTAAGATTTGTATAAATAGAACCAACAATCCGCGAAATATACTATTTATTAACGGCTATGAAAATCAAAACCGCATATATTACAATTAGAAACCAATAAACTTCGGAGAAACTACGAATGTTACCAGAGAAAAAGCTTCTTTTGCTTGAAGGTGGAACCTTTGTGCAAAGCTGAACCTGCCGACTTTGTTTTCCTAATCAAATTGAAGTCAAAGTAAGAAATTCTGATGATGCAAAGAGCATAGGTGCTGGAACACAGTCACGCACACAAATAGCAAAATCTTGCATGCAACAAACTAATTTTGTTAATGTAGCAACTAGCAAGCAAGCTACTTGTCAAAACCATGGCTTATATTGTTATAAATGATTCAGAGAATAAGGAGATTACGAGCATCTTCTTTCTTGTATAATTGTCTCAGCCGATCAACCGCTTTGTTCTCGGCCTCTTTAACTTCTTTCAATTTTGCCTGCAACAAATCATTCAACTTTAGCAGAGAAGTTGATATAACAGTGCTCGGAAACAAGTAAAGGCACCAACAGCCTAGCTATTAAGCAAGAAGATGGTATGCATGTAAAAAAAATATCGTTAAAGATTACCTCATACAACTGTCTCCATCTAAACGAGACTTTCTTTAGTTTCATCCTCTCAATTACGACTTTCATACTCTCGCGACCAAACTGCAGCTCATAGAAATTCTTCCATAGTTTATCGGTTACCGGAGTAAGATCCCTTTCCTACACAGATCGATTAGTGCCTATTAAATGTACAGAACCAAAGGAAAATACCTAATTCCGGCACATACAATACAATGCAGGACAACAACTTACTTTTGTACTCTTTTCCACATGCAACAACTGATCAACCGTACAATGTGGCAGAATACGCTCGAGTAGATGCGTATCCGTCTCGCCAACATCTCCGAGGTACCTTACATTACCTATTGCTGTTCTAACACAAAGGTCCACCAGCGAAGGAGGTCGTCTCACATTGCCGATATCCGCAATGCTTCTCGGTCTCTTCTCCAGATACATATTGCTCTAGGGAAGGATTAAAGGGGGCGGGGAGGGAAAGGATGCAATTAAGTCAATCTCTGTTGTTATGCCGTAGCTCTATCTCTGTTTGTTAGTTTCTACAAATTGGATTTGTAGATAAAAAGCAATCAATTAATATTTTATCATCATATTAGTTCTAATAAAAGACAATTCAACAATTACGTAGTTCGATCATCCTACAATAATCAACTGAGTCTAAAATTCTTTAAAAATCTAAGATTCTAGCTTTCAAAACAAAAGAAATTGAAAGAAAATTGGGAAAAAACTAGTTTACCTAATTTTATTTATAAAAAAAACTATATAAAATAATGAATAATTAATTCAAAAAAATTGAAAAGATAAACAGCTGCATAATCATCATATCTGAAACATTAAGAAGCTGATCTAATCGAAATTAAAGGTAAATATAGCTCACCGATTGATTTCCGAGAGAGGAAGAACAGATCGGATCAAATATTGGCGATGCGAATCACAATTCAGAACGAATTAAATTCTGCATAGACGAGAAAGCTTCCGGTTCCCGTGCTAACATGCGCAGGCTCGGGGATGAAGACGACGACTCGGGCTGCTCTACGCAGATTCCTATATATCTCCCAAATCAGATTAGCTAACTTGCGCTATGGGTGCACGGTTTGCTAACGTTTTCCTTTTATTTCCCTTTTATTAAGGTTTTTTGTTTCATTGTTTTATATTTAAAATAGTACTTAATTAATAAGAATAAAAATATTAAATTCTTTTTAAAACACACAAATTATATTAGGTTTTGGTTTAAGTAGGAATCCTAACTTTTTAATATATTTTGTTTACTTTACATTAATTAAATGTAGGATACTCGTGTTGTTTACTTTTAATATATTTTGTTTACTTTGCATTAATTAAAGGTAACAAATTTACATTGCATATAATTACTTTGCGTAAGTCTTTATACAATTACTCAATTCTAATTACTATAATTATCAATACACAAATACTTTTCATGAGTCTATTCTTTCTCGGTGTTTTTATTTAAATTTTATCGCTAAAATTTTAGATTTAAAGTTTAGGATTAGAGTTTAAAGCTAAGACATATGATTAGGGTTTAAAAAATTAGAGATAAGATATATTTTATAGGGCATTTAATTTGGTGTCTAAAATTTAAAATTTAAAATTAAAACTTATGATTTGATTTTGTACTATTGGTACACTGACAGAGAATTTTTGCTCACTTTTTATTATAGGGTTATGCTATTGACAACCCTTATAATTTTTATTATAGGGTTGTCAATAAGAACACTATAGATTCTTGTAATTAATGTTTTTTTGTTTTTTAAAATATAGTATAATGTAATTAATTGCATTCCTAAAAAGTTGTGTTTCATTAATTTAAATTTTTTTAATTTAATTAAACAATAAAACCCTAAATTCAAACTCCAAACCTCAAACTTAAACCTAAAACCATAAACCCTAAACCTCAAACCCAAACCCTAAACCCAACCCTAAAACCATAAACATTAAACCCTAAAACGTAAACTATAGACCATAAACCCAAAACCCTAACCATAAATCTAAACCATAAACCCTAACATCAAACCCTAAAACTTAAACCATGAGCTATAAGCCATAAACCCTAACCTTAAACCCTAACTCTCAACCCTTAAACAATAAACTATTTTAAGTGAGTATTAATTACATTAAACAACATAAAATTAATTAAACATGATTTTTTAGGAATGTATTTAATTATATTTTACTAGATTTCATTACAAAGCAAAACAACCATTTATTATAAAGCAAAACAAACATTAATTACAAAGCAAAATAAGTATTAATTATAAAAATTTATAGAGTTCTTATTGACAGCCTTAGGGCTGTCAATAGCAAAATTCTTTATTATATCATAACCTTGTAAAGTTACTACATATAAATTTTATTCATTGGTAGTAGAAAAAAAATATTATACAAATAGAGTTGTATAGCTGTCGCATGTCTCTAATTTTGTTTTTGTTTTTTAATATAATTGAAAGAACAACCATACAAAAGTTATTAGAACTTGCTAATGTCTCTCTTTGGCTGACTGGCTCTTTCTCCTATCCAGCATCAAACCTTTTAGTGCTCCATTCGTTTTCTCAAATGTTTGAGAAGTCCTGGTCGTTAGCTGTCTCGGATGTGTAACACTCGTGTTTTGAGGTTAGGAGTTAGTCGTGTGAGTCGGTTCGAGTCGGTAAAATCAATTTTAATTAAATTGACCTTAGTCTTGATTTAATTAGAATTTAAAATAAAATGTGTGTCATTTTTGTAATTAAAAAGAAAAGTGGAAGGCCACATTTTTGAATAAAAAAGGAACAAAAAAATGTTGTCTTCCTCCCCATTCCCCCCCCCCCCCCCAACGTGAAAAGCAAACAAAACCCTCCCAAACCCTTATTTACTATTTCATTAAACCCCTCCATTGATTCAAGGGTATTTTCAAAGGTAATTACATATTCTCACTCTCCTCTTCATCCTCTTCATTTATCTAGTCTTAAAATTAAAAACCACCATCTTTTTGAAATCTCAAGTTTAAAGAAATTTTGAATTTTTAATGGGTTTTACATTTGATTTTGGTTTGTTAAGTTGGGTTTTAATTTAATCTCATCATAATACACATAATATCTTGAAATGGTTGATTTTGGGTGAAAACCGGAAGTGGGTCTTTAGGGCCATTTTTGAGGTGTCTAAAATTTAGTTTTTGGTGAGTTTTAGTGTTGGGTTGAAGGGCTGATGGTTTAAGGATATTAGGGGAGTGTTTTGGGACATTTTGAATGTCATTTGGGTGTTTGAAAACATGATTTTCTGCTGGGTAGTAAGGGAGCACAAAAATTGGAAGTTTGGTGAGAAAATGAGTTTGAATTTGGGTAAAGTTTGGCTTGTGTTGTAAGTGGGGTTGTGACTGAATTTTAGCATTGATTTGGTGAGTAATGATTGTGTTTTGATTGGCTAGAAACAAAAGGAGACATCAGAGAAGCATCGAGATCGAATCCGGACATTTAGGAGGCTTGCTTGCTTGCGTGGGTTGCTAAGGAAGGGTGGTGAGTAAAACTTTAAATTTGTTTTAAAGTTGGTTCAAGTGTGCGTAGTGGATGTGTTGGAATGAGCTTGGTAGGTCATTCCTAGGTGGGATTTAAATTGGTAGTTTAACTCCTTGATTTCTATTGATGTTTATTATGCCATTGCCTATTTGATCTTGTGAAATATGGATTGATTGTATTGTGTATACCTTGATATGTGTATGCGATGAATATGTGATATAATTGGTGGACGTGTGATGTGGTTAAAGAAATTGGCACTAATTAACTTACCGGGTGTAATTGATCGATCATTAGGATTAGTGTGCACACAATTGAGTCAAAACGTACGTGGCCTTGATGGCATTGAGTCATCAAGGAGGAGTACGGTGATGTAATATTCCATCGGAAATTTATTTATATTCTACGTGATGATGAGTGGAATTTCATCCGTAGGGCATGTGGTGATGAGTGGAATCCCGCCCATGCAAGGTCCGATGATGAGTGTAATCCCACCGAGGTAATGTTGTTGTTTAGTGTAAATCCGCACATCCGGGTAAACAAATAGTGACCAATGAACTTGTTCTTATAATTGTGGTGTTGTGATGTTGATATATATATTTTTGAGTTTAGTATGATGTGAGATGCCATATTATGACTCTTGAAAGACTAGCTAGGTTGACTTGTTGATGCCTTTATATGTTGTGTGTGAGATTAGGGATTTACATGCTTGGACCCTGCATTGTTGTTGATTTTGGATTTTAGAGCATCCTCACTAAGCTTCTAGCTTAAGCTCTCATTTTCAACGATGCAGATCATTAGCTTGGTGTTAGCAAGGAGCAAGGTGAAGAGGCTTTCCAAGTGTAGTTGCTCAAGTATGATTGTAACCCCCTCGTCCCGGTCTGGCCGGATGACCGGTCTGAGTGGGCCACACGGGGAAAACCGAAGCGAAACCCGTTAAGGCTTCCCCTCGGTTAACGACCCAGAGAATTTCTTTTAACTTTAGTCTTATCTAGATGCATATTTAATTCCTATGTGAAGCACAACAGCGGAAGATACAACAATGAAACATTCTCCGACCAAACAAGACATAAAACCGCCCATTTTACTCCATTACAGCATGCCGTTTCGAAACGCCCATAGGGTGTTCCGAAACGCCTTGACTTAGTCAACAGGCCAGGGTCAACCATAAGGTGACCGTTCCGAAACAGGGGAGACCCGTATCGGAACGACCTTGACGGTCAATATCTCGTGGTCAACGAGATTTGACCGTTTCGAAACATCAAAGGCCCGTTTCGGAACGGCTTCATCTCGCCAATTTCTCAAAATTCCAGTAGCCAAAATGTTCCGAAACGACCCTCATCCGTTTCGAAACGGCAGGCCACTTACAAATGGACCGTTCCGGAACAGGGGGACCCGTTCCGAAACACCCCCTGTCTACAGACCCGTCTGGCTGTTTTGAGGCACAAGGGTGTCCCAAAACACCATACAACAGCAAAACAATTCGACTTAAGGTTTACCAACTAAACTAGCATGCTTCAACATAATTTAAACATGTCTAACACTAAGGCGACACCCCACAAACATGCTTTCATACAAACATCATTCAAACACATGTATAAACTCTTAAGGCATAAGACTAACATTCAAAAGAGCAACTTAGGCATGAGTTAACATTCATCACACAAGCATTTGGCAAGATACAACATGCTTACAAATCAAGTCAACCATAGATATACATCAAACTCAAATCAACAACACCTATCCCATTGCTTTACTATTACAATCTTTAAATTTAAACATCATACTTGAGCTAACCATAAGCAACACTTGGAGGCCTTTCCTTGCCCCTGCCACCCTCAAGCTATTGATCTGCATTGTCGAACAAAAGAGAGCGTAAGCATAAAAGCTTAGTGAGGGTAAGCTCTTTAAAAACAAACCTCGACAATGCAGGGTCCAAGCACGAGCTACAACCAAGATAAAATGCATGATCTTACCTCCGATCCACGCGAGCCATAAATATAGACGATGCATGAATATATATTCAATATCATGTCATGCTCAACATGTTTAAATCCACAACGTATGAAATCACATATATTAAACCATGTTAGCAACACATCCCAAATCACATTGTCTCACAATTAACCACATATGGGCAACATAAACTACAATCTGTATTGGCACCTAGCTATGACTCGAATACGCGGATAACCGTTGGAACTCACATCCAACAACTCAACCATTACCTGACGATGGGATTACACTCATCACCGTTCACGCGGAGGGGATTCCACTCATCCTCACGCCCCGTCGATGGGATTCCACTCATCACCGACTAATATAAATACAATTTCCGGGCGAACCCGTACTCCTCCTTGGTGACTCAACGCCACCAAGGCCACGCGCGACTTTTGACTCATGTGTACACACTAACATCCTAATGATCGATCATTTGTACCCAAGCATACTAGTGCCAATACTACACATTTCATTAATCATTCATAATATCAATTCATAACACTTCCGTGCTTAGCACGTACTCACCATGGCTTACCGTCATGCACAAACCACATTTCCATGTCTAGCATAAACTCACCATGATCCTCGGATCATACAATCACTTCCTAATCTCATTTCACATGACAACACCACATGTACATCATTATCAAACATATCACATCATATTTTGCACATGTGTATAACCATATCACATCTATCATCATCAAGCATATAACAATGCATCAACATGCCTCATCATACATGTATACAACATATACATAATCAACACTACCACAATTTAATACGAGGCATATACAACCATTAAAAAATGCAACTAAAGTCTCTAATCAAAGCTTGGGATTAGGCTACCACTCTAATCCCAACTCTAGGTGGGTTTACCAAGCCCATCCTAGGTTCACATGCTTGAACCAAATACTCAAAACCATTTTGAAAATATTTAACCACTCACCTAAGCTTCCAAGCTCCAAGTCAAGCAAGCAACCTCCCTCAAATTTCCGGATTTCTTCCCGAAGCTTCCCCAACACAAATTCCCGCTTCTAAACAACCTCAAACACATTTCAAACAATTCCAAATCAGCCCAACATCAAAATACCAACCCGGAATACAATTCAAATGCAATTTACCATGTTGCAAACCATGAACAAATCCCATTTTTAGCAAATTCGGGCAGCCCCTAAACCATGTCCAAAAACCATGTTTCCAACATCCATAGCACCCACAAACAATCCCAAATCAACCCCTAACCATAGTACTACCATTGGGCTATCAATTTCCACCTAAAACAACCCCCAAAACTCACCCAAAACCCTCCAAAAACCCCATTTATACCCAAATTCGGGAATTCATTTAAAATACTCTAAAAATCATATATGTTGGACTATTTGATTCACAAACATCATATCTAACCATTATAAATCAAAAGCTTTAGTAAAAACCCATAAAGCTCCATCCTTTAACCTAAACTTTCAAAAACCCAATTTCTAAAACATTGATGAAAATGAAATATATTTGTACTTCCAAGTAGAGGAAGATGAGAGCAAGTCGGAAATGTAATTACCTTTCAAAATGCTCCAAAAATGAAGTTAGAAGAGATGAAATGGTGAAAGGGGGAGGGAGAGAGCTTCCATGTCGTTGAATTGGTGAAAATGGGGTGAAGAAGATGAGCACATGTTTTAATTCAACAAAAAGGGGTTTTAATTTTAAAAGTTCATTTTATTTACCCTTTTGCCATTAATGAGATGGCAACTCTCCCCTTACTTTAAAATCCATAAAATTTTAGTTTCATTTCAAATTAGCCCAACACAAAATGTTTATTTGAAAATGAAGAAAGACACAAGGTCCAAATGATATTATTTAAATAAAAAAAACCGAGACCCAAAAATATTATTTAAATATTATTTTCTTTCGACCTCTAAACCCGGGTGTTACAATGATTTAGTAATTAATGTGGTAGTCTAGCAATGGGGCAATTATGTGTTTTGTATGAGCATTGTTTGACTCATAAGTATTATTGGATGTTTATGCTTGGCTTGGTTTTGTAAACCATGTTATGCCTTGATGAATGCTTGTGATGATGAAGCAATGCTTGGATGTTTAGGTTGCCTTGGTTGTATATGCAAATCTCATATGTGATAACTTGCGCCTTTGACCATTTTGAACTCTTTAGTATGCCCAAATATGCAAAATCTATCTCTTGTGTGAATGCCTTAATGTATGTGTGTAATTGTTCATCCTACTGGCTTTACATGTTAATTCTTGGTTGTGGTGTATTGTATGGATGATTGTATGTGGCTAAGGAAGTCATGTTTTGCATTTAGAGTTAGAGTTTATTGAGTCTTTGCTGGTTTTAGAGCATTGTAGAGCAGGGCGTATCGGTACGCCTAAGGGCCGTATCGATACGGTCTTGCCTGTAGAGCTCAGTTTTGGCTGGACATATCGATACAAAGAGGTGTATCGATACGGTTTTTGCTCACTGAAATTCAGTGTTGGCTGGGCGTACCGATACACTAGGGTGTATTGATACGATCTTGGCTCACTGGAATTCTGAGAAATTGGTGAGTATTTGGTGTATCAGTACGGTGTTGAGGCGAATCGATACGGTTTTATCTCGTTGACTGATTGTGTTGACCTGGTCAAGACGTATCGATACCCTTGACTGGTGTATCGATACGGCCTACCTTGTAAGCTTAAAATGGACTGTTGAAGTGTGGTTGTGGATCGAATGTGTTTCTTTATTGATGTTTTCCGCCGTTGTGAATCACTTAGGAATTAATATGCCTTTAGATAAGATTAAAATGAAAGAAAATTTTTAGGGTTGCTAACTGAGGGGGAACCTTAACGGGTTTCACTTTGGTTTTCCCCGTGTGGCCTACTCGGACCGGTCATCTAGCTAGATCGGGACGATAGGGTTACATTTGTTGGTGTCAGAGCCTGAGGTTACCGAGACCTCGGGCAGGTAAGTGAGGTAAGCTTGATGTGTTAAGTAATTGTATCACTTGGTGTATGCTTGCCATGAAATCTCATTGTTTGAATATTCGTATGATGAATTGAAGCATGAATTGTTGCGTTTTGTGTAGAGTAAGTGCCCATTGCTACTATTACTTAATTTAAAAATGTTTTTGTAAAGGAAGTACTTGAGCACTATTGGACCCTTGCTTTTGCTAACGTAATCCTTATCTGTTTATTGTTGTAGTTATTATCTTGCTAGTTGTATTATGAGACCACGTGGGAGGCCTAGGATGGTTCGACCGGAACCTCGGGCAGCAGCTCCAGGAGTTGAGCCGGTAGTTAGAGTTGAGGCTCAAGTGGGAGAGCCTGTGGTTGGAGCTCCTCCACCACCTCCACCACAACCACCTCCTCCGCCAGGAGTAGGAGGCGAGGCCGGGGCCGAAGGAGAGGGACCTTAGGGAGGCCAAGGTGGCCAAGGTCCGGCCGGAATAGACTTAGCTCCTCTAGTTCAGGCAATAGCCGGGGCTTTTCAGGCTGCAGTGGCTGGAGGCCAGGCGGCGACACATCATCAGTGATAGGCCATTGGTTTGCCGTTAGAAAGGCTCCGTGGTCTAGAGGCTGAAGAGTTCAGAGGGTCTACACCGGAGAGGTCCGAGTTGTGGTTTGAGAAGACCGTCTGTATCCTCGCTCAGATGGGATGTACCGAAGAGCATAAGCTGGGGTGTGTTGAGTCCTTGCTTCAGGGTGATGCCTACACTTGGTGGGTCACCATCACTACGGGTATGGATGAGGCCGAGATTACTTAGGAGTTCTTTGAGTCAGCATTCCGTAAGAAGTACTTGGGTCCTCGATATCTCGATGAGAGGAAGATGAAGTTTATGGCCTTGCTTCAAAGGAGTATGACTGTGACCGACTATGAGATTCGATTTGTTAGGCTGAGTCAGTATGCACCTGAGCTTGTTCCTACTGAGGTGGAATGTTGTAACCGTTTTCGTTATGGGCTGAATGAAAAAAATCAAGAGATATACTCTAGTTTCAGACTAAACTGATTTCGATGTCTTGGTCGCAAGGGCCAATGACTTAGAGCACAATTTGGGCTTGACCAAACGATCTGGTGGCTCTAGTTCCAGCAAGAGGTATAGTGACTTTGATAGAGGTGATACTTCCTATATAGGCCTTTGAATTGGCACATTATGTTTGGGGTGGTTCTTTGGGTGCTCTGGAATCATAGAAATAAAAAGATTTTTAGTCCTTATGAAATCATACGTGAATCACTATTGGAACGATGTCACACGCTCACCTTGGAAGCGATATCAGCTGCTTCATTGAGGATCGTGTTGTATGATGGGGGTGTTAGGAGTCGAATAGCTGAGGCGCGATGGACACCAGCTGTGGTTGGCTGGTACCCGCTGAACGTTGATGGTGTTTTTTCACAACCGAATTATATAGCTTCGTGTGGTGGTGTTATACATAAAAATGATGGGGATTGGGAATTTGGTTTTGTGAAATTTATAGGATCCTGCTCGAGTTTGGAAGCTGAGTTGTGGGGAGTGTATGCGGGGTTAAGTATTCTTGGCAACTGAGTTTTCGTCGGATACGGGTGGAGATGGATAGTTTGGGGTGGTTAAAATGTTGCAAGACAAGGCATCATGTGAACAATCTACTTTGTTGCGACAGATTTTTGTGGAAGTCAGTCGTGAGTGGGACGTTGAATTTGTCCATATTTTTAGATAGGCTAATTCAATTGTCGATTGGTTAGCAAAGTCGAAGTAGGATGACTTCTTGGATGCTCATGAGTTTCTAGTTATGCCTGATGAGGTTCGAGAGCTCTTCATTGCCGATAGGGGGTGGTAGTTGTCGATGGTGCTACTTTGGTTTTGTTTAATTAAGTTTTTTTACATTTGTTTCATTTTATTTCCATGTGTACTCTTTTTCTCTGACTAGGTTTAAGGAGTTTTAACGAGGCACATGAAAATAATTCTTTTGTCTGATTTTTCATTATATAAAGGCATACATTTTGATAAAAAAAAACAGACAACAAAATCAAATCAAACTAAATTTTTATGGGGATTAAAAAATCTATTCAAACAAAGGAAAGGATAACCCCATCCATTTATTTCTTTCCTTCTCCCCCATTCCACTCCAAACACTTAATTTTATGTCAAATTTAACTCAACTTAATTTAAGAACAAATATAAAATTATAGTTAATTTTAAATTCGTGTGATGTATGAAAGTATGTTTATCAATAAATTTTATTGAGAATATGCATTTTAAATTAAAATTTTCAATAACTATATTTTTATTTTGTTGGTAATGCTTAAGGTGTTACAAAGGGAAAAACCTACATCCCACATGGGTTGGAAAAAAGGCTTGTGAAGGATATTTATACCCATATTTTCCCCCTCCTTTGTTGAGTGGGTAAGAACAAGGGTCATCCTCGCGCGTTGCCGTCGGCTCGGCTCGGGCTTGGGTAACACATGTCTTAGACACGTTCGCGCTCAGGCATTACCTTTTTGGGGAATATTCATAAGGAATTTTCTTAAGAACAAAAGATCATGTGAATAAATTTTTCTACTTATTTATAGGCTTTGAAAATCTGTTCGAATTCGGAATCTTTTTTATTAAATTCGAATCTAAACGTTTTGATCCAGTGTTGATTTGAACGGTCTATTTATTCGAATTTATTTAAATATACAGTCTGTTCCAGTGTTGAATTTAGACTGTTTTTCCAGTCAAATTCAAGTGTTAACAACAGCTGTTACTTGCAGGTTTAATATGTTGTTATGGAGAGCTGTTACTGCAGTTGTTACAACAAATTATTATTGCATTTATACAAATTTAAATCTGTATTAATTTGGACAGTGTAATGACGTTTATGTCCATGCTAATCAGTCTATAAATAGAGGTCCTTCATGCAACATTAGCATGCAACAAACACACAGAAAACATTCTAAAAGATCTATGCTTTCCTCCATTGCCTGAAGTAGTAGTACCGTCGTTGTTCATTCCGAAGTCGAGTGTACGATTCTTGGAGCGTCCGTGCTCACCTCGGGGGACATTCTGCATATGAAGCGACAACACTGTTCAGGGCAGATTTGTTTTTAAGACAGTGGCCAACATACCACGACACGGTTCATCTTGTTTCTATTTTCTGATTTTTATTATTTCCCGGTCAGTGCTAATCAGACCGTTTTGCAGTCATTTACACCAACATATTTTCTGTATTTAAAATATTTTGATTTGCTAAAAGTTAACAAAAATACATATAATGTTATATTAAAAATAATACTTATTTTACTAACAATCAGTTTATCTAACGATATGAGATGATAGGTCCCTAAATAAGGTCACATGTTCAAATTTGACGTTGTGAATAGATAAAACTGAGTTGAGAGAATTACCCTCGTAGTGGTACTCTAATTTTTTTAAAGCACACTTTTAGAAATAAATATTTTTCGAGCTTAAAATCGAATTGACGGCAATATATTGTGTATTAGTTCTTAAAGTAAAAAAAAATGAGAATGCAACACGCTCGATTAGGACTGAGCAAGAAATCTAGAAAATCATAAACTAATCAAAAGCAATGTTTGAATGGTTGAATTTGATAGTTTATAAGTTTAAAAACTATAATTATGAAAATTGAATTCTATTTTTATTTAATTTATAATTAACTTTTACTTACAATATCAAAGTAAATGTTTTATATTTAAAATAATGAAATAAAAACCTTTTTAAATATATTTAGATGATTATATAATATTATTCGTTCATACTTTTTCTTAACTCTTTTATAAGACTTACACACCTTGCACACACATGTGCTTGAACTTTGACTTCCTAGGATGAAATCATTGTCTTTCCCATTAGAGTCACTCGTTGGGTTTAATAATATTAAATAAGAATTATTAATTATTTTATTTACTTGAAAAAACTTATTATTTTTAGAAAATAATACATATAAATAAGTTTTACAAAATAATATCTAAAAATCATAAAAAAATATCATTTTGTTTTAAATAAAACCTAAATATAAAAAAATCAAATACAATTAGGGATGGGCATTCTACACGACCTAGCCCGATCGAGTTAGATTTTTTAATTAAAAAAATCAGATTCTAGTTTAGGGTGAAAAATATCCGACCTTGAACTAATTAAGTAATTTTCCCCTAAATTTTTAGGGATATTTATAATAATACATCTCTTTATATTTTTTATAATTAGATCTTTAAAATTGATTTTTTCACAATATAATCCTTAAAATTATAATTTTTTACAATTAAATCCCCTAAACTATTTTTTTACAATTAATTCCTAAAATTAATTTTTTAAAGGTTGGGTCGTGGTCGGGTTTAATGTATTTATTTTCAGGTCGGGTCAAATTTTTAAAAGAATACGTTTCGGGTCAAATTGGGTTCGGGTGTGCCAAAAATCCGACTCGTGTCCATCCTTAAATACAATTAAAACCCACAATAACTCAAAATGAACTAAACTATTATGGGGATTAAAAAGGTAAAATACACTATAGGTCACTTAAGTATAGGTTTAAAAACAAACATATTACTCTTATTCTAAAAATTTAGTTACTCAACCATAAATTTAGAAATAAACATGTCATTTTTTTCTTCTGAAAGTAACATTTAGTCACTCAATTATTGGTTTAGGAACATACATGTTACTCAATTAAATTTTTGTGACAAATGACTAGGTACAATAGCAATTTAGTCCTTAAAACTTATGCATCATATTAATTTAGCCCTAATTCGAAAAAAAAAATCAATAAGTTTAACCATTCATATTTAAAAAAAATTGACATTGTACCATCCTAACACACCCTTCAACCACTTACCACACTCCATGCTATTGTACATAAGTTCGATAATTAACAGATGTGATAGCTCGACAGATGTGATCACTTTTCACTATTGAACAATTGACAAACTAATAGAATAGACTCATTATGACCTTAACGTCATTTGTTAGTAGACACAACCACTTCGTTAATAAAAAAATTTAAATATAATAAATTAAATTTATTGAATTATTCCGAACTAGGATCAAATTAATAAAATATATAAGTTTAATGAGATGGAATCTAGGGCTCACTTGTTTGTAGAGTGTAGCTTCTCGATTCAGATTTAGGAACTCACTGGGTTTTCCAAATTTACAAATATTGCTCCGATTTTGTTAGAGATGAGAATTAAATTTGTAATTTAGTTTTTAAGTGGTTCTGTAGGGATTATTTGTAATTTAGTTTTTAAGTGGTTCTGTAGGGATTATTTGTAATTTGGTTGTTATTGGTGGTTCTTTAGCATGAATAAAATATTATTTATCTAAAAGATAATCGAATACATAAGTTTTGAGGATTAAAATTGTTATCATATCAAGTTTTTGTTTCAATTTTAAAGATAGAGTGATTTGTTTGTCAAAAAATTTTAATTGAATGACATGTTTGTTCTTGCACCTATAATTGAGTGCCTGAATTATTACGTTTAGAAGAAAAATAATATGTTTGTTCCAAGACATATAATTGAGTGACTAAATTGTTACGTTTAAAAGAATAGTGACATATTTGTTACTAAACATATAACTAAGTGACATGTGGTGTAATTTACTCATTAAAAAATCGATTGAACCGCTACGTTGGACCGTAGGGAGCGGACCGGACAATCCAAAATCGGTCCGAATGGTATGTGACGGATCTACCAAAACTCTGATATAATAGTTGAACGAATATTAACCTTCTTCCACTTCAGGTCAGGCCTCAAAGAATCGATCTCAGCGAGAGTGAAGAAGATTCAGAGTACAGATCAGATCGAAGTAAGCTCCTTCTCATATCTCTAAATTCCACTTTAATTGCACATTTTAGAGGATGAAATGATCAGATCTGTTCTTTATCCCTTCCATTTTTTGATTTTTTTTATGTTTCAAACACTTCTAAATGGAGAATACTGTATTTAGTCCTGCCGTTGTTTCTCCCGGCGATTCGCCTGCCATTCTCTCATTTGTGTTACCGATATTTGAATTTACACGCATGTTGATGTGCAGATCTGAGGGATTAGAAAAATCTGATTCGCTTTTGTTCTGTTTTCAGATTTACTGTTATATTATAGATCGTTTATGTAATTTTGCTTTTATTTTATCTTGATTCTAGCTGTTTATGTTTTGCTCGTTCTTATACTAAATTCATTTTTATTTTTTTAATAGGTTTTCTGGTAAAATATTCTGCGTAGATTGCTTCTCGATAACCAAGATGGTAAGATCTTTTTCTTTATTTTCTTTTTTCAATTGTTCGTTTTAGTAGAATTATGCCTTTGAAGTTTGAATAGATTCCAGTTAGGTTGTTTTGTTATGTATTGAATGAACTATGTACTCGTTTTGGAAAACTGAAGATATTACAACTTACGAGGTCCATGTTCTGTTTTCTGGAATGATTTGCTTTTTGCTTCATTGCTATCTATTAACCCGATCTACGCTAGCATCATCACTGTTGTTGAAATTCTCTCTTCTGTGGCTTATTTAAGTGTTCTCCAGTATTTTCTGGTTGGCACCGCTCTGCTAGTTTGGACTGCTTGTGTTGTATTTGTAATGCATTCGCTCCTTATTAAAGGTAAAACATACGGATTCCAGTGACTGATTTTACCTTTTATTTTTGTGTTTCAGGTTGTACTTGCGGCTTCAATTGTAAGCAAGTCTGGCAAAGGTGACTTTCATGTTTGCTCTTTGTAGTTGCTTTGATTGTGTCATTGTAATTGAATTGTTGGTAGTTCAAAATTTACTTGTCTCACTTGCATTTTTTGGGTCTTATTGCAGTGCTTCTTTCCAGGCAGTTTGTGGACATGACTCGGATAAGAATTGAAGGTCTTCTTGCAGCTTTTCCTAAGTTGGTAGGCACAGGAAAGCAACATACATATGTTGAGACTGAGAATGTGCGTTATGTTTATCAACCAATAGAAGCTCTTTATTTGCTTCTTGTAACAAACAAACAGAGCAACATTCTTGAAGATTTGGAGACTCTAAGACTGCTATCCAAGCTGGTATGCTTTTGCTTCCCTTTGATTTCTTTCTCGTCTTGTTTAATCTTTGAACATAATAAATTATGTAGTAACGCTACATTACGTTTTCTTTATTTCTTCGATCTACCATGAGTAGTTAGAAGTTCACTTGTTTCTGGAGTGGTTTCTTTTCCTGTATGATTTTGGCCTCGCATTCTTCGTCACATTTGTATCTGTTACTATTGGCAGTTATGATGTTTAGCCTTTTTTGTAATAACCTTGTCTTAGCCAAGTAGAGCAGAGCATTTACTTGATTCCTTGTACTTTTTCTAGGTAACTGAGTATTCTTACTCTCCAGATGAGGAGGGCATTGGCAAGAGTGCTTTTGAACTGATCTTTGCTTTTGATGAAGTCATCTGTCTTGGGCACAAGGAAAATGTGACTGTTGCACAGGTTAAGCAATACTGTGAGATGGAGAGTCATGAAGAGAAGTTGCACAAGCTGGTATTGCAGAGCAAGATCAATGAAACTAAGGATGTCATGAAGCGTAAAGCTAGTGAGATTGACAAGAGCAAGGTTCTTTTCTCGCAATGTTCTTGGCCCTTGTACTACTCTATCTCTTCTTGTATATACTCTATTTTATTCCTGCTGTGCTCTGCAGATTGATAAGAACAGAGGTGACAAAGGAGGGTTCATGTCAATGGGATCTGGAAGAATAGAAACTGGCTTTAGTGAACTGAGCATTTCTAGCAGCGGAAGTGGCTTTGGAGGTGGTTCTGGGTTTGGTGGACTAACCACTGATCTTGATGCCTTTTCTACCAAGCCTAAAGGTTAGTCACATTATGTGCCACACCCACAACATTCCTTGGATTTTGATTTGTTTCTCAGGTTTCTAGTGAATTGGTTTTACTTGCTTTACTTAATTCCCTAGGAAACCCAAGATGTTTCTCACTTTTCTGGACATGCTTCAAATGTTTCAGACATTTTCTGACCACATGCTCATATTTTTAGGCCGCCAACCTTCATCTGCAACTGCTCCTCCTAAAGGTTTTGGCATGCAGCTTGGTAAATCACAAAAAACAAACCAGTTCCTAGAATCCCTGAAAGCAGAAGGTGAACTCATAGTTGACGATGTCCAGCCAAAGGCAGGTCAATCCAGAGTGGCTGCAGCTCCACTTACTGATCCCGTTACTTTGACTGTTGAGGAGAAACTCAATGTCACTCTGAAAAGAGATGGTGGAATTAGTAACTTTGCAGTTGAAGGGACCTTGTCACTTCAAATTCTTAATCAGGAAGATGGACTCATCCAAGTTCAGGTAACAATCATGTGGTCCTTAAAGTGTAATATACCTTTCTCCTAATGCCTTTACATCTTTGAATTTACCAATTATCTTTTCATGCATTATTTTCAGATTGAAACTGGGGGTAATCCTGGAATTCTTTTCAAGACTCACCCCAACATGAACAAGGAATTGTTTTCCAATGAGAACATTCTGGGGTTGAAGGACCCTAATAGGCCTTTCCCCACTGGTCCAGGTGGGGATGAAGGTGGTGTTGGTCTTTTGAAGTGGAGAATGCAGAGTGCAGATGAGTCAATGGTGCCTTTGACCAGTGTGTTTCATACCTAGTATTTGCTTATTCTTTGTGTGTGACTGCTATTGTATACTTTAATGGTTGGTTTTTTGTGTGTTGCAGTCAACTGCTGGCCTTCGGTTTCTGGAAATGAAACTTATGTCAGCATTGAGTATGAAGCTTCCACCATGTTTGATCTGCAAAATGTTGTGATTTCTGTACCTCTTCCGGCTCTTAGGGAGGCGCCAAATGTCAGGCAGATTGATGGTGAATGGAGGTAAATGGAAATGATTTAGGGGTGATACTTAACAAAATGTGTTTGGAACTTTGGATTATCTTCATAATATGTAACTAACAAAATGTGTAGTGTGAAAAAATACTATAATATTGCTTAACTTTAACTGTTGTGTAGATTTTTGTTTTATATACATTCTTGCTTGTCATGTAGGTATGACTCGAGAAATTCCGTCTTAGAATGGTCCATACTTCTCATTGACAACTCTAACCGCAGGTCTGTCTATTTTCCCCAACACTGCAAAACTCCAAGTGCTAAATCTTTTAAATATAATATTGATTTATAAGTGACATATTCACAGTGGATCTATGGAGTTTGTGGTGCCTCCTGCTGACTCATCAGCGTTCTTCCCCATTTCTGTCGGATTTATGGCCACTAGTACATACAGTGACCTGAAGGTATGATATGCCATTTTCAGTAATTTATGCCTGTGTTAGTGAAATTGCACTGTTAAACCCTGTAAAATATGTTATTATTACTCAACGAGAAATATCGGTGCAGGTTGCGAACATCATTCCTTTGAGAGGCGGAGCCGCTCCCAAGTTCTCTCAGAGGACAAAGTTGATTACAGGGGATTACAAAGTTGTGTGAGTGTTGATATTCTAAGTGTAATCATAATAGGTTGTGACTTAGTTTTTGGTGGAACTTTGAGAGCAAAGTTGTTCGATGATTCAAACAACAGTTGCGAGATCACTGATGCTGGACTCGACTTACAGTTTTATTGTTCTTGAATGGCTCGATGTTTTCCTGCGGATTCAAATTTTATTACATTTATTATCTATCCTTTGTGGACCTGAAGTTGATAGGATAGAAAAAAACAGTACACTCCTTGCTCAGCCACGATCGAACTAACCCGTTAGCTTCCACCGAGTCTGGCCCGAGTCATTGTCTTCATAAGATGTGAGAATTGAAAAAATGAACTGATTGGGAAGATTTTACTGGATGGAGGGGAGAGTGTAATTTGTTTTATATGAGGGTATAGTTGAAAAAATAATTTAGAACCAGATCTTAAAACTCGTGGTAAATAAATATTATCTCTATCTTAACGATAAATATCACTGTTAAATTCCATTTTTTTATCAAACATGTGTTAAAATAACATAATACGCTAATTATAATCCAATCAAACGAGATATTACTGTATTATTTGTTATAGAATCATTATTGATCTTTTAATTAGATAACCGAAAATCTATAAAATTGTTTTTTATAAAAGAAAATCTAAAATCTATTTTTTAAGTAAGTTATATACGATGAAGGTTTTAGCATTGAATGACGTCTAAAAATTAGTACCTTGTTAAACACAAATTCCCTTTAAACAAGAAATATTGTTATCACATGTCTCGTTAAAATTTTTTCTAAATTTAACAAAGAAAAAATATTACACATGATAATAATTTACAACGCGAAAACACTAAATCAAAACATGAGAAGCCAACAAACCCTCTTATAAGAGGTGAACAGTAGGCAATAGTAAATCACCAAAGGAAATCAAAATAAGACTCAGCACTCGCCATCTTTACCAAAGAATCATCTACTTTATTATCACTTTGAGGGATATAATGGCATAAAACACTAATTTTTCTTACCCAAATCTTTAATATACCACGTAAGAGCAACCAAACCATCAATAAAAACATCAAGTTGAATCAACTTGATAGCATCCAAACAATTCAACTCAATCATAATGTAGAGATGACCTAACTCTCATGTAATAGAGAGTCTTGAATAAATACCCCAAAGTTCAGCCTCTAAAATCATGTACCCGAGTGATCCCGCAACACCCCTCCACAACAAACTTTCCCAGTTGACGCGACACAAGATCCATCAAAATTAATTCAAAATTAATATTAAAATATGAATTTCAAGACTATTAATTTTATAAACCGAGTGGAATCAGATAAAAAAATTACTAACAATTCGTTCGGACTTGATGGACTTATGGACACTCCTAATTATATTTTTAATATATGTTATATTCATTGAACTCATGGTACTCCCTTTTTATAATATCGTCTTCAAAGTTCAAACTTAAATTTTCTCTTTGAGAGTGCACCCCCAATTTAATTACTAACAATTCATTGACTTTGCATACAATGTTTTTCAAAAATATCACTGCAAATTATTTAAATATGACGTTCATGGATACAATTGATAATTAAATTATCAAATGTAATTTTTAATTAAATTATTTGGACAACAAAAAAATATTTTCTCTAATATCGTAACAACCCTATTCTTCCTTAGTTTGTTTAGTACCAAATGCTATATAATTTACACTAATGTCATCTGATAGAGACCATCTCCCTGTGATTGGGTTGAACACAAATCCGGCCATCTCTCTCACCTACACATCCAACCATAGAGCATGCTTTAAAATCATAATGCCGCGGGAAAAGTTCGATTTCAGATATCAAAGGGATTACTTACGTCAATCGAAGCACGCTTTAAAATCATGGTGAGTTCTTCTGGGGTAAGGAAACTTGACCATTGATGCGTGCCTTTAGGAAGCTGCATACGATCAAGAGACTATTATGAACATACATATTCGTAAATGGAAACCGCAAATGAACAAAACAAATCTTAGAACAGATACGTAATTACACGCCGAAGTTGAAAAATAAGTTGTACTTGAAAGACGGTAAGATCATACCCAGTGTAGCAGGTACTCTGCAGCAACAATGGCAGTTGCATATGATCTCATAGAGCGGTTGATTGTCGAAACCACAGTAGCTCCTTCATGAGCAGTTAAAGCTGAGAGGGATTTGCAGAACTCAGCAGAATCTGCTACGTGCTCAATCACCTTATGTAAAATCGACAAAATGGGGGGGAAATAGACAGATTTACGATATCAAAAAGTATATAAGGAATTAGTGAATGACTAAGTTCTATGAAATGCTAGATAACTCAAAATCTTGAATAGTTCATGAGATGTTGTCCAGAGAGGGCATACCTCTAAAGCAATCACTGCATCGAACTTTCTTTGTTCGTCAACCAGCTTTTCTGTTCATGAAAATGTATCCGCGTAAGTTATCACTAAACACCAAACAAACTCATGAAAGGATAGAAGAACAACTATGATTGTTTAACTTATGCAAATCGCACATTCACAAGTGTGTAAAATGTGACAAAATAACTTTATCAAAGTCGATTATAAAGGCAAGCATTTAGAGCTACCAAAGTACAAATGACCATCACGGACATCAAGAAGAGAACGGTTACAATTCCAATTGTCTTCAATATCTTTCGTAGATTGAGAGCGGAAAACCAACAAAGTGTACAAGTTTGACCAAATAGCATTTAACATCTTTGTATTGAAATTTTATCCGGTTATTTGCACTTTGAGAGTTAACCCAGCAACATTAAGTTCCTAGTAAAGGTCTACTTTCGAAGAGAATTAAACATATGGTAGTTCTACCATGATGAGTTTATTTGCATGAGAACTACTATTAGATTTGGCTGCGAGTCGCATTTCAACTCAATTTTGTGTTAGAAGTAACCCAACAAATACTGTCCTCCACTGTCACTCATCCAGAAATTTCACTATCTTAAAAGATTTAAAAGTTCGAAATAAAACACAGAAATCAATCATTTCAACTAATTACAGATCTAGATTAGCCTACAGAAGAAGAATTAAGCTTAGGATTTACCTGCTGTTGTACAACAGTATTCGATATTTGAAGTTGTTGGGTCCAAATTCTGTAGAAGCAGGTATATAAAAAAATCCAAGTTCAGGCACTTTAAAACTGTAAACTTGTATTTTGGTGCAATGGTAATCAGAAACAAAAGATTCATGTTAGTCAAATTCAAAGCAGGAATCAAATATCTATAATTAATTAATAAAGGAAATTGAAATTGATAAACAATGAGCAGTGACAACTGCCAAGAAATTCTTATAACCCAAGGAACAATTTATGAACTACGAGAATATAAGCCAAAATATTCAATCAACTACTAACTAGCTAGTTGTACCTAAGTAGAACCAGGTAAGAGCTTTCCATTTCAAGAAGTTATCATATAGAGTAAGCCATGCCTGATAAAATATCATAATCCTATTCGACCGTATTCTTTAAGAAGCTACAGTTTCAAAGACTTTTAAGTAAAAGTCCTTGAGGCAACTTAGTATCTTCAAACGATACACCTAACATGGAGCTATCATTAAATAACCAAATAATTATTTCTTTTTTTAACCCCATGCACAGTTATTACTAAAATCATCCAAAACGTAGAAATGCTTAGGCTAACATGAATGGAAGAAATAGTGCTGCAAAAGCTTGAGTATTTCTAGTAATAAGAAAACTATGAAAGTTTGCACTTGCATGTACAAAAAAGTAACACTATCTCCATATCATGAAATGGTTGAAAAGAAGAAAATAGCATACAGCATGAAGACGAGCAATCTTGATGTTTTTCTCTACTGCATCGATTCCGGTGACAGTTGCTCCCATTCGAGCCAATGGCTGAGAGGAAAAAGAACATAATAAGTACCAGAAAAATATCAAATCTTAACTTGATCAGTTTGTATTAATGTCTACTAGGAGAGAAGGGAAAAAAGAGAAGCAGAATGAGGGCTTATTTTAGTAAAAAAGATGTTTTAATATTAAGTCGTTTTCAAATTTAAGGGGTATAATTACATTGAAAACTTGCCTTAGTTCCACTTAGTAAAAAAATCAAGGGTTTGTTTAGGTATTAACCTTTTCTTTTTCCCCAACTAGTGATATCCCGGTTGTTTATGGGAAAGAAGAGTGGAAGAGTGAATTGGAGACAACAGAGGAAGAGTTGGATGTGGATGTGAGAAAGAGTTTATGAGAAAGAGCAAGTGGAAGAGTAAATTGGAGACAACAGTGGAAGAGTTGGAAGTGGATGGTGAGAAAGAAGAGTGGAAGAGTGAATTGGAGACTATAGTGGAAGAGTTAATATTCTAACCATAGTTGTAAGAAAATACGAGTTTATGTAATGCAACTTGTTGCAAAAGAGAAACAAGAAGGTGAATTGGAGACAACAGTAGAAGAGTTGGATATGGAAAATGTGCAGGTATCGTTACATGTAATGCGGACATGGAAGGAGCTCAAAACTATGAATAAAAAAGGGGGTGTCAATAAAGGAAGCTGCAAAAGTTTTTAGTTGAAAGGTAGCTTGTAAAGTGAATTGTGAGCTTACTCCAGCAGCTAGAGCTCCTATAGAGATCACCAATGACAAGAATTTACACTGAAAAGGCAAGTTTAAAGCTTTCCAGTGGAGTGTGCACGGCAATGACTATGTGGCAAAGGTTTATCTCGTTCATCTCGATACCTATGATCTAATATCAAGGTTCCGGTGGCTATACAAACTGGGGGAAGTAACATAGGAATAGGATTTTCAGACATAAAGATGGCATTCCAAATGAGAGGTACGAGTTCAGCATAAACAAAAAAGGAATCCCAATGGCAATAATTAGGGTGAGCAAAACTCGACTTGAATTGACTCAACTCAAACTTCATAACTTCGAATAAAGTTTTGAGTCATAAAATAGAACTCATCGAATGCTCTCACACCTAGCAGACATGCGTTAGTACCTCTGAAAGAATACCACCACCGCAACCGACATCAATAATCTTTAATCCTTCAAAAGGCCTAGCAGAGAGAGGATCCATTCTACAATAACAAACATCATAAACAAACACAATTAGGGATCAAATTGAAATTCCCCAAAACATAATAAACTTCGATATCAGTATTCCGAAACAAGTTCAGCTAGCAAAAGATTCAGTCTTTTCGAAACACGAGTGGCATACCGGAAATGCCGACAAAGAGTAGAGCGGATGAAAGCAAGCCTGGTAGGGTTCATTTTATGCAACGGTTTAAATGGTCCTTCAGAATCCCACCTGCATTTAAATAGAAGAAAAACAACATCGTAAAGCATTTCAAAATCTTCGTTGAATTGAACTAAAACAACCCCAGTTTTTTTACTGACCAAGTATCGGAAATGGCGGCGAACTTAGCGAGTTCAGCTTCATTCAACGAGGAGGGAGTTGAAGAAGCAGTTTTGAACTTGTTGTTAGATTTGGGGTGGACATGGATTTGAGGTTGGGGAACAGAAACGGGGTGTTGAGAAGGTAAATCGGAGAAGAGCCGTGTGGCATTGGGAAGGTTTCTGCGGAGGAGACGGTGCCACCGAGGTTGGGTTAGGAGCTTTGAAGAAGCCATTAGAAGATAGGTATTTGCAGGAGGGGGAGGAGAGGATCAAGAGAAATAGTTAGACATCTCAATGGGCTGCAACAGTTTCGGCTCATCCAACAAAGCCTGCGTTTCGATTTTTCCTATAAAATTTTTACTCCAAATTGGTACCTAAAAAACTTTTACTCCCAAATAGGTACCTAGGCACATTCTCTCAAGTTGATACTAAAATTTATATATTTTATAGTTCTAACTTGAAACAACTTAATAAATTAAACTCTTTATATTTAAAAGTTCTACCGATTTACTCTTTGTTAGTCACCTAAATTGTTCGTTCTTCTCCTATAAATGTTATATTACTTTATTGGTATTACAAAAATTTAAAAGTAACTTGTTGAATTATAATAGAATTTAGTTATCCAACTGTTGTTTTGATCTGATGGACTCGTTTAGCTTGACAATATTGCAAAAATGATTAAATTGATAGAATTTTTAAATATAATTGGATAGATTTATTGAATTGTTTCGAATTAGGACCAAATTGATTGAATGTATAGGTTTTGGGGACTAAAATTGTTAAAGTATCAAAATAGTGGATGAAAAAAAGTTTGGGTACCAAATTGGGAGCAAAAATTCTTTAGGTACCAAGTTTAGAGAAAATGCATAGTTCAAGTACCAACTTGGGAGAAAAACTTCTTTAAGTACCTATTTGGGAGAATGTGTATAGTTCATGTACCAAATCTATATTTAAGCTTTTTTTTAAAATATGGGCGGTTAAATTTATTAAATTATTTTGAATTACGATTAAATTGATAGAATATATAAGTTTCGAAGAGTAAATTATTGTCAGACCAAGTCTTGTTAGATATTCATTTGAATTTTAATAGAAGAGTAACTCGATTGTAATCAATTTCTAATCGAATGACATGTTTGTAATAATTCAGTGGCCTCCAATATATTTCCCGATGATAACTTTTTAACGTATGTTTGCATTTAAACAAGTGAGTGACTTAATTGTAACTAAAATATTAATTGAGTGATCCAATTATAATTTTTAATAATTAGATAACCAAATGCAACCTTATTAATAATTGAGTGACCTCTAATGTAGTTTATCCATTTTATTTTGGTTAAACAAGGTCACTTAACTGTGTTTGATAAGAGACAAATTATTTTCCTTCTAAAAGTTACAAAAAGTCAGTCAATTAAAAAAATTTACAATTTATAAATGGATAAATATTCTATACACAGGCGGTGGAAACTGAAAGTTTCCACAAGCGCCTTAATTTTAGGGTATATGGAATTAGTTTAGGGTATAAGGTTTAAGGGTTTAGGTGTTAATTTAAGGTTTAGGGTTATAATTTAGGTTTATAGGTTAAAACATAAATCCTCACCATATTACCCTAAAAACTAAACCCTAACCTATAAACCCTAAATTATAACCCTAAATCTTAAATTGAAACAATTATTCCTAAATTTTAAACCCCTACACCTAAACCCCTAAACTATATACCCTAAACTAACGCCATATACCCTAAAACTAAGGCGCTTGTGGAAACTTTCAGTTTCCACCGCCAGTGTATAGGATATTAATCCTTTATAAATAGGTCACTCTACTTACAAACACGTTACTCAATTAAAACATTGTTATAAATATGTCACTTAATTAATACATTGTTACATACAAGTCATTTTTTTCTAATATGGCATCTTATAATAACATTGTTAGTCCTCAAAACATATATAATCTATCAATTTGATATTAGTTCGTATTAATCAATAAATTTAACTCTTAATATTTAAAAATTCTATCATTTTAATCTTTATTCTTCTCCTAAACTGTTTGTTCTTACCTAAAAATGTTATATTACATTCCTGGTATAACAACAATTTAACAATAACTTGTTGTTGTATTATGTAACCCCTCGTCCCGGTCTAGGCGTTTGATCGATCCGAGTAGGCTACACGGGAAAAACCGATGTGAAACTCGTTAAGGTCCCACCTCGGTTAGCAACCCTAGAAAATTTCTTTTATTTATCTTGTCTAAATGCATTATTATGTCCTATGTGGAACATGACAGCGGAAACACAAGCAATATAAAAACGACCATCCAAAACATCACTTTTAAAACAGCCCATTTTTCATTCTTAAGCAGGCCGTATCGATACACCTGTCAAGGGTATCGATACGCCTTGACCAAGGTCAACATCCATCAGTCAACATAGGAAGACCGTATCGATACAGCCCTTGAGCGTATCGATACGCCCTTCTCGGTCAACATCTCGTGGTCAACGAGATAAAACCGTACCGATACGCCAAAGTCTCCTGAAAATCTCAGAATTCCAGTGAGCTTCGGGCGTACCGATACACCCCCATGTATCGGTACCCCTAGCCAACACTGTGTCCCAAAGTGTAGGACCGTATCGATACGGCCCTTAGGCGTATCGATACGCCCTGCACTGCAAGACACTAAACTGCAGCAAAACGACACGAGACTCAACTCTAAATGCATTTTGAGACTTCCCTAGCCACACTCAAACATACATACAACACCTATCAACCAGAATCTAAACATACAAGGCACCCAACATGAACAAACATCATTCAACCAAGGAAATCATGTATTCATTCAAAAGAAGGCAAACATAGCATATATGAGGTTCATGCCTTAGCAAACAAACGTAAATCATTCATACAAGGCAGTCTAAACATGGTTTTACAGGCCAAGCATGGCATCCAAAAGCCAAAGCAACACAAGCATTTAAAGGAGTCTAACATGCTCCTAAACAAACCAACATTCAACATACTTCAAGGCATTACACCACAATTACATGTCCCACTGCTTGACCATTACATCATAATTAAAATACCCATACTTGATAGCTAAGCTAGCACCACGAAGCACACTTGGAGGCCCCTTCTTGCACTAGCAACCCACGAGCTACCGATCTGCATTGTCGAACAAAAGAGAGCGTAAGCATAAAGCTTAGTGAGGGTAAGCTCATCCAAATAAACCTCGACAATGCAGGGTTCAAGCACAAGCACAACAAGGTAAATGCATGTCCTTACCTTCGATCCTCATGAGCCAAATATCAGTGATGCATGCACAATTATCAAATAATATGCCATGCTCAACAAGCTCAATCCGCAACATATGTAAGCACATATATTAATCCAATTGGAATCACATTTCATATCACATTGATACATATATCAATTCATATTGGCACCTGGCTATGACTCGAATACGCGGATAAACATGTTGGAACTCACATCCAGCAACAACTTTACCTCACGGTGGGATTACACTCATCAACGTTCTCGCGGAGGAGATCTCACTCATCCTCACGCCTCGTCGATGGGATTACACTCATCACCGACTATCATATACATAAGAAGAATTTTCGGGCGAGCCTGTACTCCATCTTGATGACTACTATCATCAAGACCACGCGCGCATTTGACTCACGTGTGCACACTAACATCCTAATGATCGATCATTTGTACCCAAGCATACTAGTGCCAATACTAACACAATCCACAATATCAATTTACAACCAGTTCCGTGCTTAGCACGTACTCACCATGATTCACATCATGCCCATATCTCATGCTTATAACAATGCATTACAATCATGCCTCAACATACATGTATAACACATTTATACATAACCATCAAAATCACATATCATCGTGAGGCATAATCAATAATTAAAGAGTGCAACCAAAGTCTCTAATTAAAGCTTAGGATTAGGCTACCACTCTAATCCTAACTCTATGTGGGTCTACCAAGCCCAACCTAGTCCACATGCTTGAACCAATTATTCAAAGATCATTTTGAAAACATTAAACCACTCACCTTCACTTCCAAGCTCAACTATCAAGCAACCAACACCTTCAAGCTTCTGGATTCACTCTCGAGGCTTCACCAACACACGTCCTTGTCTCTAAACAACTCAACACAATCCAAACAACCTCAAACCAGCTCATACATCAATGTAGCTAACCCGAAATATTATTCAAACATCAAACACAACAATTCAAGCCATGGACAACCCCCAAAAACCACAATCTCGAGCAGCCAACAAACCTCAACCAAAACTCATGATTCCAACACTTTTAACACTTCTAAAAGATTTCAAAACAACCCCCAACTATTATACTAACCTCAGCCCACAATTTTCAACACAAACCATACCCAAAACTCATCCTAAAACCCTTCAAAACCCCTCATTAAAACCAAATCCGTGAAACTTAACAAAACCCTTTAAAAATCACATATGTTGGACTTCAAGGTTCATAAACAACATATCTAACATTATTAAATCAAAACCTTAAGTTAAAAACAATAAAAATATCATTTTTATTCAAATCTTCTAAAAACTCAAATTCTAAAACTTGGACCAAAATGAAAACTAGTTGTACTTTTAAAGAGAGAAAGATGAGAGCAAGTTAGAAATATAGTTACCTTTTAAAACCGAGCCAAAATGAAGAGGGGATGAAATGGAATAGTGAAAATGAGGTAGGAGGCTCCCTTGTCGTTTGAAATGAAAATTTGGTGAAGTGAGGAAGAAGATGAGTACGTGCTCTCATATTTTGTTTTATTTTTAATCCACCCAAAATTATATTTACAACTATGCCATTAATGAATGGCCAAAACCCACATCTCTTAAAGTCCATTGATTTTGGACTCAAGAGATAGGCCCAACATAGCCTTAATCATTTTGAATCCCGAGGCCCATGAAAAATATTTTATTATTTATTTAGAAAACTGCGAGTCAAAATATTATTTAAATATTATTTTCACCCGACCCCTAAACCCGGGTGTTACAACTCTCCCCACTTAAGGAATTTCATCCCCGAAATTACCTAACGGAAACAGATACGGAAACTGCTCAAGCATATCAGCTTTCCTCTCCCACGTGGCCTCTTCCACACCTTTATGTCTCCACAACACCTTGACCAACTCTATGGTCTTGCCACGCAGCACCTTGCTATCAGAAGCAAGTATCTCAACAGGCTCTTCATTGTAAGACAAATACGGATTCAACTCTATCTCCTCAACAGGCATAACATGAGAAGAGTCTGATCTATATCTCCTAAGCATCGACACATGAAACACATCATGGATCTTCTCTAACTTAGAAGGCAATCTCAAACGGTAAGCTACATGCCCAATCCGCTCAACTATCTCATACGGACCAATAAACCTCGGACTCAGCTTGCCCTTCCGGCCAAACCTCATTACCTTCTTCCACGGAGATACTTTCAGAAACACTTTCTCACCCACGGAGAACTCAATCTCTTTTCTCTTCAAATATGCATAAGACTTCTGACGATCGGAAGCTGCTTTCAAACGGTCGCAAATCAACTTCACTTTGTCGGTAGTCCCCTTAGGCAAATTCGGCATAGGTAACAACTTCTGACCCGTTTCAGCCCAACAAATCGGAGTCTTACATCTTCTACCATACAAAGCCTCATAGGGAGCCATCTGAATACTAGCCTGATAACTGTTGTTGTAAGCAAACTCAACTAAAGGTAAGTGCTTCTCCCAAGAACCCTGAAAGTCAATCACACAACAACGAAGCATATCCTCTAAAATCTGTATCACTCGCTTTGACTGTCCATCGGACTGCGGATGATAAGAAGTACTGAAATGCAAACGGCTACCTAAAGCACTATGGAGACAACCCCAAAACCTCGAAGTAAACCTCGGATCTCTATCTGAAACAATAGACTTCGGAACTCCATGAAGTCTCACAATCTCACGGATGTACAAGTTTGCCAACTTGTCTAAAGAATCTGTAGTGTTCACTGCTAAGAAGTGAGCACACTTAGTGAATCTATCAACAATCACCAAAACAGAATTCTTCTTCGAAGGAGACAACGGTAACCCCGACACAAAATCCATGGTGATCCCCTCCTATTTCCATTCCGGAATCTTCAAAGGTTGTAAAAAACCTGAAGGAACCTGATGTTCTGCCTTCACTCTCTGACAAACCATACAACGGCTCACATACTCGGCTACATCCTTCTTCAAATCAACCCAGAAATAATCATTCTTCAAGTCACGGTACATCTTAGTACTACCCGGATGCATAGAAAAAGGACTCGAATGTGCTTCACTCAGAATCAGATGTCTCAACTCAACATCTTCTGGTACAACAACTCTATCTCTAAAGCACAACACATTCTCACCACTGAAGCTATACTCAGTCGGTCTACCTTCGGCTATGTCCTGAACATGAGGAACTAGAGTCACATCTTGCAACTGCTTCTCTCTAATCAACTGAATCAAAGAAGGCTTCACTTGCAACTCTGTGATCAAACCACCATCATCGGATACACTCAATCTAGCAAACATAGCTCTCAACTCAACTGCGACTTTTCTACTCAAAGCATCGGCTACTACATTTGCCTTACTCGGATGGTACTCAATGGTCAAATCATAATCTTTCAACAACTCAAGCCATTTTCTCTGTCTCAAGTTCAACTCTCTCTGTGTCATCAAATACTTCAAGCTCTTATGATCGGTGTAAACTATACACTTCTCAACATACAAGTAATGACGCCAAATCTTCAACGCAAACACAACTGCGGCTAACTTTATATCGTGAGTAGGATAGTTCTTCTCATGCACCTTCAACTGTCTCGAAGCATAGGCAACAACTCTTCTCTCTTGCATCAAAACACAACCTAAACCTATGTAGGAAGCATCATTATAGATCACAAATTCTTTACCTGAAACAGGTTGCACTAACACTGGAGCATTTGTCAAAGCTTCTTTCAATTTCTCAAAGGCCTTCTGTCTTGCCTCTGACCACTCAAACTTAACTCTTTTTTTTGCAACAATTTAGTCAAAGGAGCGGCTACTCTAGAGAAACCATCAACAAATCTCCTATAGTAACCGGCTAATCCTAGGAAACTCCTAATCTCAGTCACAGACTTAGGTTGTTTCCACTCAACAATAGCCTCAATCTTCGACGGATCAACACGGATACCTTCGGCCGAAACAACATGGCCAAGAAATACAACCTCTCGAATCCAGAACTCACGTTTGCTAAGCTTCGCATACAACTGATTGCTCAACAACCTCTGTAAAACAAATCTCAAGTGCTCATCATGATCTTCTTCTGTCTTCGAGTACACAAGAATATCATCTATGAAAACAACTACAAAACGGTCTAGATAGTCTTTAAAAATTCTGTTCATCATATCCATGAATGTTGCAGGTGCATTCGTGAGCCCAAACGGCATCACAAGGAACTCATAGTGACCATATCTAGTCCTAAAAGTTGTCTTCAGAACATCACACTCTTTTACTTTCAATTGATAGTACCCTGATCTCAAGTCTATCTTCGAGAACACTGAAGCACCTCTCAACTGATCAAAAAAATCATCTATACGAGGCAACATATACTTGTTCTTCACAGTCAACTGATTCAACTGCCTGTAGTCAATACACATACGCATACTGCCATCTTTCTTCTTCACAAACAACACAGGAGCACCCCAAGGAGAACTACTAGGCCTAATGAAACCACGATCTAATAACTCTTGCAGCCGACTCTTCAATTCTTTCAACTCCTTCGGAGCCATACGATACGGAGCTATAGAAACTGGAGTAGATCCTGAAACAGTCTCAATCACAAACTCAACATCTTTGTCAGGAGGCAAACCTGGTAACTCTTCATGAAACACATCCGGAAAGTCACAAATTGTCCTAATATCTTTCGGTCTAGCCTCACTCATATTCGAATTCATCACATAAGCTAAGTAAGGGAATCCATCAACCTATGAGCCTCTAAAGCTGACACAACATTAGACAAGAACTTAATGTTCTCGCCTACTACTACTACCTCGTAGTCATCAGAAAGTTTCAAAGAAATCTTCTTCGTCTCAAAATCCACACTAGCTCGGTGCTCAACTAACCAGTCCATACCCAAAATAATATCAAAACCATAAAAAGAAAGCTTCATCACATCAACAGAAAACACATGACCCTGAACCTTCAGCGGACATCTTCTATACATACGTCTAACCACAACTGTCTCACCAAAAGAACTAGTCACATGCATACCTACATCTAAGATCTCAACAGGTATATCTAACTTCCGTGTATGCTCACTCAAAATGTAGGAATGCGTAGAACCCGAATCAACCAAAGAAAGCAAAGACATAGACTGTAACTCAAAATTACCTGCTATCACATCAGTGTCGTTCCCGTCCTCTCTCTGAGCATAGACTCTCGCTGGTCCACCTGCCTCCGGCTGTACTGCCACAACATAAGCAAGGTTCCTCTGAGCATCTACCATAGGTGCATCAGCCCTAGGCTGGAAGTAGCCTCGACCGCGCCCACGGCCTCTCTGAAAATCAGTCGCTCTCGCAGGAGCCTGAGCTATGTTCGGTGCATGTGCCGCCTGATGCGGACACCCCCTCCTAAAGTGGTCCCTCGAACCACAGTTCCAACAAGCATGGAAGTTACCCCAACACTCACCAGAATGTTGTCTCCCACAACGTGTACACTCGGGCAAGCGCCCTCCACCTCTATGGCCCTGGTGGCCTCTATCATGGTGGCCACCGCCACGTCTATGGTCAAACTGTTGTCCACCGCCTCTATGCCTCTTGGCATCCCCACGGTCAAAGTTGTTGTCTCTTACTAGAACCTCTAGAACACTTGGTCAGCCCCAAGCTATGCTCAATGTCCTTGGCTCTAGCAACCAAGACATCAAAATCTGAATAATCAGAAGCTAAGGTGTACCTCTTAACTTCTTCATGAAGCCCATATCTGAATCGGTTACAATGGTCCCTCTCAGTAGGAACTAACTCTAGAGCATACTGACTCAAACGAACAAAGCGGATCTCGTAGTCAGTCACAGTAGCATCTCCCTGAACAAGGGCCATAAACTCTCGCTTCTTCTCATCTAGATACCTCGGACCCAAGTATCTCTTTCTGAATGCAGACTCAAAGAAATCCCAACCTATCTCAGCCTCTGGAAATCCGGTAGTAATGGTGACCCACCAGGTGTAGGCATCACCCTGAAGCAAAGAGATCACACAGCCTAATCTACGAGCACCCACACAACCCATCTGAGCTAAGATGCGAACGGTCTTCTCTAACCACAACTCAGACCTCTCAAGTGTAGATCCTTTGAACTCTTCAGTCCCTAAGCTACGGAGCCTCTCCAACGGTAAGCTAGCATCATCGCCCCTAGGTTGAGCTGCAGCCTGGGCCCCGACAACTGCGGCCTGAAATGATCTCGCTATAGCTTGCACAAGCGGAGCCATATCTATTTCGGCCGGACCTTGGCCACCCTGAGGTCCCTCTCCTTCAGCTCCATCCTCGCCTCCAACTCCAGGCTGAGGAGGTGGTGGTGGTGGAGGTGGTGGAGGAGCTCCAATTCCAGCAGCAGACTCTACTACATGAGCCTCAACTCCAGCCACCGGCTCATTAACAGGAGCCGCAACACGTGGTTCCTGACGAACCACCATCGGCCTACCCCTCGGCCTTGACATCGCTCTTACAGATAATAACTACAACCACAACAACAAAATATACAAGATTGGGTTAGCAAGGCAAGGGCTCCAAGTGGCTCAAGTACGTTTCCCTCACTTTAAAAATCATTTTCCGATGTAATAGTAGCAATGGGACTCTAAACATCATGCTTTAAAACAAAACAATGAGCATACTTGTTACACAAGCAATCATGCTTACAAGGCAAGCAAACACCGTGCATATCAATACGAAAACTTAACTTACCTCACTTACCTGCCCAAGGTCTTGGTAACCTTAGGCTCTGATACCAACAAGTGTAACCCCCTCATCCCGGTCCAGGGGTTTGACCGATCCGAGTAGGCTACACGGGGAAAACCGATGTGAAACCTGTTAAGGTCCCACCTCGGTTAGCAACCCTAGAAAATTTCTTTTATTTATCTTGTCTAAATGCATTATTATGTCCTATGTGGAACACGACAGCGGAAACACAAGCAGTATAAAAACGACCATCCAAAACATCACTTTTAAAACAGCCCAATTTTCATTCTTAAGCAGGCCGTAACGATACGCCTGTCAAGGGTATCGATACGCCTTGACCAAGGTCAACATCCATCAGTCAACATAGGAAGATCGTATCAATACAGCCCTTGAGCGTATCGATACGCCCTTCTCGGTCAACATCTCATGGTCAACGAGATAAAACCGTACCGATACGCCAAAGACCTGTACCGATACGCCAAAGTCTCCTGAAAATCTCAGAATTCCAGTGAGCTTCGGGCGTATCGATACACCCCCGCATATCGGTACCCCTAGCCAACACTGTGTCCCAAAGTGTAGGACCGTATCGATACGGCCCTTAAGCGTATCGATACGCCCTGCACTGCAAGACACTAAACTGCAGCAAAACGACACGAGACTCAACTCTAAATGCATTTTGAGACTTCCCTAGCCACACTCAAACATACATACAACACCTATCAACCAAAATCTAAACATACAAGGCACCCAACATGAACAAACATCATTCAACCAAGGAAATCATGTATTCATTCAAAAGAAGGCAAACATAGCATATATGAGGTTCATGTCTTAGCAAACAAACGTAAAACATTTATACAAGGCAGTCTAAACATGGTTTTACAGGCCAAGCATGGCTTCCAAAAGCCAAAGCAACACAAGCATTTAAAGGAGTCTAACATGCTCCTAAACAAACCAACATTCAACATACTTCAAGGCATTACACCACAATTACATGTCCCATTGCTTGACCATTACATCATAATTAAAATACCCATACTTGATAGCTAAGATAGCACCACGAAGCACACTTGGAGGCCCTTTCTTGCACTAGCAACCCACGAGCTACCGATATGCATTGTCGAACAAAAGGGAGCGTAAGCATAAAGCTTAGTGAGGGTAAGCTCATCGAAAACAAACCTCGACAATGCAGGGTCCAAGCACGAGCACAACAAGGTAAATGCATGTCCTTACCTTCGATCCTCATGAGCCAAAATATTAGTGATGCATGCACAATTATCCAATAATATGCCATGCTCAACAAGCTCAATCCGCAACATATGTAAGCACATATATTAATCCAATTGGAATCACATTTCATATCACATTTATACACATATCAACTCATATTGGCACCTAGCTATGACTCGAATACGCGGATAAACATGTTGGAACTCACATCCAACAACAACTTTACCTCACGGTGGGATTACACTCATCACCGTTCTCGCGGAGGAGATTCCACTCATCCTCATGCCCCGTCGATGGGATTACACTCATCACCGACTATCATATACATAAGAAGAATTTCCGAGCGAGCCCGTACTCCATCTTGATGACTACCATCATCAAGACCACGCGCGCATTTGACTCACGTGTGCACACTATGTAACCCCCTCGTCCCGGTCCGGACGTTTGACCGGTCCGAGTAGGCTACACGGGGAAAACCGAAGTGAATCCCGTTAAGGTTCCCCCTCGGTTAGCAACCCTAGAAAAATTTATTTTATTTATCTTGTCTAAATGCAACATTATATCTTATGTGGAACACGACAGCGGAAATACAAGCAACATAAAAACGATCATCCAAACAACACTCTTAAAAACAGCCCATTTCTTCTTTTTAAGCAGGTCGTATCGATACACCTGACAAGGGTATCGATACGCCTTGACCAAGGTCAACGTCCAACAGTCAACAGAGGAAGACCGTATCGATACAGCCCTTGGGCGTATCAATACGCCCTTCTCGGTCAACATCTCGTGGTCAACGAGATACAACCGTACCGATACGCTAAGACACCGTACCGATACGCCAATCACTCACCAAATTCTCAGAATTCTAGTGAGCAAAGAGCGTATCGATACACCCACGTGTATCGATACCCCTTGCCGATTCTGTGTCCCAAAGTGTAGGACCGTATCGATACGGCCCTTAGGCGTACCGATACGCCCTGCACTGATAGACACAAAAATGCAGCGAAACGACACGAAACTCAACTCTAAATGCATTTTGAGACTTCCCTAATCACCCTCAATCATACATACAACACTTATCAACCAAATCTAATCATACGAGGCAGTCATCATGGACAAACAACATTCAACCAAGGAATTCATGCATTTGATCAAGAGATGGCATATAAGCATTTAAGGTTTCATGTTTCAACCACCCTACACTTAGGCATTCTCAAAAGGCACATGGCCAACACACATGGTAATCAATTAAGACATGGTTTTACAATCCAAACATGGCATCAACAAGCCACACAAAAATAACATAATAAGAAGTCTAAACATGCTCCTAAACAACCAACAATAGCACAAATCCCATTGCTTAACTATTACATGTCCAAAACATTAAAACTCATACTTGATAAACTCAAGTCAACAACCACACTTGGAGGCCCTCCTCTTGCGCTAGCAACCCACGAACTAAGGATCTGCATTGTCGAACAAAAGAGAGCGTAAGCATAAAGCTTAGTGAGGGTAAGCTCATTAAAACAAACCTCGACAATGCAGGGTCCAAGCACAATCTCAACCAAGGTAAATGCATGTTCTTACCTTCGATCCTCAATGGCCAAATGTCAATGATGCATGAACAAATATCCATTAATATGTCATGCTCAACAAGCTCATTTCCACAACATATGTAAACACATATAATCATCCAAATAGGAAAACACATTCCACATCACATTGATACACATATCAATTTATATTGGCACCTAGCTATGACTCGAATACGCGGATAAACACGTTGGAACTCACATCCAACAACAACTTTACCTCACGGTGGGATTACACTCATCACCGGTATCGCAGAGGGGATTCCACTCATCCTCACGCCCCGTCGATGGGATTACACTCATCACCGACTATCACAATATAAAGAAGAATTTCTAGGCGAACCCGTACTCCATCTTGATGACTACCATCAACAAGACCACGCGCGCATTTGACTCATGTGTGCACACTAAGATCCTAATGATCGATCATTTGTACCAAAGCATACTAGTGCCAACATTTAACTCAATCCACAATATCAAATTACAACCAATTCCGTGCTTAGCACGTACTCACCATGATTAACATCATGCCCACATCTCATGCATAACAATGCATCACAACCATGCCTCATAATACATGTATAACACACTATACATAATCATCATAACACAAAACATCACGAGGCATAAACATCAATTAAAAGTTCAACCAATGTCTCTAATTTAAGCTTAGGATTAGGCTACCACCCTAATCCTAACTCTAGGTGGGTCTACCAAGCCCAACCTAGTCCACATGCTTGAACCAAACACTTAAAAACCACTTTGAAAACATTAACCACTCACCTTCACTTCCAAACTCGATTACCAAGCAAGCAACCACCTTCAAGTTTCCGGATTCACTCCCGAGGCTTCACCAACACACGTCCTTGCCTCTAAACAATCCCAACACAATCCAAACAACTTCAAATCAGCCCAAGCATCAAAGTAGCTAACCCGAAATACAATTCAAACATCAAACACAACATTTCAAGCCATGAACAACCCCCCAAAATTACCAAACTCGAGCAGCCCATAAACCTCAATCAAAACTCATGATTCCAACACTTTTAATACCCCCAAATGATTCCAAAACAACCCCCAACCATAGTACTAACCTCAGCCTACAATTTTCAACCTAAAACAACCCCCAAAACCACTCTAAAACCCTTCAAAAACCCCCATTAAACCCAAATCCGGGAATGTGAATAAAATCATGTAAAAATCATATATGTTGGGTCATTTGACTCACAAACACCATATCTAACATCATTAAATCAAAACTTTAAGTTAAACACCATAAAGCTACCACTTTTAATCAAATCCTCTAAAAGCTCAAATTCCAAAACCTTGATGAAAATGAAAACTACTTGTACTTTTGAAGAGAGGAAGACGAGGACAAGTTGGAAATGTGTTTACCTTTCAAAACGAGCTAAAATGAGGAAGCAAAGTGATGGAATAGTGAAATGGAGAACTCCCCCTTTTGTCGTGAGAAGAGAAGAGGGAAGAGGGAAGAAGACAATGTCATCTTTTATTTTAAAAGGGTTTCAAAACAAAGTCCCACTATTTACGGATTTGCTATTAATGAGATGGTAAATCTCACTTTTCACAATTTTCATGGAAGATGTAAAACAATTCAATTTAGTCCCACACAAAAATGTTTTCTTTAAATTCACGAGGTCCAAATAATATATTATTATTTTTAATTGGAAAAACTGAGACCCAAAATATTATTTAAATATTAATTTCACCCGACCCCTAAACCCAGGTGTTACACACTAACATCCTAATGATCGATCATTTGTACCCAAGCATACTAGTGCCAATACTAACACAATCTACAATATCAATTTACAACCAATTCCGTGCTTAGCACGTACTCACCATGATTCACATCATGTCCATATCTCATGCATATAACAATGCATTACAACCATGCCTCAACATACATGTATAACACATTTATACATAACCATCAAAATCACATATCATCATGAGGCATAATCAATAATTAAATAGTGCAACCAAAGTCTCTAATTAAAGCTTAGGATTAGGCTATCACTCTAATCCTAACTTTAGGTGGGTCTACCAAGCCCAACCTAGTCCACATGCTTGAACCAATTATTCAAAGACCATTTTGAAAACATTAAACCACTCACCTTCACTTCCAAGCTCAACTATCAAGCAACCAACACCTTCAAGCTTCCGGATTCACTCCCGAGGCTTCACCAACACACGTCCTTGTCTCTAAACAACTCAACACAATCAAAACAACCTCAAATCAGCTCATACATCAATGTAGCTAACCCGGAATACTATTCAAACAGCAAACACAATAATTCAAGCCATGGACAACCCCTAAAAACCACAATCTCGAGCAGCCAACAAACCTCAATCAAAACTCATGATTCCAACACTTTTAACACTTCCAAAAGATTCCAAAACAACCCCCAACTATTATACTAACCTCAGCCCACAATTTCCAACACAAACCATACCCAAAACTCATCCCAAAACCCTTCAAAAAACCCCCCCATTAAACCTAAATTCGGGAAACTTAACAAAACCCTTTAAAAATCATATATGTTGGACTTCAAGGTTCATAAACAACATATCTAACATTATTAAATCAAAACCTTAAGTTAAAAACAATAAAGATATCATTTTTATTCAAATCTTCCAAAAACGCAAATTTTAAAACTTGGACCAAAATGAAAACTAGTTGTACTTTTAAAAAGAGGAAGATGAGAGCAAGTTGGAAATGTAGTTACCTTTTAAAACCGAGCCAAAATGAAGAGGGGATGAAATGGAATAGTGAAAATGAGGTAGGAGGCTCCCTTATCGTTTGAAATGAAAATTTGGTGAAGTGAGGAAGAAGACGAGCACATGCTCTCATCTTTTGTTTTATTTTTAAACCACCCAAAATTATATTTACAACTATGCCATTAATGAATGGCCAAAACCCACATCTCTTAAAGTCTATGGATTTTGGACTCAAGAGATAGGCCCAACATAGCCTTAATCATTTTGAAATCCTGAGGCCCATGAAAAATATTTTATTATTTAATTAGAAAATCGAGACTCAAAATATTATTTAAATATTATTTTCACCCGACCCCTAAACTCGGGTGTTACATATTATGACAAAATGCAATTATTGAACTACTAATTTGATCTGGTGGACTTGTTTGCTTTGACAGTATCACAAAAAGACTAGATTGATGGAATTTTAAATATAAATCATTAGATTTATTGAATTATTTCGAATTAGGAAAAAATTGATAGAATATATAAGTTTTGGGATTAAAATGTTATTATATCAAAGAAAAGTGACATGTTTGTAAGCAAAGTGACCTATTTGTAACAATATGTTAATTGCGTAGCCTGATTGTAACAATATGTTAATTGAGTTGCATGTTTGTAACAACGTGTTAATTAAGTGACATGTTTGTAACGATATATTGATTGAATGATTTTTTTGTAACAATATGCTAATTGAGTATGGGTGAACAAAACTCAACTCGACTTGAAAAAAATCGAAATTTTCGACTCGACTCGAAAAAAATTTAAATAAATTTTGAGTTATAAAATAAGAATTCGAATAACTCGAAATTTTTAGTAATTAGTGGATTGATTTTTAAGTTTAAGTCAAGTTCCTCAATAATTACAATTAAATTTGTATAGGAACTCGAAATATATGTCATATATGAAAAAAAATATGATGAAATATATATTCATATCTTATATGATTAGAGAAAGTTGTTTAAATTAGAATCAAACTATATTATAACATGATAAATAATTACAATTAAATTTGTATAGGAACTCGAAAACTTAACTTGACTCGAACTCGACTCGAATCGAAACAATTTCAAATAAAATTTGAGTTGTAAATAGGATGCGCCAACTCAAACAACTCAAAAAAAAATTTAGTCGACTCGACTTGATCAAATGCTCACCCTTATAATTAAGTGACATATTTATAACAATATATTAATTAAGTAATTTATTTGTAATAATAAGTTAATTGAGTAGCTTGTTTATAACTTTTAAAAGAACTGTAACTTGTTTGTGAGAAAACCTTGAGTGTAGCTTACCAAAAATCTATTAACATGAGTGTTGGGTAGTGTCCGACCATTAGGATGTCGGCATGTCGCGTGATTAGATTCTTTCTATCGATGCCGTGCCATATATTATGTTTTGCCTTCTTAGGCTTTGACTCGAGTTATATGTTTGTAACAATAAGTTAATTGAATGACAATGTTGTAAAAAATTTCGTTGGAAAATTTACTCACCAAAAATATATGTGAGACACAAATTAATCCGAATTAATCAAAGTTAAACTCTAGAACTGGGAGGGCAACAAAAAAAGAAATGGTGGAAGTGTTATTTAAGTTCGCAATCATGCAGTACTCTTCTTCCATAGGCATCAACGTCTCTCTGCATCTGTAGCCTTATCACCGGACGCAGCACGAATCGAAGAAGACGGTTATACTAGTGTATAAAGCTTCTCATAATCTGGTTTTTCTGTGATAACTTCGACTAATCATGCAGCAGGATGGGACAATGTCGAACGTTCTACGAGAGATTAACGAAATTAACGAAGAGGCTGATACTTCGCTTGTTTGCAACTGCCCTGTAAATGGATGTTTAAGGTTGTATCTGTGTTATATAAGTACATATGGATTTATACGCATTCTTATCATCTACCCGAAGCTCGAACGAAGCCGGAGACACATAGAAACAGTATCAAGAAGGAAAATGAAAAATGACCATTGATTCTTCAATTCTTTCATGGCTGGTACATTATAATAAATTAAAAAAGAAACGAAGAAGAGCTAATAGCCGACCGAACACTGAGAAATACCTGGACAACAAGAACCTACATGTCTCAATCTGTCTTTTCTCTTTCTCTTTCGGACGGTTACCTTTCATCCGCTCGAAAGAACAGCTATCTAATGGACTATCTTCAAGCTGTTTCCACTCATGAATGCAATTGGGATGTACAGATATCGATGAGTGACCGAAAGCTTTAAATGCGACACGATTATTCACCATGTCATGCTATTATAGTCGGTCTCTATTCACGAGTTGTTTCTCGGTGACTCCCCACTGCATTGGTTGATTCCTTCATAGATTCGATTTCCATGCTGGCTGTACGGCTCTTTCGGTTCCTCCGGTCCTGAATAAGATCGCAGATGTCAACATAAGGGCTTCATTAACTTAAAGCATGATTAATCATATTGTAAAATAAACAGAAATGTAGGTAGAAGGAACTACAAAAAGCAATGCAAGAAAAAACAAAAGTTCGATGACATTCAAACACGGAATACCATTGTTATTTTAGGGTAACCATGACTAGGCGATGATCGTTTCGGTTTAAAGTTGTGAAACAGACAGCCAGAAGGATGCAAACACCACAAATTTGTATCCCAAGATTGAACATGCTCATTCAAAAAAAATTAAATACAGTAAACAACTCATACCGTAGATTCCTTGCATAGTAGTATTCTCTGTTCTTTTCGTAGAGGACGTTTAGTGAAGGGAGGATAGGGGATGCAAAGGATCATTGCGGTATCGAAGATATCAACTACAGGACTATAACATTAACTAAAACTAGCAGATCTTAATGCCGAAGAAATGCACTTACACCTATTACGCATAAAATAATTCATGGAAAAAAAGAAGCCATACGGAAAAACACACAAAAATAGCATTAACTCAGCAAATAGAGGATCATTGTATTTATACCTCACGAAATGGGTAGTCATCAGCGTCAAGCATCCGTACAACCTGACTCATTTTAGGTCGTTTATCTGCGTCCGGATCAACACATCTAAGTGCCACCAAAAGGGCACGTCTAAGAACACGGGTTGTTGGTCTAACTTTGAGATTTGGATCCACAACTTCATCTGCTCTTCTTGTTCCGACCATCATCTTCAGCCACTCAACAAGGTTGATCTGCAGTAGGCATATGGTTAGCTCAATTTATGAGAAACCCAAGAAAGTACTAACTCGGTTTGGGGGGAGGCGGAGGAGAACTCAATGCAAAGAGTGTTACTCCGGCATTAAAAGGTACCTCATTAGCAGGTCTCCCATAGTCGACAGGGTCTCTTCCAGTGACAGCTTCAAGTAGGAGGACACCAAAGCTATAAGTATCACTCCTCTCGTTTAACAAGCCCGTGTTAGCATATTCTGGTGCCACATAACTGAAATTCACATAAAAAATTCAATTAGAAAAAACTTAGATACAGTAGCAAATTTTTGTTATGCTGAAAAAACAAAGAATTTGGAATTACCCAAAAGTTCCCATAACTCTAGTTGCGATATGGCTCTCTCCCGAGTCCAAGAGCTTGGCGAGTCCAAAATCAGAAACCTTGGCATTAAATTCATCATCGATCAAGATGTTACTTGATTTTATGTCCCGGTGAACAACTTTCGGTTCTACTGCTTCATGCAAATAAGCAAGCCTGCAAACCACAATTACCAAAGGTACTCTCACTCGGTTTTTTTAAGTAAATATTTTTTTTCCAACTATTTCTAACGTCAGTGATGAACATTGTTCTTGCAATAACAAAATACATAATAGAAAGGGAAAGAGTTAAATGATTAGAATATAGTATAAAATCTATCTATCTATATATATTTGGTTTCCAAAGGTGTCCACTAGAGAGAGCCCATTGCCTAATCCTTTCGTGTTCTGTTGGACCATATAGGGGGCAGACGCTGGCCACAAATTTTATAGCTGTGCACCATGCCTAGGGCGAGGATCGAACCCTCGACCACTGATTAAGGTAGGAGAGACCCTTAACATCTCACCTAAGCTCCGTAGTTTAAAATCTATATTTTAATCCAATGAAAAAAAAAGATATTTCAAGATTGAATGATGAACTTACGCCTTGGCGGTACCAAGAATAACCTTCATCCGAGCCTCCCAAGTAAGTGTACCGTGCTCCCAAATTGCCCCATGCAGCCATTGTTCCAAGTTACCATTATTCACATATTCATATACCAACATCCTATGTAATCAACCAAAAATTACAGTTATAATCAGATTTGCAGTCGAATAAAATTCGAGCAACTATAAAGACCGAGGTTAGATAAGGAAAGTCTAGTTCTCATTAACACATTAATACACAATTATAGCTAAAAGTGAACCTTCAATGAAATCAACACATAAACAAATGAAACATATTTGAACTTCACCTGTGAACTCCTTCTATGCAATAACCCAAAAGCCGCACAAGATTCTTATGTCGAACATGGCCAATAGCCTCCACTTCAACCCTAAATTCTTTCTCTGCCTGTCCCCTAACATCCGATTTGGCAATATTGTTACAGTTTTTTTGTTGAGAAAAAGCAAATACAAAAGCACAAAAATAAATACGATAATGTCCGAAAAGATATCCTTACAGATTATTAAGAAGCTTCTTAACTGCCACTTCAGTTCCATTGATCAGTCTACCCTTGTAAACCATCCCATATCCGCCCTCCCCAATAACATTCTCCCCCGAGAAATGATTCGTAGCACGATCAAGATCCCTAAGAGTAAACCAGTGACCCCACCCGAGATGTGAAATCTCTGGCAGAGCAACTAAGGGAGAGGCATTCACTAGTCCTCCATACGACAATGCAGACTGATCTCGGACAGTTCCAGAGCTGCCTTCTTCTCCTGAATGCAAACTAAAACCTCTTTCCTGGTGATAAATCGAGCTGCACTGACTGATATTATCAGGATCGCTCGATTTGCTCGTCCCCGAAAGAGCTAACATTTTCTTCGAATTCTTATCACCGGATTTATCATGAACAGAAATGACTTGATTTTCCGGATGATCACTGAAGCCCTCAACTCCAACCTTGTCAACTTTGATGTCCTTCGAGACATTCGGTATTTGAGAAAGCAAGAACTTGTCTAGGGGCCGTCTACTACTCCGACGAAATGTAATCCATACAGATAATATGCCAAGAATCAACACGATAAATGCCCCAACAGATAAACCAATCAATACCCAAAGTTTTAGACCCAAAACCGATGTCTTCTCCGATAACTCAGCATTTAAGGCATCCCGAGACGACATCGCTGATCTCCCGGACTTTTAACACACAAAATTATGTTCAATCTCTTGTATGCATGATAAAAAATTTAACACATTCCTACCTGCATACCAGAAACATGTCATCTAAAAACATAAAACATCAAAACGATTAATAACTTTTCAATGTCCATAAATGAGTTTGAAGTTAAATTTTCAGCTGAATAAGTGATTGCAATCAAAACCGGGACAGATGCAGAACTTTATGTTAGGGGAGAATAGATTTTCAACATAAAACTCATAGAAAATTATATACGAATTTCAAATTTACAGGGGCCACCGCCCATCCAGCCCCTCGGTCCATCCCTGATAAAACCACCTCACACTCAAATCAGAATACCCAAAAATGATGATAAATCCCATAAGATTCTTGCTTAATCTCCACCCCTTAAAAAAGATGAAAAAAGGGGGAAATAACAGAAGAATCTGATACCACATTTAATGAAGTTCATATACATTCAATGAATCAAGAAGAATCATTCTATAAACAAAAGCAAACCACTAAAAGTTTCACAACAAACTTTGTATTCTATGAATTTTAATTAAATAAAAAAACATCACTTATAGTCCAAGCAAGAGACAGTAAAATTAATTCAAAAAAAAAACAAGAAAGCGTTCACCTTGATCTTCTTTCTTAAACATTCACATAAGCAAAAAAGAGGGAAAAGAAGAACAAAAACCTTACATTTTAGCATCCAAGTGGTATACAAGCAGAAACCCAATTTTGTTTTGTTCATGCTGTGGCCATTCCAAGTGGTCCAAAACAAATGCAAAGAATTCAGCTAATGATAAAAAGAAATGGGCAAGAAAAAGACAGATAAAAATCCAATCTTTCATGCAAAAAATGTAGAGAGAGAGAGAGAGTGAAAAAGGGGGGAAATGTTAGAAAAATGATTGGTGGATATTGGGGTGTTGGAACTTGGAAGAGATATGAGGGATCTCAAAACAAAGCTGGAAAAGGAAGCTTAGTTTAGTTTCCAATGGAGGAAACCAAAGAGAAAGAGGACATTAAAGTAAAGAAAAAGCAAAAATGAGGCTAGCAAGGGTGGCCTCTGTGGTTCCCATTTATATCTGAATTAAAAAATATATATATGATATTTTTTTAACAGAAAAAAAAAAAAGATGAAAATTTGAAAACATGTAAAGAAACAAAAAGGAAAAAGGAGTCAAACCCAAATCCGACTGGACTGAAAGTGAAACAGTCCTGAAATCTATCTAAGCTTGAACTCATGTCTACTTACCAAATTGTCCTTTAGCTTCTTCTTCTTCTTCTGTTTTTCCTTTTTGGAATTAGAATTGATCCTTTTAAATTTCATTTTCAGGATGTTATGATGTCATCATCTGTCATTAAAATGGCTTTGGATGTTATGATTCAAGCCTTCCGAGGACAATTTAGAGTGCCTAAATGAGTAGAAAGTTTGATAAACTGATTGTTTATATATTTTTAAAATTTCATATTTATTTAATAAATAAATGAATACGAATATATGTGTTCAGTTCGTTTATTAGCTTACTTATAAGTTTATTTATCGACGTGTTTATAAGCTCGTTTACTTGATTTTTTTAGGGAAAACTACACTGGTGGTCCCCAAACTATTACCGTTTTCCTATTTTGGTCCCTAAACTATGTTTTTCAGCAAAACTGTCCCTTCTGTTACATAGTTCTCCTATTTTGGTCCCCCGACGTTAAATAGCTAACGGTTTTGCTGACATGGCATTTTTTAAAATATTTTTTAATCATTTCTCTCTCCTCTTAAAAAATGTCACGTCAGCAAAATCGTTAGCTATTTAACGTCGGAGGACCAAAATAGAAGAACTATGTAACATAAGGGACGGTTTTGCCGAAAAACATAGTTTGAGGACCAAAATAGAAAAACGGTAATAGTTTGAGGACCACCGGTGTAATTTTCCCTTTCTTTTATTTCCTTACATTTTAAATATTAATGGAGATAAAGACTAAAATAATTAATTATTGTCGTTAAAAGAATGACTTGACACGTTTTTTTTTTCTTATCTTTTCTTCTCTCCTCTTATCTATTTTTTATTTCTTTCACCTTTTTTCCTCCTCCATATATAATTGGAACTAATGAATGATCCAGAGGTTGTTGTGACATGGTCGGTGCAACGCTTCACCCAGAGACGGATCACTAGTAGAGTTTAGGGGAGCCTTGTCAGCAGTGGCCGATTCAGAAATATTTTTTAAGGTAAATACATATATATATTAACATCACGTTCGGATTCGGTTCGTTTATTATTTAATGTTTCAGGCTTTGTTCTTTTAGATTTCACGAACATGTTCATTTATATATGTATATGTTCGCGAACATAAACGACTAAATGTAAATAAGTTAACAATGCTTATTTACAACGGTGTAAATAAGTTATCAATGCAAGCATTAGTAAATCAAAAAATGGTGCAAATAACTTGTTCATCCTAATTATATGGTGGATCCGCCACTTTAGTTAATACATATATAATTTAAAGTTGATTTAAAAAGTAGAAAACAATGTTTTCTGTTACAACTTACAGAGACAAACCTATATAACATCCTCATGATGTGGACAATTTTATGCAAACATTTGCTTACCCCAATATCGTGGAGATTGAGTACAATCCTGCATAACAATGGGTAAAAAAATATATCATTCACGCTAGCCATGAAAACACATTAGTGAATCAAAAATCTCCAAACTATAATTTACAAAGCAATGTGATATATAATACCTACAAAACTACAATAAATTCGAAACAACTTAATTTGTGTCTATTACCAATTTATACTCAATCAATAAAAAGTAAGAAAAAACAATACATTTATTAAATTAATTCTACAAAAGTAGTATAAATAATCATTAATTCATAAAGTCATATTTCTACTTCTACTATGAATTAATATAATTTCTAACTCAAAATCTTAATTTAGAAAAGGTAAACACCAATCCATTAAATAAATTATTCTCTTTATTTGACATTTGTCTTGTTACAGTTGTAAGAAATATAAATTTTTTGCCCCTTTTCGGTGCCCCTATTTATGCTTAACACTAAAAATTTAGGTTTAGGGTTTAAGATTTGTAACACATGTGTTTTGGGGTTAGGAGTTAGTTGGTCCGAGTCGGTAAAATTAATTTTAATCAAATTGACCTTGGCTTGAGCCAATTGAGTTTTAAATAAAAAGGATGGATCATTTTGGTAATTTAGCCCAAAACAATTTAAAAAGCTAGATCACCTTTTTGATTCAAAAAGAAACAAAAAAAGTGTCTTCCTCCCCCCTTCTTCCTCCTTCAACGTGAAAAAACACCAAAACCCCTCCCAAACCCTATTCACTATTCCATTTGATTTCTTCCTCATCTCAAGGGCATTTTTAAAGGTAATTATATATTTGAACTCTCCTTTTCATCCTCTACATTTACCTAGTTTTAGAATTTAAAACTATCATCTTTTAGAAATTTGGAGTTTAAAGAAAGTTTGAGTTTTTGATGGGTTTCACCTTTGATTTTGAATTATTAAGTTGGGTTTTGATTTAGTTTCCTTAAAATACACATAATATGTTAAAATGAGTGATTTTGGGTGAAAACCCGAAATGGGTCCTTTTGGCCATTTTTGAGGTGTCTAAAACTTAGATTTTGGTGAGTTTTAGGGTTAGGTTGAAGGGCTGATGGTTTAGGGATGTTAGGAAGGTTTTTTGGGTGTCATTTGGGTGTTTAAAAACATGGTTTTCAGCTGGGTTTTAAGGGAACTCGAAAATGGAAATTTTGGGTGATTGTTGGGTTTGAAATTGTTGAAGTGTGGCTTGTGTTTATGGGTTGGAGTGGTGACTGAAATTTAGCATTGATTTGCGAGTAATGGATGTGTTTTGATTGGCTAGAAACAAGAGAAGACATTAGAGAAACATCGGGATCGAATTCGGGTATATAGGAGGCTTGCTTGCTTGCTTTGGTTGCTAAGGAAGGGTGGTGAATGAATCTTTAAATTGGTTTTAAAGTTGGTCCAAGTGTGTGTAATGGATGTGTGGGAATGAGCTTGGTAGGCCATTCTTAGGTGGGAGCTAAATTGGTAGTTTAACCCATTGATTTTCTATTGATAAGTGATATGCCATTGCCTACTTTTTCTTGTGAAATGTTGATTGATTTGTACGTGTGTATCTTGATTTGTATGTGGGATGAATATGTGATATAAATGGTGGATATGTGATGTGGTTAAAGAATTTGGCACTAATTAACTTACCGGGTGTAAATAATCAATCATTAGAATTACTGTGCACACAATTGAGTCAAAATGTACGTGGCCTTGATGGTGTTGAGTCATCAAGAAGGAGTACGGTAATGTAATATTCCACCGAAAATTTATATATATTCTACGTGATGATGAGTGGAATCCCATCCGTAGGGCATGTGGTGATGAGTGGAATCCCGCCCATGCAAGGTCCGGTGATGAGTGTAATCACACCGAGGTAATGTTGTTGTTGAGAGTAAATCCGCACATCCGGGTAAACTATTAGTGGCCAATGATATTGCTCTCATGTTTATGATGTTTTGATAATTGAGATATTTGTTGTTGAGCTTAGTATGATGTGAGATGCCATATTATGACTCTTGAAAGACTAGCTAGGTTAACTCGTTGATATCTATGTATGTTGTGTGTGAGGTTGAGGATTTACATACTTGGACCCTGCATTGTTGTTGTTTTCGATTCTAGAGCACCCTCACTAAGCTTCTAGCTTACGCTATCATTTTTAACAATGCAGATCATTAGCGTGGTATTAGCAAGGAGCAAGGCGAAGGGGCTTTTCAAGTTTTTGTTGCTCAAGTATGGTTTAACAATTAATGTAGTAGTTTAGCAATTAGGCAAAGGTGCATTTGTTGAGCCTAGTATGACTTTTGGACATTTGTTGGTATTCATGTTTTTGTTGGATTTGTAACCATGTTTAACTTGATGAATGTTGGTATGAGATGGTCATGCCTTAGAATGTTTAAATTGTTTTTGGCTAGCATATAAACCCTTATGTGATGAATTGCGCCATTTGGCTTTTGAGTCCTTAAGCATGCCCTTATATGCAATGTTGCCTTTTGTGTGAATGCCATGAATGGATGCTTCATCTTATGCCTTGTGTGTTTGAGCATGTTTTGACATAGGGTTCATGCCCTTAGATCATGCTTGTATGTGTTGAGTGCTCCTTGGAGTTGTTTAGGGCCTTTGGAGTTGTTGAGAAATGCTTTTAGTTGGTTTTCGAAGGTTGCAAACAACCAGTGTTTCGAAACGGGCTGAGCCGTTTCGAAATGGGTAAGGCTTCAGGGACCCCGTATCTGAACTCGTTTCGATACGGTTTGGCCACTGTGAACTCCTGTTCCGAAACGAGTATCGGAACACTTTGGCTACTGGAAATCTGAGAAATTTTCGATATAAAGGGGTTTCGAAACGGGTCTGTAACCCCCTCGTCCCGGTCTGGTCGGATGACCGGTCCGAGTGGGCCACACGGGGAAAATCGAAGCGAAACCCGTTAAGGTTTCCCCTCGGTTAACAACCCAGAAAAATTTCTTTTAACTTTAGTCTTATCTAGATGCATATTAATTCCTATGTGGAGCACAACAGCGGAAGATACAAGCAACGAAACATTCACCGACCAACAAAAGGGTAAACAGTCCATTTTACTTCATTACAGCAGGCCGTTTCGAAACACCTATAGGGTGTTCCGAAACGCCTTGACCTAGTCAATGGGCCTGGGTCAACCACAAGGTGACCGTTCCGAAACAGGGGAGACCCGTATCGGAACGACCTTGACGGTCAATATCTCGTGGTCAACGAGATTTGACCGTTTCGGAACTTCAAAGGCCCGTTTCGGAACGGCTTCATCTCGCCAATTTCTCAAAATTTCAGTAGCGAAAACGTTCCGGAACGACCCTCATCCGTTTCGAAACGGCAGGCCATTTACACAGGGGCCGTTTCGGAACACGGGGACCCGTTCCGAAACACCCCCTGTCTGCAGACTTTTCTGGCTGTTTTGAGGCACAAGAATGCCCCAAAACACCAACAAACCACCAAGCAACTTCAAGACAAGACATCTTAAGGTATAACAACCATTCTAGCATGCTTCAACATTAATTAGACATGTCTATCACTATGGCAACAACCCACATCATGCATTCATACAATCATCATTCAAACAAAGTCTAGAAACATACATCCTAGATTTAACATACTCAAACACATACAAGCATGAATTTAGACAGTCCTTCATACAAAGCAAATTACACATGTAGAGCCTTTCATACGAGCATGCTTGAAGACATTAAAAAGAACCAATAAGCATCATACATTTCAAATAAGTTTACAAGCCATTCAAGCAACTTAAGCATCCATAAGCCATCCATCATACAAGCATATGGCAAGATACCTCATGCTTACAAATCAAGTCAACCATAGACATACATCAAACTCAATCCAACAATACCTATCCCATTGCTTTATTATTACAATCTTTAAATTTAAACATCATACTTGAGCTAACCGTAAGCAACACTTGGAGGCCTTTCCTTGCCCTTGCCACCCTCAAGCTATTGATCTGCATTGTCGAACAAAAGAGAGCGTAAGCATAAAAGCTTAGTGAGGGTAAGCTCTTTAAAAACAAACCTCGACAATGCAGGGTCCAAGCACGAGCTACAACCAAGATAAAATGCATGATCTTACCTCCGATCCACGCGAGCCATAAATATAGATGATGCATGAACATATATTCAATATCATGTCATGCTCAACATGTTTAAATCCACAACATATGAAATCACATATATTAAACCATGTTAGCAACACCTCCCAAAACACATTGGCTCACAAATTAACCACAAATTGGCAATATAAACTACAATCTGTATTGGCACCTAGCTATGACTCGAATACGCGGATAACCGTTGGAACTCACATCCAACAACTCAACCATTACCTGACGGTGGGATTCCACTCATCACCGTTCACGCGGAGGGGATTCCACTCATCCTCACGCCTCATTTCACGCGGAGGGGATTCCACTCATCCTCACGCCCCGTCGATGGGATTCCACTCATCACCGACTAATATAAATACAATTTCCGGGCGAACCCGTACTCCTCCTTGGTGACTCAACGCCACCAAGGCCACGCGCGACTTTTGACTCATGTGTACACACTAACATCCTAATGATCGATCATTTGTACCCAAGCATACTAGTACCAATACTACACATTTCATTTATCATTCATAATATCAAACCATAACAATTTCCATGCTTAGCACGTACTCACCATGACTCACCGTCATGCACAAACCACACTTTTCATGCCTAGCATGTACTCACCATGATCCTCGGATCACACATTCACCTCATAGCATCATTACACATGTCAACACTACATGCATCTCAACAACACAATTATCACATTTATCATCAACATGCATGTAACAATGCATTTAACTATACCTCCACATACATGTATAACAACATAAGCATAATCATCATAGGCATGATTCAACATGAGGCATAATTCATCACTTTAAAGGTCAACCAAGGTCTCTAACTAAAGTTTGGGATTAGGCTACCACCCTAATCCCAACTCTAGGTGGGTCTACCAATCCCAACCTAGTTCACATGCTTGAACCAACACTTGAAAACCATTTAAAAGTATTTAACCACTCACCTAAGCTTCCAAGCTCAAGACCACGCAAGCAACAACCTTCAATTCTCCGGATTCACTTCCGATGCTTCACCGATGCCCAAACTTGACTCTAATCAATCCCAAACACAAACAAAACATCCACAATCAATATCTTGTCGTTGAAATTAACCCGGATTACATTACCAAGCATCCAACACTCAAAACAAGTCCAAAAACAGGATTTTCGAGCAGCCCACTTGACCCGCTGATTTCTCTCATTTCAAGCACCCAAACAAGCATCAATTACACCCAAAATGGTCCTCATATGTCATACTACCTACAGCCCCCAAAACCCAACATCAAACAGCCCCAAAACATACTTTAAAACCCTCCAAAAACCCCTAAAAGCCAAATTCCGAAAATTGTTTAAAATCGTTTGAAATTCACATATGTGACATCATTTGACTCCTATATACCATAACTAACCATAGTAAATCAAAATATTAGGTTTAGCTACACAAAGGCACCACTTTTAATCAAATATTCAAAAACCTCTATTTCCTTAAAACTTCATGAAAATGAAAATAAAATGTACTTTTGAGAAGAGGGAGGTGAGGGGAGTTCAAAATTACCCTTACCTTTCAATTTGGAGTTGAAATGGAGGAGCTTTGGGAATGGAATAGTGAATGTGGAAGAGAGTTTTGGTTTCCCGTTGGTAAGCTTTTGAGAGGAAGATGAATAGTAGAGAAAATGGGTGTTTTATTTGACATGTGACTTATTTAGGGCTCAAAAGACTTCTTTGCCCTTAATGAGTTTGGCTATTCACAAGGAGGATTAATCCATGGTAGATTGGAGTTTTATATCTTAAAACATGGTTAACTTGAAATTAATAAATTTTGAAAACAAACTCGAAATATTACTTAGAGTATAAAACCGAGCCCAAATAATATAAAAATATTATTTTCACCCGACCCCTAAACCCGGGTGTTACAGGGTCTAAGGGTTTCGGAACTGTCAATATCTCGTTGACCACGAGAAGTTGACCGTTGAGGGTGTTTCGAAACGGATGACCTCCGTTCCGATACGGCCTCCTCGTGAGGACTTGGGGCAGTTGAGCAGGTCAAGGCGTTTCGATACGCCTCAAGGGTGTTTCGAAACGGCCTGCCTAATAACTTAAAATTGGACTATTTAATTGTCGTTTGTGTCTAGTTGCGTGTCGTTCTCAATTTTTTTTCCGCTGTCGTGATCACATACGTTTTTAAATGTGCCCTTAAAGAATATTAAATTAAAAAGAAATTTTAGGGTTGCTAACCGAAGGGAAACCTTAACGGGTTTCGCTTCGGTTTCCCCGTGTGGCCTACTCAGACCGGTCATCCGGCCAGACCGGGATGAGGGGTTACAAGATTAAGGTTAGGTTTTAGGATTTAGAATTTAGGGTTAGAGTTTATAATTTAATTTTGGGAAAACTACACCGGTGGTCCCCAAACTATTATTGTTTTCCTATTTTGGTCCCTAAACTATGTTTTTCGGCAAAATCGTCCCTTCTGTTACATAATTCTCCTGTTTTGGTCCCTCGGCGTTAAATAGCTAACGGTTTTGCTGACGTGGCATTTTTTAAATATTTTTTAATCATTTCTCTCTCTTCTTAAAAAAATGCCCCGTCAGCAAAATCGTTAGCTATTTAACGTTGGGGACTAAAACAGGAGAACTATGTAACAAAAGGGACGATTTTGCTGAAAAACATAGTTTGGGGACCAAAATAGGAAAATGGTAATAGTTTTGGGACCACCGGTGTAGTTTTTCCTTTAATTTTTTAGTGTTTGGGCATAAAAAGGATACCGAAAAGTGACAGAAGATTTCTATTCAGTTGTAAGAGAAAGAACAAAATGTATTGAACTCTTGAAATCTTGTAAATGAATCAAGCTTAAATAAATTGTTTGTGGAACCCCAAAAATAATAAGTTACTACTTATCGGCATCTTTAGTAATTTTTTATTATAATTTATATGTGTGCAGACAAACAAAATTTTAGGGTGGGCACAAATAAAATTTCTTAAATTTTAAGATAAGACACAAATAAAATTTCAAGGAGGGCACAATCAATAAAATAAATAACTAATAAGATAAATTCAAATTTCAGGGTGTGCTGCCTACCCTTATTATAATGTACATCCGTCACTGCTTGTCAATTGGCACCCACAAAGTTAGGGGATTAAATATACACCCCTAAATTTATTTAAAAAATTTAATTAGTCCTCTTAAAATTTGTTACAAGTTCTCATTACGTCTTGATTTTTATTGAATATTTTTAATTAAGTTATTTAAATTGTTAAAATTTTCATTAAGGCCCCATTTTTTTAAAAAAAATTAATTAGACCCTCAATTTATTTTCTAAAAAATCTCATTAAATCCTCAAAATTTTTAAAAGTTCTGATCAAACCTCCAAAGTTTTTGATTAAGTCCCCAAACTATCGGACCAAGATCCGCCCCTAGCTCTATCGTGACCACAACTTGTGGTTTCTATGTTTCTTTTCAGGGTAAATTACAAATTTATTCACTAAAATTTTCTCTTGTTTTTATTTTGAGAACTAAAGTTTAAAAAATTTCATTTTAATATTCAACTTTTGAAATTGCTCATGTTTTGGTCACTTCACCATTAAATAGTTAATGGCGTTATGACATGATAAACATTACCAACACAACGCAGCTTTAAAAAAAATCAAATTCACACCAAAACAACTTTGTTTCGGATCCTAATAACAACCATTTTTTTTCTCTTTTTTTTTTCTTGTCTAAGACGGTCTAGATTTCGAGCACCATCTATCGCGGTTGTCAATGGTGTTGGCCACTGTTGGTCATCATCGACAACAACCAAAGAATTCCAAATTTTTTTCCCACCAAAATCATGTCACCTTACTGAATGCGAATTCAATGTCTGTTTAACTGAAAATACCCTAAATTTTAGGAATCTAACATTGAATACGTTCAGGGACCCCTTTCTGTTTTATTTCTCTTATTTATTTTTTTGTGTACCCTTTTTGAATTTGAATAGCAAAAACTAAAACACACTTTTCTCATTTATCCCGTTTTCAGTTCCAGCCCCCTATAACCAAACGGACCCTTGTAACTTCTATAATATTCTATGACCAATCAAACAAGCGTTCTCTTTGTTTATACAATTTTAAATTCATTTCTTTTAGAGAGCACCGCTCATACTTAAGAGTTTTCTTTTTTCCTTTCTATCAAGCGCTGCTCATTTCTTGTGTTCTTTTTATTTTTTTTTACGGTTGTATCAATTTTAGTGTTTGGACTTTTTTTGACATGGTTTAAAAATGAGCTTTTATTTAAAAAATTGATTGTTCACTCATAAGTAATGTGAAACACTTTATTTTTTAAGGGAAAACTCACTTAAAAATGATTTTCCACCCAACCTCAAAAACTAAAAGTTCTAGTTTTTGGGTGGAAAATCACTTCTAGATGTGAAATTATTTTTTTACCATTAATTATTAACACTAATAATAATACTAATATATTAAAAAAATTATATTTAATTTAAAATTTTATATTAATTATTTAGAAATATTTAAAGTTTATATTTTATATATAAAAAATTACTAATAAATTGTCAGTTTTTACATTTTTATTATTTAAGTTGATTTTTTCGTATATAATAATATTAAAAAAATTGTGATAACGAATTTAAACATCATTTACGTTTAATATTTTTACTTTATAATATTATGTCTGAGATGAACATTTTATCTTTTCAAAAGCATTTTTTGACAGTAATGCCAAACACTAAAATCTTACGATTAACTTTTTCAAAATCAATATTAAAATCACTTTTTAACAACACTTTTAAATGTATGTTTCAAAAGCAATGCTAAACTAGCCTTTAGTTGTTAAGTTTGTGTATCGTCGTCATTTTAATTTTAATTTTTTGTTTTTATATATTTAGTTCTTGTCTTTTTTGTGTTTTTTTTTATTTTCTTCTAGTTGTTTATCTGCATTTGTGGTACATTTTTTTTCTACCTTGTGGTACACTTTTACCTTATGACACGTTATCGTTTACCGTTGTAGAATATCTGCGTTCATGAATACTTTTTTCATGAAGCTCGACTGTGATTTGCAGTTTGTCGGTGATCTTCAATAGTCTAATCCTCTTTTGTGATTCGTTTACCGATCAATCAAATATGTTTTGCGAATCAACCTCTAAAATTACTGGTTTTGTTCACCACTCTTCAATCCAGAAGCGTGTAGATGGATAAAGACAAAATGTCTAAATCCATGCTTTTATTTCTCCAGTCTTTTATCTTTATCGTTTTGTTGGCTTGATGTTTCGTTTTTTACTTAAATTTATTATATTTTCTTATTTTCTGTTATAGGACTACTTCTCTATTTTAATTTTTAATAAAAATCGGTCAGCATCTTATTAAAAATCCATTTCTCTTATAATTGACTTATATTGCATAACTATTGTTTACTAGATTAATTCAGTTGAAATGAAACGAAAAATGCACTAGATTAAAAAAATAATTTTCTGCTAGAGCACGTAAACATTACTGATTTACTGTTTTTTACTTTTGTAATTTTGCGAGAAAGGGAGCTCCCAAAAGCGAGTGTGAGCTGATCGATTTTTTTTTTTTTTTGCATTTCCTTTTTCAGCCTTCGCTTTAATTAATTTGAATTACCCATCACATATTTGATTTTGTGGCTGAGTCTTCCAACAAAGATATTTTTGTATATACAACACATCGAATTCTAAACCTGCTTAAATAGTAACAAGCTACTTATCACTTGAACAAACTCTCGTAATCGATTTTAATTTTTTATTTGAAATTACATGTGACACAAATACTAATAAAACAAAATCTATTATATTAAAATATTAATAAAATAACCTGCTAAAAATATTAATAAAATAAATCATATCCCATTTTTCCCAACACACATTCGATCCATTTTTGCAGACGACGATTACAATTAGCGTCAAACCCTTTCAGCCGAATTTTGAATCGAGAGATTTTAGAATTATTTTTAAAGAATATGAGAAATAAATGAACAAAAAGTTCATGGTCAAATTGATATGTAAAACCAATGCTTTATTGGTTATTATTCCAAGTATGAAAAAAATATTCTACAAGCATGAAAATATTCACTTTAAAATCTAAAATTTTAATCCTAGAACCCTAAATGCTAACTCCATAAATCATAAATTTTAAATCCTAACATATATACATTTCGGCCACAAATTAAATTCGTTTATAAAAACTAAATACTTTAAATATGTTTTCTTTTATTTAACGTTCAAAGAACAAATTTCTATTTTATTTAAATTAGAAGTCAATTTAAAAAATGATTACTTAACTAACTGACAAAAATAATAGCTCAATAATGAAATTGACTGGAATTTTTGTTTCTTTAAAAAAATTTAAATAAAATATTTTTTTAATTCAACAAGTGGTCTCAATAGAAAAGCAAATGATTTTTATCTTAAAAGACTCGAGTTCAAATCGCTTTGTCTGCAAGGCGTGTATATTGCAAAATGGTTAGAAATATGTATGAATATATATTACATTATAATCCACATTTAGATTATTTTAAAAAATAAAACAATTTGAAAATATAAGTGGTCGTAACAGTTTACCAAAATATATAGGAGATTTTGTCGTGCGGCACCTTACGATGTGGCTAAATTAAGGCGGACTACAACTTAAATTCTTTTCCAATTATTAAGAATTCTTACCTAAAATAAAATTCAATCTAAATTGTTAAGAAATTAGGTTATAACATAATTTTTTATTTAGTTGATAAAAATTTTAATTCTACTTAAATTTTTACTCAATCCTAAATTCTTACTCAATTGTAAGAACCGACTAAAAATTTCAGTTCTACGTGAATTATTACACACCCCTACATAAATTTTTATTAAAATAATAGCATAAAATACCGCACCTTAGCTTCACTAAAATATATAAAACAAAAGACTTAATACACACTTCCTCCTAAACATTACCTATTTTTTCAACTTGTCCCCTAAACTACGTTTTTCCCACTTTTACCCTATAAACTTTTCATCGTTACTCATATAACCCTAAAATGCTAACGCCGTTAAAAAAATTATTTTAACCAATCGAAACGTTCCACATCATTTTCTTTATTTATTTTTAAAATTTAAAATAAAATAAATATATTAAAATACTTATTAATTTAATTATATTTCTCAAAACTCTCCATCTTCACCCTCCCATCATTATCTTCATTCAAGCCTCTACCTAAAGCTCTTCCTTGCCATTATCATCATCTTCATTCAAGCCACTACCCCAAATCGAAAGTCAAATTTTCCAGCTCACCCACACAAAAATACCCACATTCACTCTGTAGTTCTCTTCTATCATCATTATCGATCCAGCAACATCAAACAATAACCCTTTACCTTTGCTCCATTACTAAGCCATCTCTTTTGATCTTACTCTGAATCAAAAAATTATCCATCACCAGCTTTACCCTAAAAAATCAGTCACCAAACCTTCTATTTTAATACTTAAAATCAGTGCAAAAAATTTGGATTGGCAACATTCAACAATCAGATATTCAAGAAAAGAGAAAAGAAGTTCACCCATTCCAGTCATAGTGGTTCTAACAGTCAGAATCTTTGACCGACGATTTCAATAGTGGAATGTTCTTCGTGACGAGGAGAACCATATATCTCGAGACTAAATTCATCCAACAGTGGATGATACAAATACGATGCTAGTAAGATTTGAACTTTAGAGTTATTTTCGTGGGATTTAAGAAAAATTTAAAAAAAATTAGATTGAGAGAAAGGAGAAGGAGGTCGAAAGGAGCTTGTTAGTGACACCAATAATTAGAGAGCTCGTCATATGACAGCTCTGCGAAATGAACTATTGGCAGTTAAGGTTCTCCTTCTTAGAGGACTAAGTTTGCGAAGAAAAGAAAAAATGAAAAACAAAATGAGTGTATTATCTTACGAGATATAATTAAATTAATTATTATTTTAATATATTTATTTTTTTTATTTTTATTTTAAATAATGTGTCATATTTAAATTGGTTAAAATAATTTTTTTAACGACATTAATTTTTTTGGGTTATATAAGTAATAACGACAAAAGTAAAAGATAAAAAGTAGGTAAAACTTAATTTACGGGTCAAATTAAAAAATACAATTATAGTTTAGGGGATGTGTATTAAGCCTAAACAAAATAAATACAAATTCATAAACCTGAAGTCAAGTTCTTCCAGGTTTGTAAAATCCTGATCTCCCCCATTTCCAACCCTTTACAGAGAGGAAGAAAATGACGATCACCGTTCTAAAACAAACAGTTTCCTCATCCTCCAGGCGGATATTGACGGCCACATCCCAAACTCTTCTTCACCACTTCCACTCAACAGCAGCTTCAGTCGCCGTCAGAAATGGTGAGGCTCTGTTTATTGACAGATTCAAACCCTTCTATGGCTTTCTGGGCTCCACCACCTGTGGCTTCCACACCCAATCCGGAACGTTGAGTTTCAGGGCATCGCCGAGCTTGCAGGAGGATTATGATGAAGAGAAGGGAGGAGCCGGTGGTGATGGACTTGAGATTTCTAATTTGGGTATTGCTCAGGAGATCGTTTCTGCTTTGAAACATAGGGGTATCACCAAATTATTTCCTATCCAGGTAAAATTATATACCTTTGTTTTAGGCTCTAGTTTTTAATGAAATATTAAAAACTTCATATTCCTGACAGGAATTTCCCCTTTGTTTTCTACTGTAGAGAGCAGTTTTGGAACCGGCAATGCAAGGAAGGGATATGATTGGGCGGGCTAAGACAGGGACAGGCAAAACGCTTGCCTTTGGGATTCCTATCATGGACAAAATCATTCGATACAATGCCCAATATGGGTCTGTGCACTTCTTCTTAATTTATTTCTCTTACTCTTTTTTTTTGATAAGAATATTTCTCTTACTCTTAGGCTTTGCTTGGACAGAAAGATGAATGGCCAGAAAATGGGAAAGTGAAAAACATGCAAATACACATTTTCTTCTGATTCCTCTGCTTGGTAGGAAGGATGGAAAAATGAAAGAAAAATTGATTTGTTCCCAATTATTAGTGTTAAAAAATTAAAAGAAAGAAGATGAAAGTTATATTATTTTAACAATATATCATTTTGCTAGTTAGGATGGAAAATATAAAATCTAAACATGATACACAATCTTCTAATTATGCAATACTTGCTCACACCTCTTTCCTTTTCTCTTCTCCCATCTTTCCAATTTGCAATGAATTGTTTTTGTGAGTAAGTGTAGAAAGTGATAAGCTTTTTCACTTATCCTTCTCACTTCTCTCTTGTGCCAAGCACAGCTAAGATGTGTTTTCTTTCCCCTTTTCCCCTCTCCCTTATCCATCCTTCCACATTCCTACTCTAACAATCACACCATAAGGTTTCTATTTCTCTCTTCTTTTTTTAATATTACAGTGAAAAGGTAAAAAGGGCTTTGGTTGTAAAGGTGCCTTGCATTGCGCAATCCATTATTTTGCCTTTATTAGGAATAATGCTTTGCTTTATGCTTTAGCCATTGTTCGTTTCAATCAATTCATCGTCATATGATAGTAGTACTGTGATTTAGCTTTTTAATTCTTTTAGCTTTTAATAACAATTGTTGAGGAGGCATAAGGTAAATAGCAAACCGGTAATCATACAAAACTTCATTGATTGAACTTGATTCTTTTACCCAAACAAAAGATTGAAGGGTTTGTTGAATTTGGACAGTTTTTATTCCATTTTAATCATACATGTCATTTTGTGTAAATGAGCAGACGTGGTAGAAACCCCTTGTGCTTGGTTTTGGCACCAACAAGAGAACTTGCCAAACAAGTTGAGAAGGAATTTCACGAGTCTGCCCCCAACTTGGATACGATTTGTGTTTATGGGGGTACACCAATATCCAACCAAATGAAGCAACTTAACTATGATGTTGATATAGCTGTTGGTACACCTGGACGCATTATTGATCTGCTCAAGAGAGGTGCTCTCAACTTAACAGAGGTTCAGTTTCTTGTTCTTGATGAAGCTGATCAGATGCTTCATGTTGGATTTGCAGAGGATGTTGAAACCATACTGGAGAGGCTACCTGTAAATCGTCAAAGCTTGATGTTTTCTGCAACAATGCCTAATTGGATCAGAAGTCTTACCCAGAAGCAGTTGAAAAATCCATTAACTATTGATCTGGTTAGTGTTCATATATACTTGTCACCAATCTCCTAACTTCATGGTTACTGTTTCTTGCTTCTAGTTATTTGTTCATACTAATCTCAATTTGTTTGTATTATGGAAATTTAGGGGTCTAAAAATCAATGCATGGCATGTTGAAAGTTGTGAAATCTGAATCCATTTGCTGCTACTGAATTTTTTTTATGACGAAGATAGGCTGTAGAGGGGAAGACATGCACATAGAAACAGTTATTTATTGTGACTTATGTGCACCTGCAGGTTGGAGATTCTGATCAGAAGTTGGCGGAAGGAATTTCCTTGTATTCAGTTGCAGCTGATATGCATGGAAAAGCATCAATTCTTGGTCCTCTAATAACAGTAAGGGTCATGACAATAGAGTTTGTTTGTTTTTCTTGATTGTAAGTTATATTTTTTTTGTTTTTTGTTTCCTTTTTTAATTTCTGTTTTGGACCAATTTCAATCACGTTATGGTTCTTGCTCAATTATCATTTCTTTTCTTCTCAGGAGCATGCAAAAGGAGGAAAATGTATTGTTTTCACTCAAACAAAGCGTGATGCTGATAAACTGGCACGTGCTATGGAAAGAAACTTTAAATGTGAGGCTTTGCATGGTGACATTTCACAACTCCGGAGAGAGAGAACTCTCTCAGGCTTCCGAGATGGGCGTTTTAATATTTTAGTTGCTACTGATGTTGCTGCTCGTGGTCTTGACATACCTAGTGTTGACTTGGTTAGTTTTAGTTGTTATTCTCTTTCATAGTTCTTACCCATTTTTTAGCTTGTTTTGTTAGAAACTATTGCTATCTCTGTTAATTGTAGATGGTAATTTAATGTTTTTGGCTTATGATGTCAGATGCCTGTTTTGTTGGTTGGTTGTTATCTTAGTTGCGGTACCATGTTAAGGATAACCTACTTCTTATGGGGTGTATAATGTGAAACCCTAGAAAAAGTTGTGCTACATGATATATGAATTTCCTATTCACTATTGCTAATTGTTGAAATAATGCAAATTCTGTTAAAATACAAAGCTATGAAGGAAATAATTATACTGTTATTTATTGTTGGTGGAGATGGTTTTTCTAATATTATTCTCTTTTGGAATCCATGATTATACCTACAATGGAAGTGCTTGTATATTCTAGGGTCATCTTGAAGGTCTTCGACTTCTGCATGAATAGTTGTGCTCCTTTTTAAGCAGCTGACCTTTTTCCCCCTTAGTTGTACTTTTAAAAGGGTTTTTTTTATGATTCTTTTATTCTTACCCAGGTAATACATTATGAGCTTCCAAATACTTCTGAAACTTTTGTTCATCGAACTGGCCGAACTGGTCGTGCTGGAAGGAAAGGAAGTGCAATTCTTATCTACACTCAGGAGCAGAGTAGAGCTGTTAGGGTTATTGAGTGCGAAGTTGGATGCAAATTTTCTGAGGTTATATCTTGTATCCCTTATGACGTGCATGTTATTTTCCTTCTCTTTTTTCCTTTTTCTTTGGGGGGGGGGGGATACATCCATATATGTGTAAGGGAATATGTAGGAGTGTAAATGAGCAGAGCTTTCGACGAACTGTTCGTGAACTGTTCATATAACGTTCGTTTATTAAGCTAAATAAACAAGTGTGAACAAAATTTTTATGTTCGTTTAATAAACGAGCGAACATGAACATAGGTGTGTTCAGTTCGTTTATGTTCACGAACAAGCTTGTTTACCCGGTTCCCCTTTTCCTTTTATTTTTTACATTTTAAATATTGGTGAAGATAGGGACTAAATTGAACACAAGGTGAACTTTGGAGTTCAAATTGTGAAGTCTAAAGAGCTCAAGGACTAGTGGTGTAATTTCACCATTTTTGCTATAAACGATCATGTTCGCGAATGTTACACGAACATGTTCAAAAACGTTAAATGAAATGTTCGTGAAGATTAAACGAACATGTTCGTGAAGATTAAACGAACGAACACGAATACCTTCAATAAATAAACGAACACGAACAAAGCCTTATTCGTTCAAGCTTGGTTCATTTACACCCCTAGGGATATGGAACGCTAGAAAAGTCGGGATTTTTAAAATTTAAAGTGAAAGAGCTTGTAGTGGGGTTGGCAAAAGACAATTCAATGTTGACACTCTTTTAATCTTTTGGAAGTAGAGCTGTCCTAAATGTTAAATCCATGTCAGCCTCTTGTATTTTTATATATCAAAACTACTTTTACCTGATTTTTATCAGTCTTTACATGTTCGGGGTTAATTATAATAGGTTTTGAAGCAAAGACCTTGCCAGTTCCTGCACAAACTGGCTGGTATGTTTTTATTTTTAAGCATTTTTATCTATATGTCAAATTCCCAGGTAATTAAAGAAAGGGAGCCTTTGTTTCTTCGTAAATGTGAATTAGTTCTTTTTGGCATTTATTAAGGTGATGTTTCTCTTTGAATTTGGCGAGAGTAGCTCTTTAAATGTTATTAATTTCCTGAAATAGAATTTTAGATGACTTTAACAAGTTTCTATAGGGTCCCATACCTGAGGGGAACACTATTGACCATGTGAAAAACCAAAATCTGCATTAAAAAGTAAAGAAAGAGAAAGAAAAAGACCATAGAAAAAGAAGAAAAATCTGGAACTGCCTTTCCAACTTGGACCAGGTCCTCATTGGTTCAGTACATGGTCTGGCTTTTAAATAGTTAAGTATATTTACTATGTTTGTTTGGGAGTTGCATTGTTTTTTTTTGGAAAACAATTTTAAGTTTTAACGTAACTCTATGCATCACGCCAAGCAATCGAGCCTCGTTGGAGGTTTGCGATGTTTCAAAATGGATCACTGTCTTAGATTGATGCTTGAAGTACTAATTTGAATCTGTTGAACATGCTGATTTCTGTTGTACAGGGATGATAAATTTTGTTGTTTGGCAATAAAATTATTCTTTTTAGTAAATTTTCTGTTCTTGCTGACCCAATTTCAGTTGGAGGATACTGGTTTGAATGTTTTCATGATGTCAATTGTAGTCGTATTCATTGATGGGGATATACACAATAAACAAATATCCACATTTATGCTTGTATGAGTATTGTACCTTAAAGATATACATGAAGTAGACATTGATTGCTATATTACTTTTCATGTTTTTTATGGACTGAACTTATAAACTAACCATTTATTAATTTATTGTAGCTTCCTAGGATCGAAGTTGAAAGTGGGAGCACCTGCATGGTTAATGAGATGGGTGCTGGCGGTCGATTTGGGGCTTACGGAGGTGCACGAGATAGCAGAGATATGGGTTTTGGCCATTCTGGTAGGCAGCGGGAATATGGATTTGGCCATCCTGGAGGCAACCGGGGTCCTGGATTTGGTCGTAATGCGGGTCAATTTTCTGATGAGATGGGTGGCTCTGCAGGGTCTAGCTCTAGTCGCTTTGGTTCTAATAATCGGTCTGCAAACTTTGGAGGTCCTGCTGTCGCCCGTCCAAGAGGACTTGGAGAGCTGGGTAAATCAGATCGTTCTTGCAGCTTTGGTGCAAGACGTAGTTTTTGGTAAATCAGATGGGTGACATCCCTTGTGGCCATCTCTTACATTGAGTCCCCCTGTAGACTGTTGATCATCAGTTTTGATTTTCTCTCAGAATGATTCGGGGATTTGTGGTGAGCAGAGTGCAGTTTATTCCTTCAAAAAACGATTCAAAACCACCCCATTGTTTCTGGATAGGGTGTATTCAACCTCATCACGATTTTGTCTATTTTAACCTTTGCTTTTAGTTGGGGTGTATCTGGAGATCTCAACATTTAAGATTTTGAGAGTGAACGGTTGGTTAACCTTTTGATCATTGAAGAGCAGGACGTCCAAGAGATAGGCTTTGTGGTATGTGTTATTCCTTTGCCTTTGCATATTGTACAGGTGAACATTACAGTCCTTTGTGCATGAGTAGGTAAGCATTTTCGCTTCACTTTTTATTTCCGACATTGTCGGAATGACTTGGTAGGCAGGCATTGTTCTTTTTTCTTTTCCTATTATTTCTGGCATGTCGGGGAGGTGGGCATCCCTTCTCATGTTTACAGTTTCGTTAGCCTGAATTGAGTAATAAGGAGGTGGTTCTTTGTTGTCTCGTTTTTGCTCGTGGGGGACTAGTCTTCTCTTTTTGAAACCGTCATCTTTCGTTTGCCATGTCGAAGTGGTAGGTGGCTTCCTCCCTTCTGCATCCTAATGAATATATTATGATCACATCTTTGTTGGTTTTGTTCAATCTGTCATGGTTTCTTTTTGGCTTCCTTGTAAGGATTGAATAGTAATTCCAGTTGAAACCAATTTCTCCAAAAACTTGGAGTTTTCTTTTTCAAGAATTATAAAATTAATGAAGATCTGTTATACATGTATGTCACATTTTGTTGAGTTTTTTCCCTCACATAATTTGTGGATTTTTTGAGCTTGTGATAGTTGGAATCAATAAGTACATTTAGTTTGTTGAAATGAACAACAATTTCTTTCTCTCTTGTTTTGGGATAAATAGTAAGTACCTTATATGAGCATGAGTTTAAGATTTTAGTCGAATAAAAATATATCGTTTTAAACAGTAAAATAGCACCATCACAGATTGTGACTTTTATTTTTGGGTAAATTATATCGGTAGTGATTGAATTTTAGAGTTTTTTTTTTTTTTTAATTTTGGTTATTAAGATTAAAAAAACTTTTATCATAGTCACTAAACTTTTAATTTGTTGTCACTATCATTAAGATACGTTGATATGACACCGGCATAAGGAATCTTATTTTTTTTTAATTTACAATCATCACTACGGCTTAGATTTCAATGAATGGAAAAAATATTTGGTCAAAAGATTAATATAATTTAATTTTAAGTTAGATTCAACGGTTAACAATAATAAATTAAAATTTTTAATTTTTAGTTTTGATTCACCATTCTAACCGTTAAATCTATCTTTCTCACCGTTGGTATTGTCCGGAGGTCACTCTGTCCATCAACATTTCATAGAGTTCTTTTTTGGCTTTGAGAACGGCTATAAATTTGAAAAATTAGAGTTCTTTTTCCTTCAAATTTTAGTGACTAAAGTGAAAGGACTTCCACTATAGTTTACCCTTTATCTTTTATTAATATGTGACATTTTTTGTCCAGTCCAATATAACTTTAACTGGTAGCAGTTTATGGACTGAAACATGCACAATTTGCTTGGTACACAGAAACTCCAAATCATATGTGCAAATCACACAATGCTATTCATTCTCATTCTCATCTCTTGTAAACAATGTTCTATGGAAGCCCGATTGACTCGTTCCCTCTTAAACAAACTATATTTCAAATATCCAAAATAAGTCATTACTAAGGATTATAGGTTCGAGTGTACGGGAGTAAGCCTGATCGATCATTGACTCCATAAAATAAAGGGTTAACAGATTCTCTAAACAAATGTTGTTGGATCATACAACAATATATGTAAGTCGAACAAAATGTTGTAATTACGAAAGTTCAAACCAAGTTTCAAGACCAAAAAGCTTCTCATGTCTTCACATCTGCCTAGCTTTCAAGCTCACTTAACTAAAACTAGAACTGGGATTCAAACCTCTCACCATACATGTACATGTGTATACATACATACATATACATATATATATATGCCAGAATGACATGCAGCATAGGCAAACTGAAGATTAAGACGATGACTTACATGATTGGTTTCTTATTGCCACTGAATCTAACATTTCTGGTCATTGCTGCAAGGTTGCATTAATCTGCTGTTGGCGGGGTTGTGTTTGTCTTCTTATTCGCCATCTAAGGTATTCCACAAGAAGAGAATTTGTACTAATTGCAATACCAAACCCAGTGAATGATGAAAGGAGGACCGAGAGAATTGGGTTCACGGCAAGCTACAAAAATCAAGGGAAGTACATTAGGAGCTTTTCTCCGGTTCCGTCCCTTGAACAAATTGAAATAGTAATACAACAGACAATTGCTGAAGAAATCGAATTTAAACTTACTACTGTATAAAAGATATGGGCAAACAGGATAACCATTGCAAACTGGAAGGAAGCATATGCCCATATGTAACTCCGGCTCACTGCCATCATCAGAAACCGGATTTTTTTAGCAAACTTTAGGCAATAAAAAAATGGTGGAAACTACAGCAAGCTCAAGGGAAACAAGACTTGGAACGAAGTTCGAGTTCTATGAGACCAGGAGCAACAGAGATATCAAGGAAGCACCACTATAAAGTTTTACATTTTTCTCAATGCAAATGTCTCATACATTTTTTCAATCAGGAAATGACATACTCACCCATTGTGGAAGCAATCGCAGAGGAAAGAAGACCTAAAGCACAGGAGAAGGGTAACGAGATGGCTAGAGCACGCGGACCCAAATCAGACACCTGCATGTGTTGAAAAATTTTAAAAGCATAAATCAACTTGTACTGTAAAAGAAAATTGTTGAAAACTAAAAGGTTAAAATGGAAGAAAATGCCCAAGATATGCCGATATAAAAGCTTATAATTGAAGCATGCATGTTGGGACTTCTTATGGTAGCCTTTTGACATCAAATTTTTTTATAACCGCTAAAGAATTGTTTCAATGAGAAGAAAGACTTATTGCAGCAACAAGAAACATCATGATGCAGCCAGCAATTAATGGAAATTTCTAAGATGTTTTTGAGTTTTTTTTTTTTTCTGGATTAAAAGCATCTATGGACCTAGTAGTCAGTTACTTAGCTTAATGTTTGAGATGGAACAGACCTTTGGGAGCCAAGAACCGAACTGTCTTGCTGGAAAGGAAATGTCACAGAAGAAAGATTCTAGGTTGACACGCCGAGCTTAAATTTACGTTGGGTAATCACAGCATCATGATTAAAAAGTTCTACCATCTTAAGTAGATCTTTTAACAATTATATAAATATTATCAGTCCAAGGATCAAACTTCAAAGAAAGATATAGTGATATTTTCATCCAGGTTTTAGTAAGGAATTTTCTTGCAAGATCCTGGGTTCATAAGCGTATAGAAACGCTATCAATATATGCAGTGAGAAAGCATTGAATTTATTTGTGACACATGTTTTATAATATAACTAGATGTCAACATAAAATAGTGATAAGCATGCCATCCGATGTATGCTATTGCAAAATAATAGAAGATATAGCAGGGAAACAAATAGCGCGGCACAGCATATAAAAGTGAATGTTACCAGAAGTTGTTCCAGGAAACAGAAGTAAGCCAGTATGCTAACCATGACAAGAACTGGTATATCCTGCCAAACCCTATTGATCAGACAACAAGCGGAACACTGCTGTTATTAACTCCAAAATCTATTTATGTATGCAGAAAACAAACAGTAACATAGATATTACAGATGTAGACTAATAATGACCCAAAACTTATCTTCTTTCATTGATTGCTTACATAACTAAATGAAATATGCAGTATACACATTGTAATTACAACAAGGAGAAAACAGACATTTTAAAATGGAATTGGTTAAATGGCCTTATTATGTCATTATGCAATATTTAGCACCAAATTTTGGTTCATATAAAAATGCAGTGTTCAATTTGATACTTCGAAAGTTTGAATCTCATATTCTATGGTCTCCCTTTTTCCTTTAACACGGGCATCATAAAACTCATGTATTTTTACAGAAGTATCATAAACCTTATAAAAAAATGTTTAAAATACTACTCCAGAACTACCAGGATAGGTTTGTTATCTTTCTCCTCTTTCACCCACAGAGATAGTATGACAAATTGACAAAAGATTACAAACCAATCTATGAAGTGCATAACAAGTTACTAGGTAAACGCACCGATTAAATTAAACACAAAATTACCAAAATACCTTTGCTGTCTAAACAAAATATAAGTCGGGAAAGAAATATGAAGGTTTCCAATGAAAATAATAGTAGGATTTATATTTCACACCTACAACAAGCACTCATGAAACAAAGTTATCAAAAACTTCAGAAAAGACTTGCCTGTAACCAGCAACTTGAGCTTGCTGTGGCACAGTCGGAGGTCGTCTGATAACAATCCTTGGATCATTCATTTTCAATAAAGTTACAGGGAGATTCTGAACATCTTGCTTACAGACATCACATGTCTTGTTTCCTTTGATGCTAAACCACTTCACAGCACAGTCTTTGTGAGCAAGTGCAAGCTCTCCTTTACAGCTACACTCCATCTTCAAAGTCTCGCCTCCTTCACCCAGCTCAACCAAGCAAATCCTGCATACTGCTTCTTCTTCAGGAATGTCTTCACCTGCATCTTCACTTGCTGAGAACATACCAAAAGATTGTAAATTATACCTATATCTAGGACGATAATAGTACGGTAAAAGTGATAAGCAGATAGAATAAAATATTAGTAGACAAGGCCTCAGATGGCCATACTCAAATCGACTTATTGAAGTACAAAAAATTAAGCAGTAAAGACTGATGATGCAATCATAGAATAAAGCACCTCAAACGTTTGTAATCAGATGACATTGGTCAGATAACAAAGCACCTCAAACATGGCCATAACAAGATTATATTAAGCTGTCAAAGTAAAAGACCAGAATGAAATAAAGCTCCAAGGAAATAGTTGAATCTATCCTTAAAAACATTTTACCATATGGTATACGGAACCTGATTTCGTAAGCTGCTCGAATGAAGCAACCAAAGCATCTCTAGAATTTCCTTGGGTGAAACCAGACAAGAATTAGCAAGACCCACTAAAGATGCAGGCATGAAGAAAGCAAAAAAATTATCAGGTCTCAATGCAAACATGCAAGAGCTCCCTCCATAGGAACACGCGCATTTTAAGTCCATTCTAGAACATGAAATTTGACGTAAAAGGAGAATGAATCCAATTGTAACTAAAATTGTTGACATACAAGGGGAGAAAAGACAGAAAGAAAAACATATTATCGAATATTTTGTAAAGAGTTAAATATTTGAACCAAATCAATCACGTAATATTAGTCTACAAATTTAAGTTATTGATTAAAATTCAAAAATAAGAAAATTAGCACCTACTTATCTCTGTTGATGGGGCATCATTTGGCAAGGCACCCTCAAGTGCAGCAGGACGCGGGGTTGCTGAAATTACACGGACCAAACCTCGTCCAGAGTCTGCTCGTCTTAAACTTCTAGATTTAACATTAACTGGTACTGACAATGAGCGGGCCATACTCATATGCTGCTGAACTACTGAGTTCTGTAGGGGAAAAATCCTTTTTAAATAGCATATACATATATTTAGGGGCATACATATTCATGCAGTGAATTCCTAGTTGCACCTTAAAATGACCACAAGGCATCAATAAACACCGGAACTAAGTTGCAAATGAGACAAAAAGCACTTACAGTAACATTAGACTGAACATCAATATGTCTTTCTGGTATAGGCTTTGGACCTGAATACGCAATTGGTGTAACTGGTAAAGAATGTGCTACCTTTGTTGAAGGGAACAAAACTTTGTTGAGAGAAAATGACCTTGAAGTAGAGGGCTTCTCCAAAGAACAATCAGAAGGAGGTGTCTCTGGAACTATAAGAACCATCTTCTCACTTTTTTGGCACAAATTGTTTACCCTAAAGCTGCCTTGTGAAAGAATGTTTCTAACAGAGGATCTGATTTTAGCTGAATGGGGTCTAGGAGGCAACCCTGCTCTCGTCGAGCTAGGACTTGGGTCAGAAGGAACATCTACAGATGTAAAATCGGAGAAAGAACTTCCTAGAGATCTCAAAGGTATCTGCAAAGAGGAGAGATTTGGCCGTCTAGTCTGATGAACCGAGGCTTCTATGCTTTTATCCATTTCAATGCATACCTACAATCAATCACAACCTTCCATAAGTATCAAACTGTAGCAAGCAACAATGAGTTGTACAGAGAATAAGTGAAATCAAAAGCTACAAACACCACTTCAACAGCAATGCATACTTTATATGAAACTACACAAACCCACTGCAATAAATAAAGTGTTTCTAAGAAGAAGCTTAACATAGTTATGATCAAAGATTTAAGTTGTGGTTTCGGATGCATTTTTGGTCGTCACATTTATCACAGTTGCTGATGTAACAAATACCATCACAGTCAGAGAATTGGCCCTAACATCACGTTGCTGCTGCTATTTAGATCCATGGCTATGATAATGATAGAACAATCAATATTCAGGGATTTAAATTGTGGTCCTGTCCAGAATGCACTTTTGGTTGTGTCATATTTATTGTGGCTGTCGACATAAAAAATGCTATCAACTGGTGACTGTCGGTGACAGAGAAAGCCAAAACTTTAAAATGGCAGCCTAACATCACCTCACTATTTAAATTAATGGCTATGATATTGATAGAACAATCAATATTCAGGTATAAATAAAATAAATCTCAACCACATTCTTTTAATCAGAAAGCCATACAATAAACTACATTTTTTACAGTTGGTATGAGGGTTGGACACTTATCCTATAGAATTATTCTTTCAACGAATACTCTCGAAGACACAACACCGATAAATGATAAAAATAAACACTGGTTCCAGTTACACAAAGAAATTCAGATTAACCACTGCAAGGATAAATCACATGGCAATGGCAAGGTTTCCAAGCAAAATATGACCCATACTTTAGGAAATTCTATAGATTTTAGGTATTCTAAATATTAAGAAATAGATATTCTAATAGATTTAAATAGCCGTCCGCAATTATTAAAAAAAATTCACAACCGCGATACCCACAGTGACAACAATAGCATATCCGCGAGAGGCCGCAACCACAATTTAAATCCCTGATTCTAATACAGCCTCATGCAACAAGTCATCCTCCAACTACCCACCAAAAAGCCCCCTAAAATTGTTATTTCACCACTCACAAACACTTGCAGTAAAGAGTTGGAAAGTGGGAGAAAATAGCATCAATCTTCAAATAAACTCCGCAGCATTAAGCCTAGTCCGAGAATGGCGCACATCAACAAGGATTAAACAGATCAAACCTTCGGCTCATCTCATCTATTTTGTAAATACTAAGAAAATAAAAATAACAGAAAGCCATGATCAACAAGGAAACAAAGCAAGCTGTAAGCTAAACCCAGTCGAACTTCACTGAAACTAGATCAAATGATTACAAAAACATATATATACAAAAAATTGCCAGGGAATTGGATTTGTGAAGAAAAAACAATAGCATTTCGCATTTATTGAGAATAATAAAGCAAAAAAAAGAAAAGAAAAACCTGAGCGTTATGTGAAGGATCTGATGAAGAAGATGCTTCACTGCGTTGATGTTCAGCAACTGAATTCTCCATCACCTCCTCCTTCAGTACAACAATGGAAAATATGAAATAATTAATTAAATAACCAAAATTTTTGCAGTTTGCTTGAATTCAATTTTTGAAAAAGAAAAAGGAAATTAAAAAACCATTTCCTTCATCTTCACTCCTAAATAGCCCACTAACACTTCCAACAGTGAATAAATTATATTATTTTATAAAAAATATTAGAATATTATGTTTTAAATATGATTAATAAATTTATTTCCTTTTTCGCAAAAACAATAAGCCGCCATGAAATCATGACTATGCCTAGTCAAAGTTGGTCAGTGCTTTTTCCAAGGAACCCATTCTAATTTCTTTCATATTAGTATTGTGGAAAAAATACAATATTTTCGAATAATTTATTATTCAATCTGAATATACTCTCAATCATTTAACAATGCATACTCAATCACCTTGCTGTAGGTGGTAATGTTCAAACTCGTGAACTCTAAGAACAACAATTATTCCCTTAACCATCAATGCAAGTTGGTTCGTGCAATTTATTAAATAAATATATTATAATCAACTGATTTTGATATCTTATACTTTTTTATTATAAGGTCGATTACTAGAAAGTGTGAACTCTCAATTTTTGTCATCTTACTTACTTTTTACACTTTTATCGTAACTGACAGAGGCGGATCTTGGTGTAATAAGTTGAGGGGGCCAATTTAAATTTTTCAAAAATTTTAGAAGTGCAGACTAAAATTTTCAAAAATTGTGAGGTTTAATGAGAAATTTTCAAAAATTTAAAAGGGAACTTAATTGAAAATATTTAAAGAAATAAAAATTTAATAATAATTTTTAAAACTTTGAGGGGCCAAATTAAAATTTCCCATTTTTTGAGAAGGTTAAATTAATATTTTTTAAAAATTTGAAGGACCAAATGTAAAATGTTTAAAATTTTGGGGGGGCCAAAGCCCCCTTAGGCTCCTTAAACCGTCCGCCCCTGATAACTGAACAATTATTAAATTTAATGTTTTAATAAGTAGAGTGAAAAAAACTATGATCAAACCTTGGTAAGATATATTGTACTCCTCAAGTGTTGAGTGCATTGGTAAGACACATTGCCTTTTCAAGGAGAGGACACGAGTTCAAATCTTAGAGACGACATTATTGGAAGGGGCAATCTCAGACCCCAAACATTAGACCGTAAGACGAACATGCATATTATTAAATTAAATATTCAAATTAACCTTTAATCGATTATTCAGTTTAGTTCGTTTTGTCAATATTTATATCACTGAATTGTATAGATTTAAAATGAAATTGGACACGAATCCAACGAGATGTCCTGGTAGAAAAGATGATGCGTTCATTTTATGAGATTTGGGTTTGAGCAGCTTTGTCTATAATGTGTGTGCATTATCAAAGGGTTTACAAAATACGAACATATACTATCTTGTAATCACCTCCCATGAGACTTGAATTTAAACAAATTTGTCTGCAAAATGTGTCTTATCAAACTGTTAAGAAAAATATAAATATATACCCTTATAATCACCTTAAAAGTCGATTGAATCAACTTATTAAATCGAATACTCACTCCTAATTAAGATTAATAGAAATTGGGAGGCTTTTTTGTCTTGAGTAACTTTACCAAATTTCAACGTCTTGCTTGCGAAATTTGGTGGCAATTGGTAATATGGCAATATCCTCAAAGTTTTGTTTGCTAATCACATTTAATACAACCTCTGGTCCGATTGAGATTCGCTGGGAACAATTATTTACCATTTTTTAAGATTTGAATCTCAATTATTGTAGCTGCACTGTAATCACGTGTTTTAATAATACTAATAAGGATTAAAATAGATTTTTAAAAGGAATTATAGTATTAGCCATAAACAGCATCTCGTATTACAAAGTTCGGAATACACGGAAGATAATCAAGAAAAAAATCAAAGAAGTGCATTACGAGAAAACTATTTTTTTTTAAATTATATATATATATATAATTAAAATATAACTTTATTTTCCTTCTACCACCAACTTATTATTCTAGTGGGATGAGGTTAGGGGCGAAGTTATATTGTGTTTAGAAGGGACTTAAATTTTTATATATATTATTGACTGAAAAATGAACAAGGGTCGTGGATGGAGGTCTGGTGACAGTTCTAACGACGGTTATGAGTTTGAGTTTGGGCGAACGATGTTTGGCGACCACGTGTCAACACATGCGATTGCTATCGTTCACATCATAACAATACAAACCAATGACGTCGAATCATAGATAGTCTAATCGTAATACTTTTGGTCACCTTGTTATGACACATGTCCAAATGATATAAAGCACGCATGTAACATAGAGAATGATATGATCTCTCATTCTGAGAACACCAATATCGTACAAGAGAACTACACTTGAACTCAGACTCATAACCACCGTCAGAACTGTCACATGACCTGTATTCACGACCCTTGTTCACTTTATCAGTTAACGGATATAATAATATTTTAGGTCCTTTTAGTTTAAATATTAGTCACGTAAGGCATTTGTCTCTCTCAATTTTTAGATTTAAAAGCTTAATAGGCTCTTTCCCCTCTCAATGTTTAATCTTAGCTTTGTCCATGAATGGGGCATTAGATCCCTTAAGTAAGGTCAAATGGTCGAACTTTGGTGTTGTTAATGGAACAAATTAGGTTGGTAAGATCGTCTCCATAATAGTCTACGGGGTACTCGATCTAAATTAGTCAACTAATGAGTTAAATATCGGTGGTTATAAAAAAGTTTATTTACCATTTTGTTAAAATATCCAAGAAAAGTAAAACATAAATTATAATTTTACTGATTTTTAATTGATTTTTTATATTCTATTCGAGTGCAAGATAATATTAATGTTTGATTTTATATTTGGATAAATTTATGCACGCCTGCAGATTAGGCTGTTTGAACTCGAATAATCTAAAGTTACTTACCACTAAAACTACTTTTTATATTCGAAATTGAGACGTTTTTAGATGTATAGGTAGTAGAAGAGTTAAAAGAGGTTAGGGAAAGAAAGGTAGTTTTATGAAAGAAAAAAAAGTTACATGGATATTCCACCCACCGTCCCAACAAACGTTACAATACATCCAACTAAATAAACCGTTATGAAAATAATAAAAGAGATTATAGTGTATTTACCATTTTCTCAAATTAATATTTAATTTAGATTATTTTTTTTACTAGTAAACATACTCATATCCTCATTTTATTTTCTATTAATATCGTTATTTGAACTCAGATTATTAGAGGAATAAATCATTTTATGTCAAAGAAATCATTTATCAGATTCAATAAATTAATTTTAATAAATTAATTTTTAAATAAGTTTTCAAGTTATACTAAAAAGTTAAAAAAGAATTTGGGTGTCAAATTATAAATTTACTACTCATTTATATTAATTATAAATATAATTTATGTATTTAAATATGATTTAAAAAATATATTAATTGCTTAAAAATATTTACAATGTATACTTCATATATATATATTAGCAATGTGTCACCATAAATATTTTTTTATATTTTATGTAAATTGAGTTGAATAATTTTATCAATATTATGATGATTTATAGGTGAGGAGAATTGTGTGTAGTTCAGTTATTGTAAAAAAAATATATCATTTTTAAAAAATAATTGATTGTTATTTTTAAGATAAATTGGTGGTTTTTTAATCGAAAAGCAGTGGCAGAACTTGGGGTAAGATTATGGGGTTCCAACTTAAATTTTTTTAAAAAATTGGAGGCTTAAACAAAAAATTTAAAAAAATTGAGGGTTTAACTAAATTTTTTAATAATTTTAAGATATTTAATAAGAAAATTTTAAAAATTTGAGAGGAAATTTAATTAAAAGTATTCAAAATTTTGAAGTTTAATATGAATTTTTAATAATTTTGAGAGGGTTAAATTGAATATTTCAGAATTTTAAGGGTAAAATTCGAATTTTTTAAATGGGGGGCATGGTCTCCTCTAGTCCATTAAAGGACCCGCCACTGTCAAAAAGAATGCATATATTATGAATATTCAGATTATACCCTTCTTTTTTTTCCTAAAAATCTCCTTGTTTCTTATTGTCAATCTTAATCATTCATTTACCCTCATCTAACGATCCAAAAAGAATTCTAAGTTTTTCATGATGTAAGAGGATCCGACCTCATATATATCTTTAAAAATCCTTTCATTTCAATGATTTTTTTTACTAAATTGACAGCGCCTTAAAAGTTGAGTGGCTCAATTGCAAAGATTTTTCTTTTAGTGATTAAATTGATAGTTCCCTGAAAATTGAGTGACCATCATTTGAGTAGTTTACCATTTTTTAATTATAGAATAGAAAAATCCACACCAATATTTTAACCAAAATATTTAGTGGTTTTAATTATTGAAGTAAAGTAACTAATAATATTATAAAAAGTAGGGGATTAAAACATGCTAAAATTAAAATACAAGAACTAAATCTCAAATTCGAACTTAACAGATGGACCAAAACAACAATTAGACCTATATTACATATTCCTTAATTAATGAGAAATCTCTAATCAGTAATCAACTGTAATTTCTCCTCGTTGGCAGATTTACTCAAGCGATCAGCAGCTTTTTCAACCTACAAAAAATGGTTAATTTTCAGTAAGGACCACACTAATTAACTAATTTACAAATTAACTCCACTTTTTACTACAAATTACCTCCAAATTCCAGTTTGTTCTTGCAGTGAGGACTATTAGAGTTGCTGTTTGTAGAACAACCCCTATTATCATCCCCCACCATATACCCTAACACAATACCATCAAATCCAAGGTTGAAAGTAAACTCAGATCAGTTAAATCAGGGACGGAGTCAGAAATTAAACTTAGGGGGCAAATTATAAATAGTCATAAAAATAGGAGGACAACGTCTAAATAAATTAAAATTGGAGGTCTAAATAAATAGATATCCCTATATATTTTTAGGGTAAACATCACCACTTGTCACTATACTATTCCTGCTTTCTTGTTTTGGTCACCAAACTATTATTTTGTGCAAAATCGTCATTAACGTTTTGTTTTTTTTCCTATTTTGGTCACTAATGTTACTTCTTTTTTCCTGTTTTGGTCATCGATCTATTGCTTCTTCCCTGTTTTGGTCACTAAACTATTCCCGCTTTCCTATTTTTCATGAGTTTTTTAACGTGTGACAAAATAGGAAAGAAAACGTTACATTAGTGATTATTTTTCCAAAAAAATAATTTGGTGACCAAAACAGGAAAGAGAAAATAATTTAGTGACCAACGGTGATGTGTACCTATATTTTAATACAAAAAAGTTTGGGGCAGCTGCCCCTGAGCGACTATATAGCTCCGTCTCTGGTTAAATCGAACAAATAATTTAAATTAGATGAGAAATAAGAAGGAAGTGATCACTCACTGCTACTCCTAAACTAGTTTTGAATCCAAGAAGGCATCCAATTGGAAGACCAATAATGTAATATGTTGTGAGGTTGACATAAGCTACAATATGTTGCCACCCACTCCCAATGGCCACACCTGCGATTTCATAAATATAAATTAAATATGTTCGGACTCGAGTTCATTAAACTTAGAATATTCGAGATCTAATATGACTATCGAAGAAAATCAAGTGATGCACCTGATAGAATCGGCTGAATGCCATTCAAGAAAATGGAGATGGCAAGCAATGGAATCAAACTAGAACCGGCTTTTATAACCTCGGCGTCGCTCGAGAAAGCTTTGATTAATCCGGACCGAAACACCGAAACGATTGCGGTGAAAACTACACTGATGGAGATGCTGGTGGCAGTCACTACCATGACTGAAAATCTGGTTAGCTTCGGATGGCCTGCCCCGAGCTCATTACTCACTCGAACACTGTCAAGTCCGGTACAACCGAATAAATCATTAAATTCAACGTAGGAGACGGCTTTTCTGATCGAAATTTTTAATCCAAAAAGGCACTAAGTACTGACCTGGCCGCTGCACTGAGGCCTAGAATGAAGTTGATATCCCAGTTCCAGTAATTCATGCTGAAAATGAACACAAAGATTGTACCATTAGACTTTAAATATGAAAAAGTAAGAGAAGAGATGACAATCGAGTCGAATTTAACCATATAGTGATGGAGTCCAGGGCAATTTCAGCATTAGGAAGAAGACCTGATATGAGCACCAGTCCTTGGTTGTACCATATCTCCAAGCTGCAACACCAAAACATACAAACAAGATTGACGCATGATTTTAGGTTAGGAAGCGCAAACTTTTATACTTAATTAAAAGCTTAAATGAAAATTCAACCCCTAATTTGTTTGCTTTTGACCCTCAAACTATTTTTTAGCCAAGATAAGTACCTAAATTATTAATTTTGGTCACTTTATGACCGGTAGTTATCTAAGTAAAAAAATTATTTCAGCCAATAAGATGCTGATACATTATAAAGATTTATTGACCAATAAATAGTTTAGGGACTAAAAGCAAAATAATGACATAATTTATGTAACTATTTTGACCAAAAAATAGTTTAAATACTTATTTTGACAAAAAAAATAGTTTAAGGACTAAAAGCAAACAAAGAACATAGTTTAAAGACTGATTTTTCATTGGTCAAAATAAAACTATATAAGAATTTAAAATTTTCAAGGGGTACGACTGCCGTCTGTCCCTAGCACCTCTCGGTCCATCCCTGCTTATAACATACCAAAGCATAAGAGCAGAAGCAGCAGTAAGCTTGAAATAAGGCCAAATGCCACTAAAAGCCTTGAAAGAAAAACCAGTCCAAGTCTCCCTGCAGGAAGGGCTTAAACCGATGTAAAGTCCGGTCGAGACGGCGAGAAGCCACCACGAGAGGCTTAGAGTCAGAGATGCTCCGAGGAGGCCGTATTTGAAGACTTCAATGGCGAGCCATGTAAGAAGAATGTGCACAAAAAGTACCCCAACGGAAATGTAGGCCAAGGGGTTGACAATGTTTTGAGCTTGAAGGAAGCGCTGCATGGGGCAGGTGATGGCGAATGCGTAGAGTTGTGGGATTAGACCTCGGGCGAAGACTTGGCCGCGCGAGGCTATGGTTTTGGATTGGCCTATTGCTCGAAGGATTGAATCGGAATACCAATAGATGAATGTGAGGATAACTGCGGCTCCCAAGTGCAGCACCATTGCTCGTTGGCAGATGATCCCCATCGCCGCGTATTTCTTAGCACCGTATGCTTGGCCGCACACCGTCTGCACCGCGCTGGCCATGCCTAACTGGTTTCGAAGCCGGCCAAAACAAAATTTAAAGTTTAAGGGTCAAAACTCAAAAGAGATAAAAAGTTAAGGACTAAAATGGCCTTTTTTAAGTTTGAGGGTAAAAAAATGTTATTAGGCCAATTTAATTGAAGATAAGACAAACAAAATAAAATTATAAAAAGGCTTATACATTAGTTGAACTATAAAAACTAGATTTTATGAAAACATTTTTTATAAAAATTATATTTAAACGTTATTTAATAAATGATTGTAATTGGAGTAGTAAAAGCTTTTATATGGATTCATTAATTTTGTGTTCGAGTCTTAAAACAATATTTTTTATTTAAATATTACATAAAAGTAACATAAAGACAAAAAATTCTTCTTCTTCAATAACCACTATATAGTAACATAATAAAGACAAAAAGTCTTAAAATAATGATATTTTAGTAATTTTTTAACTGATAATATTAATTCAATCAAGGGTTTATAATAAGTACAAATAAGACTGCCTCCTCGTCTATAAATCGAAAGATATTAAGTGCTTAAACATGTTTAATCTCGTGCTTTCTTATGTGTTGTATTAACGACATGTTAACCGAACTAAATACAACAACCATAACGTTTTTTATTCTTCTTCTTCTTCAATAACCACCACATTTAATTAAATAATTTTTGCACATTTTTTATTTATTTTCACGGACAAGAACTCGATATTTCATTATATGGTATAATTAGAACTTTTCTTTTATGGATTTAATCAAATTAATTTCAGTAAATGAAACGAAATGAGATTCCAAAACATTACCATGATCCCATAAGCAAGACCTTGAATCCCCACACTAGCAATGGACGCACCAGCTAGCTCCAATGCACCGAGATGGCCAGAGAACATTAAGGTGACGAAACTCAGCATGTAATTAGACACCGAGACGATTATCGACGCCCCGGACAACGCCCACAAGAGCCTCGACTCCCATGCCACAAGCTTCGCCCGCCACCCCATTCTTCCTCCGCCATTGTTTTCCAACACTTGTTCAATCGCATCCGATGAGAGATCTGATATCCGTAGCAAAGGCTCGTCCCACCGCCGCGGCTGCTCCTCCACCGAGCCCATGCTATTCTCCGAGTATAGTATATTACGTAGGCTAAGTCTTTTTTGTTCAACTTTGTGTACTATATATGCTCTATGTTAATGATTAATGTGGCACGCTATATATAGTATGTGACTAGGTCACATGTTTATCTACCCTTCCTTTGGCTTTGACCAAGTAAGAATGGCAGATTTTCTTTATGTTATTAAAATACTATTTTATATATTTTATTTAAAACTTTAATGATGATTACCCAAAAGAAAATAAAAAGTTTCGAACATGAATAGAGTTAGATTAATCGAACAATAAAAAGGTTCGAATTATTAAATTTTAAAAACATAAAGACCTAAATTATCATTTTTGAGGATATAAGTCCCTCTCGCGTCTTCTTTAATTTCCGTCCCTACTTACAAAATAATATTTTATAACTATTGGTATTCAATTAATTGACTGACTAATTCAAAGCGAATATTACAAATACTCATTATGAGATGATCCTTCCAACTCAACTATCCATTCAAACGTCACAATTCAAACATCTAACATTTTTTTTAAAAAATCTAACCCATTAAAAACAAATTTCTCATTTTCCTCTTTTAGATAGAAATTGTTCAAACTAACGTCTCAATCTTATAGAATTATTGTTGGTTACGAGAGACAAAGTATTATTGCCCATAAATGTTTGTATATCTTATGTGTCAAATCGTACGTTCTTCTTTTAAAAGAAAAATAATTTATACAGACATATTGTTTCTCGATTTCTTCAATGTTTTTGATCACCTAACTTTACATGTTGTAATTTATTATTGGCCAATCAGAAGACAATAATCAAGTTTTTTTGTGTGTTGAATCGAGTCGAGTTAAGATAAATCAAATTTTTTACTTCAAGTCAAGTCTAATTTTGACCATCTCTAATTACTATAGGGGCTCCCAAATTTAGTGAGGGAAGGAGTTTGAATTATAAAATTTCACGAGAATTAAAATATAATTTTATCGTTATATTAAATTATATATTCTTTAATTTTTTGAGTTATAAAAAAATTATGTTCTTGTATAATAATAGATATTCGCCATTAAAAAAATATTTGGTTTATAAATTAATTAACTCAAATAGTATACTATAAATGTTTATTATAAAAAAAACACTTTAATTCAATAAGACCAAAATTCCTACCTGCCCCTAGGTTGGCCCAGCATTTGGCTATAACACGCAGCTAATTATAGAGTGTTAGATATAAGCAGCCGATCATGAACCAACTTCTACTTTGGATGGGCAATATGTATTTTTTATGTTAATAGTAAAACAGCTATGGTGGTTCTACATATTAATTTTATAATTTAAATTCTACTCGGTTCGGTTCAAATTCAATTTTAATTCGATTTGATTTGATTATAAAAAATTAATAATTTATATCCGAATGATCCCAAATAAATAATTAAGCTCGTAATAACCCAAATGAAAACAAAATAAAAAATTAAACCTTGAATAGCTTGAGCCTGAAACAACATGAACCTGAAACAATCTGAAACTAAAATTATCCAAAAGAAAACAATCCAAAAGTTATACAATCGAACATACTTGATCCAAAATGACCCGATCTAAACAAATGGACAAGTTTAATGTTGATGATAAGATTAAATGTAGTAATGATAATTACAAAATAGTTGTTAAACTTATTGAAATGTTACAAAATGGTCATTACAGGTTATAAATAGTAATAAATTTTGATAAGTTTAATAATATTTTGTAATAATTCTATCAATTTTAAAAACCATTTTGTAATAATTTAATTAAGTTCAGTTAAAAAATAAAAACGTTGCATTTTACAAGAAATTGAAGGTGTTGAGAGGGTAGAGGAGGGTGAAAATGACATTTGCAGACACATTTGTTTCAAGAAGGTTTCTATAGACAAGATAAAGAAGATCCCATGTTTCCTTAAGACAATGAAATTGGACCCGACGAAGGCGACTGTTTCATGGATTTCTTCTAAACTGCATCCAAATTCTTGTCCAAATCCAACCATGTTGTTTTCGGTTAGATATTTTATTTCTTCGAATATTAATATTTATATAGAGATCTACTAATTGATCGAGTGACAAAAAATGTTTATGCTCTCTCATCTTATTGAATTTGAATCCCATTTGAAAATATAATATATCTATACTTCATAAAAAAAGTATATATTTATTATTTGATTATTTTTAGTTGTAATTTAACGAATTTGGATATTTAAAATAAATTTATTATGAAATAATGTTATACGCAATAAATAGGGTTAGTGAAATAACGTTGTTGGGAAAAAAATAATGAAATGGGGTTGGCTGGGAATTATTTAGGACTTAAGGGTGGTTTTTTAAGTGACTATCAAAGTCGTCATGTCTTCCTGATGACTTTATTCTAAGTTAAAATTACAAGGATCGAAATAAAATTTTCAGAGATAATATCAAACGGTGCGTTTAATGTGTTGTTGTCCAGCTTTTCAATTCAGTCCCCAACTTTTGCAATTTTTAACTCTAATCTCCTAAAGTTGTCTTTCTTTCATTTCCGTCCCAGCATTAAGCAAAGTCATTATTAATATATCCTGTTGACTTTAGTGTGATTTACAAATATAATAAACCGAGGAAATTCGTTTGAAGATACGATGAATTTTCCATCACCATCAGAAAAACATAATGAGTCCGATACTTACTGTAGAATCAATAACAATTTCCTAAATAAACCTCTACCTACCCATTTTCTTGTTATTACCAACTACATTGTTTCACAAATTTTGCCCAATACCCCCAAATTATTTTTATACCTTTTTTCTCGTGTTTGTATATATAGCGTTAGGATCAACTTACACAGTGTAAAACTCTTTAAGTTTTACACGTTTTTTGAATCGTTAGATGAGGGGAATGGATGACTCAGATTAACTCCTTACTTTTTTTTCCAAGTGATAATCTTCACATATCTACTGTTAATCTTATCTATTCGTTTCACTCATCCAACGGTCCAAAAAACGTGTAAAACTTAAAGAGTTTTACACCGTGTAAACGGATCCTATCCCATATATATTTAAAAATTAAATTATTTATAAATTTATTCTTCACTTTTAAATATTTATATTTTGATCCTCAACTTGAATCTTGACTTCGTCCTTGTCAATAAATAGGTTTGAACAACTATAAATACAAATATTTAAAAAATCACAAATATCTAATCTTTTATCATTGATTTCTCACTCACCTAATTTTTGTACGCTCCGAATTCAGAATGAGACCCACCGCTGGGGCTGTAGCCCGTAAGATAAGATGCCACTTTTGTAGTTACAACTAAAGATTCTAGTTTGGAAAAGAAAAGAAAAAATATTGAAGTTTGGAATTTTCTTTCTAAACATCATAATTTAATATAATAGAATAGGTAATGAGTTCGAATTGTGGTTTTATGAATGAAATAAATTGGTTTGGGAAAATCACTCTTATAATATATCTTTGTAGTACCTGAATCGATTTAATCAACTAATAAATTAAATGTCGATAGGGCTGTAAACGAACCGAACGTTCAACGAACCGTTCATCGGAAAGTTCGTTTATATTCGTTTATTTATTAAACGAACAAACATGAACTAGATTTTATGTTTGTTTAACTAAATGAACGAGCACGAACAAATGACTCGTTCGTTCATTTACGTTCGTGAGCGTTCGGTAATCCATCCGTTTATGTTCGTTTAAATTTATTCACATATGCCTATTTGTATTTATTATTTTTCATAACAAAAGTATTATATCGAAAAAATAAAAAGTAAAACATAAATTAACAATATGATAAAAAGAAGAAAAAAATCAAACAATAATAGAACAAATTAACACTGAAGTTGCATCTTATATTAATAAATTTTATGTGGTTATTGTTGTTTTGGTTTATGTTTGTTTGCGTTCGTTTATTGTTTTAAGGAACGAACATGAATGAACATGAGCAATTTACATTCCTTAACGAACGAGCACGAAAAAAAAACGTTTAGTTGCTCGTGTTCGTTTGTTTGTGCATTTAAAATTAAACGAACGAACATAAACATACCCTTATTTATGTTTGTTCGGTTCGTTTGCATGCGGATAGTTATAAAAAAAAAGTTAATTTTAAAAGAGGAAATTATGAATGCTGAGATTTGAAATTTATGGTACTAACCAAGTTTTATGTAGACTGAACATTAATATGGTGACGGGTGAGGTATGCACTTACCTTTCATTGAGAATCACTTCTTCAATGTGTACCCAAATAAATATGGGGAAAAGGAAATTTTAGACTTTTGATGTTAACAATTTTTAAGGCTTAAGGTTGTTTTGAACCGTTGAGCGGTAAAAAAAAAAAGCGTTTTTATTTTTAAGAGATTTAAGTTTGAATAATTCATTTATATAATATATGTAAATTTTTAAAATGTTAAGAGTAGAGAACATATAGTACAATATAATCGCATCAAAATATTAAAAAAAGTTATATTAAGTACTGTACTTTAAGGGGAAAAAAAGTCAATCAAGTTTTTTAATTTTTACACTAAATTAAACTTTTGTACTTGAGAAATTAAACGAATTAAGTTCTCCAACCAATAGATTCAATCTATTAGACCCTTTGACCAAATTAAACTATTGAGTCTTAATAGTTTTTTATCTTCAAATATTATTGACACCGGGACGGAGCTAGAATTTGAAGTTAAGGGGGGCAGAACATAAATTTTGAAAGGTGGGAGGGGTAAATTCACAATTATCCCAATTTTTTCTAAAAAAATATAAGGAATCAAAGGGTAATTTTTTTTTCTCCCCTATCGGGGGGGCCACAGCCCCACCCATTGAAGCTGTGGCTCCGTCCCTGATTGACAGGCGAAACACTATAATTTTCTCACATGACATTTACATATTTTAAGAAAATAATTTTAACCAATTGTATTTTTTTAGAATTGGGTAAAATACAATACAAGTCACTTAATTATAGGTTTGATAACATGCATGCCACTTAATTATAGGATTGTTAACAAATAATTTGATTTTTTTATATTTTCTTAATAAATTCTTGTTACAACTATGGCACTCTGTAATTAAAATTAAAACATAGCTTGATATAATAACAATTTTAATCTCTAAAAATTATATATTCTATCAATTTTACCTTCAAATATTACTATCAAGTGAACTACGATTTTTCTCACGTGATGCTTTTGTGCTTGATCCAACAACATAAAATTGAGTAATGGTTAGGGGTGTGCAAAATAAACCGTAACCATTAACCGGTATAATCATTCATTTTATAGGTTAATTAACATAACTGTTAAGGTTAAACGATTTCAGTTAACCGAACCGCTAAAAAAATGGTTAATGGTTAACCTATAGGTACTTTATTTTAACTAAGTATGGAGTTTATGTTTAAAATATATCTATTTAAGTAAAAAAAATTGAAAATTTTAATACAATATTTATCGGAGAAATAAATTTATTATTCTAAAAAGAAATAATGAATATTTGAAAAGAAAATCGTAATAAGTTACAGGTTAACCTGTTACCGAACGTTTCTTAACGTTTAACCACTATAATGTATAAATATTTAAAAAATTAACGGTTAACCATTTCTTAACGATTAGTAACGATTAAATTACAATTAATAAACGCTATAACAGTTAACCTACCGTGAACACGCTTAGTAATGACATTCCACACAGCAAAAGCAATATTAGTTCCGGTTAAACAAGGTTAACACTTCAGGTGTGACAGTGGACAAGAGCCAGTCACCAAGCAGCAACAAGAAAAACGAGTCAAACCACGACGAACAATGTTTTCGGTGACGAATCTTACGCTCCTCCGATACCACGATGGAACGAATACGAACCAACCAGGTGCTCAAAATAAACCTCGATGGAGCATTTGTGAAGAATATAAAAAGGGGAGGCATGAATTTCATTGTTCGAGATTCGGATGGACTAGTTTTAGGTGGCATGGCAGTAGGAACGTAACTTTTTTCTAAACCTTTGTTCTTATATTTAAAATTTTTAAAAATTAGATTATTTATAAATTTGTCTCATATTATCAAACATTTATATTTTACACTCAACTCTATATTTTGGCCCGTCTCTGCATAACATCATATCTAAGCCACGTACAAGTTTCAGATAGGGATGACAAAAAAACCAAAATTCGGCGGGTTACGAGCCAATTTGGTAGGGTCAAATTTTTTTGTTTGAATTTTCGGTTTTTGGATCAGGCCAGATTTTAAGAAGTTTGAGTCGGGCTAGATTCGAGTTTAGGGTAAAAATTTCCCACCCTGCCTCATTCCGCCCTGGTTTAGTTATAAATATATTTATTATATTTTTATATATTATATTTAGGATTTATATTTTTAATAATTTTATTCGGGGCAAGCCGAGTTTAATCGTATTTTTTATTAAAATTTTTGAGTCGAATCAAAATCATGTTATACTTTTATTATATCGAGTCTGATCAAGTCAAAGATAAAAATATATTAAACCCCCAGACCCACCCCATTGCCATCCTTGGCCTCCAGAATTGAAAGCCCACTCTCTAGCAGATTCGGCTATGGACTATAATGAACGGTTATTGATCTCAATTACGCCGTTTTCTTCATAATGTTGTAAATGGATAAGATAAATGGATAAGTAGGAAATTGGTAGATGATTAGTTATTTGTGTTATAAAATAATTAAATATGTTTTGTTTAATATTAATTTAATTTTTAAATAGGGTTATATATATTTAAATATTGTTTTAATATTTGATATATTTTTATTGATATTATATTTATAATGATTATAGTGTTAGAACTAAATCGTAAGTTAATATGAAACTTAATACCTATGATTTATCATGTCAAATCATAAAAACAATAAAATACTAGATGCGGAAGCGTAACCCTTTTTATAAGTCGAGTGACTGGAGACTACCCTTGAAATTGAAATCTCAAATTTTTGGTATTGATCTTCCAAGAAAATATGTTATTTCTTGACGTAAGACTATATGACGATGAAGGAGAGAAAAACAAGTTAACTTATTTCTTGGGACCACTACCTCTTTATATAGCTGATTTAATAAATCAACTATTAAGTATTTATAACTCTGCCCATCGTTGAATTATAAGTACATTTTATGGTATCTACACTTTTATTTTCATGACACCTTAATACTCATGACACGACTAACATAATTGGCCACTTAATTTTGTGTTATACTTTATAATAGCGTCATACATTTTACATATGTTCCCACAATTGTAGATTTTAATCCAACAAGCTTCATGATTATCTTGAAAGAGTCTTTCAATGAAACTTGAGAGAAAGTCTCTACAAAATCAATATCTTCTTTTAGAGTATATCCTTTAGATACAAGACATGCCTTATACTTATCTACATTATCACTTGCACCTCTCTTGGTTTTAAATATTCATTTACAACCATTTAGTTTGCAAATTCAGGTAATGAGAAAAGTTTCTAAACTTTATTGTCTTCCATAAAATTATACTCTTTTTGAATGACATCAATACACTTTTGAGAGTTAAAACTTTTATGGTATGATAAAAAATGATTGAGTCGTTTTCTATCATTCCATTGTTATCCTTATTTTCTTAAAAAATACAATATAATAGTTTCGAATAATATTTTTCCTTTATCTTGTGGATCTATTTAAAGACACTTATTTTTATGGGTGTTGAGTTTGTTCTTCTAAACAATTATCTTATTTTAAATGAGAATTGTTCAACATTGTTTTGCTGAGGTACTTGAGTCACTTCTTGGTTAATGATAAGTCTGAAAACTTAAACATCATCAAAAATGATAGTATGAATTAAATTATAATCCAATTCCTCAATAGGAATGTATCTAACCTTATTTCTCCCTCCAAACCCAACATCCTAAAATTTTTATAAATCTCTCTTTAAAATAGTTCTAATTGTGGGATAATAAAACTTACAACCCACGGATCACTCAAAACAACCAAAGTAGTTGCTCACTTTTGAAGTTTAATTTCTTCATATATATATATCCTAACTTATACAAAAGAATCAACACTTTATAACTTATTGTTGTTTCTTTTTAGTAGGACCATTAGTAACTTTATTATAATATTTTCCTTTTATTTTTCTTATTCCTAGAGACACTAACTAAACGAGCACTAACGAAATGAGTACTTTTACATTTATAATGCTTCAACTTTTTTTCCTCTTGAACACAATGAGAAATGAGCCTAATTAGAGTTTATTTCTCCTTTTGAAAGTTGTAACTGATTTTGAATTAGTTAAATTGTATAGGAAGCGGCACGAAAATCATAAGAACAAACAATTGTTAGAGAGTTTAATCTTATGTGTCTTAGATTTTGAAGCAATATTAAGAATTTTCACAACCTACTCCCTCACATTTTCTTGACCCTTATACTTCATAGACATCAAAGAAGACATAAGTGTTGAATGGATCAAATTAACCGATATGGTCAAGAGGGGTGAATTGGCAATTTAAAGAATGAAGAGAGCAAAAGAAATAATTAAAAATAATTGACGAGGCGTTTTTTGTCATTTTTGTTGTTTTGAGTGTTTCTGACCTTCTGACGTTCGGCTCTGTGGTCGCAGTTTTGCTTGAACGAGGATGAGCTACCGACCGGTCGTGGAAAACGACGTGGAGAAGCTGAATCTGTCAGGCGCGTGGTTCTCGTACGTGCGCGTGTGGCAGATGAGGGGTCGAGCATGGGCGCGTGAGGCTCCTGGAACTTTCTCCGCGTTGACCCGAGCCATTGGATGCTCTTTCGATCTGACGGCTACGATGGGTGCGGCGCTAGGGCGAAAGGGCAGCTCCTAGGGTTTTCATCCGGGATTAAATTTAGATCGTGGATCAGGCGTCAGATCTGACGATCCAGATGTGGTTGCGCAGAAGCACAATAGATTAGGGTTGTTTGTGTAATTGGTTCAAGGGCTTAAATTATTTGGGCCTATCGGGCCATACATGTATAATATATGTAACCCCCTCGTCCCGGTCTGGCCGGATGACAGATCCGAGTGGGCCACACGGGGAAAACCGAGTGAAACCCGTTAAGGTTCCCCTCGGTTAGCAACCCTATTTTTTCTTTATCTTTTCTAGATGCTTTTATTTAATCCTATGTGATAGGACACGCAGCGAACAAACACGGATACAAACCCACACAACATGCAATTAAACAACCCAATTTTCCTTTCTAAGCAGGCCGTATCGATACACCTACAGAGGGTATCGATACGCCTTGACCAAAGTCAACCCTCTCAGTCAACTCAGAGAAGACCGTATCGATACAGCCCTTGAGCGTATCGATACGCCCTTCTCGGTCAACTCGTCTTGGTCAACGAAGTAGGATCGTATCGATACGCGTAAACCAGTATCGGTACGCCCTACTCTTACCCATTTCTCAAAATTCTAGTGAGTTGGGAGGGTATCGGTACCCCATGGTATCGATACGCTTGGCTAAAATTGTATCATACAGACAAGACCGTATCGATACGGCCCTCAAGCGTATCGATACGCCCTGCACTGCAAGTCTCCAATTTGCAGCAAAACAACTTAAGACCCGACTCTAGATGAGATTTACGACTCGTCTAGCAACTTACCCACATTCGTAGATCATTTGACAACCAAGATTAAACATATAGATCATTAACAAATAACAAAACGTCATATACCAAGACAAGCATACAACATGCATACTCATATTTTAGAGGCATTTCACCCTACTCAAATATGATCCAACACTTAGCATACATTCAAAGAACACACATCCAAGGCTAACCATGCTAAAAGAACAAGCATCCACGAGATACATGCATAACGAGATTTACACGCCTTCACTACAAACATAAGCATCCCAAAAGACATGGCTTCGAAACAAACACATAGGCATCAACATAAGGCATTAACATATAAAACCAACGCAACAGAGTCTAGATACAAGTTCCTAAGACACGTAGCATTTCCCATTGCTAAACTACTACATTATTTAATAAACCATACTTGAGCAATTACCACACGCTTTGACGCCCTTTTCTTGCTCCTTGCTAACTCCAAGCTAAAGATATGCATTGTCGAAAAAAGGAGAGCGTAAGCATAAAGCTTAGTGAGCGGAGCTCAAAAACATAACTACGACAATGCAGGGTTCAAAGCTTTCTTTAAAATAAAGGCCAACACAAAGATCCATTCAACTACCCAATCCTCTTGCTAACATGCAAGTTCAACCACAATTCAACAATATAGGCATTTATCATAGCATTACACTTCATGGTATGCATGAGGACATAATCCTAGATTTAAGCAAAGCCATAAAGGAGTATGATATAGTGAGATACAACATGAGCACACATGGCATGCTCGAGCATAACCAAACACACACGGTGGGACTACATATCACCGTTTCGACTAGTAGTTTTCCAATGGGACTACACATCAAAGTACTCTTCTAATAGTCACTACCGGCGGGGACTACACATCACCGGAGTCTTACACCACTCGCTACCGGCGGGACTACACATCACCAAAGCAACGACAACCATCACGTGAGGTTCGACACCAACCATGCAACACAATATACACTCACTATCATGCGACATGTACTCACTATACCATGCACAACCAAAACAAGTTGCAACAATATCCACAATTAGGCATCACTTACTACTTACAACCTTACCAATCACAAATGGTCTTACTCACCATTTTCGTGCACAACCTGCACCAACTTGCACACATCTCACAAGGCATATCAACATCAACATTATTACCATCATACGTGATCAACGATATAATATTAAGCAATCATGCTTCTTCCCAAACTATTTAAATCTCATGCTTAACAAAACATCACCTCAAGTAATGAAAACAAATGGAAAAAGGGGAAAAATTAAAGAGGCAATTCACATCAACTTACTCTTGAATTTAAAATTGACTTTTCAAGTCCCAAACTAAACTCTTCCAAAACCAACTTTGAACCAAAACGATACTTGAAAACATTTTCACATCTACATGCTTGAACCAACCTTGAAAATTAAATTAAAACATTAACCACTCACCACATTTCCCTAAGCAAATCAAGCAAAGCCGACTCAAGCCTCCAAGATTCCCGAAACCGATCCTGAAACTTTACCAACGCAAATCCTTGCTTTTAATTATCCCACCACAAGTAAATTAACCTCAAATCAGTCCACAACACAACGTAGCAAACCCGAAATGCAATTCAAACATCAAACACTTGTTTTTTAAACCAAGAACAACCCCCAAAAAGCCATTCCCGAGCAGCCCTTTAGCACAGTCCAAAATCGATGATTCTAACTCTTTTAACACACCTAATAGCTTCCAAAACAACCCTTATACATAGCCTAACCACCAGCCTACAAATTCTCACACAAAACACCCCCAAAAATCAACATTTCAACACTCTAAAACCCTCCTAAAACCCAATTTCGGGAAACACCATAAAACCATGTAAAAATCGGATATGTTGAACCTTATAGATAGTAAACAACTCATATAACATTAATAAATCAAAAGCTTTAGTTTAAGACAACAAAGATGACATTTTTAGTCTAAACTTTCAAAACACCAAAATGCAAAATCATGGGTTTTAATGAAATCTAAGAGTACAAGCATGTAGGGGAAAGAGAGGACAAGTCGAATATATGCTTACCTTTCGAAAATCACCAAGGATGAGGAAGAATGGTGATGGAATAGTGGTTCCAATGGAGGGGGAGGCTTTTGTCGTTGGAAAATTGAAGAAGAAGAAGATGATGAGGTTTTTGGGGTTTATTTGAATTATAAGGTAATTAAAAATGGGTTTTATTTGATATTTATACAAATGCCATTACTGAATGGCTATTGGACTTGGTTTAAAAATTGGGTCCAACACCTTTGTTTTATTTGTAAACAAAACCCGAACTATTATTTAATTTATTTAAATTATAAAACCGAACCCGAATAATATTAAAATATTATTTTCACCCGACCCCAAAACCCGGGTGTTACAACTCTCCCCTACATAATAATAGCAATATTTGACAAACAAAAACAAATAATGATATCAAGTGGTAACATAGTAATTAATAATAATGATAAATAATAACTTAGTTACATGATGCCTATATGTATATATATATACTCTTTTTTTCTTTCTTTATTTATTTTTCTTAAATTACATAATAGCCCGATATAAGCTCTAGATTGACAAAAATTAAAGGGGTTCGAGGTCCAGACAAAATTAGTGATTACAAATATATGAATCGGGTTAATCAGCTAATAAATTAGATGTTGATAGGACTGTAAACGAATCGAACATTCAGTAAACCGTTCGGTAGAAAGTTCGTTTATGTATTAAGCGAATGAAATGAACAAGATTTTATGTTCCTTTCATTAACATTACAAAAAAAACATATAACGGACAGAAAATCGTCGGTAAAGCAACAAAAATTCGTCAATATATGGTATAAACTTTGTGCCGACGGAAAAAAAGAGATATTTCGACAAACAAAAAGACGTTGATAAAACGCCACTCGGTATATCTCTATAGCGACGAACATAACCATCAGTATAGATGTTGTGACCTTATACCGATGAACATATTCGTAGGCATAGGTGTGGCCTACCCGAAAAATAGTGTATCTATTCCGACGAACTCAATCCGTTGATTTATACAGTACATTTATAACGCCGGGTTTTTACTAAAGGTTTGAGCGTCGCTATAAGGTTTCCTTGTACCGACAATATTTCTGTCGGTATACGTATCATGTCACTACACCAAGTTTGGTATATAGCGGCGTTTTTCGCGGCGTTTTTGAATTAAACGCCGCTAAATTTAAACATATAGCGGCGTTTAGGAAAAAAACGCCACAAAATGACACATTTCGCGGCGTTTTAGTGGAAACGCCGCTATAGCTATTACGTTGGTGGCGTTTGTAGATCAAACGCCACAATAGCCCATACTTTAGTGGCGTTTTTTTTATAGAAACGCCGCAATAGGCGTCTTATTAATGTAAATGTTAGAATGGGTGTCGTTTTTAGTGGCGTTTTTTTAAAAACGCCGCAGAAGATGTTGTATTGGTGGCGTTTGTTTCAAAAAACGCCACAAAAGGTATTGTATTCGTGGCGTTTGGTCTTAAAAACGCTGCCAAGGATATTGTATTAGTGACGTTTAATTTAACAAACGTCGGTATAGGTGAAACTCACCGTTTTGAGTTGAACATTATAACTCATTCTGACTGGTTCTCTCCCTTAACATATCGTGAAATCCCCAAATCAACATATCGTGAAATCCCTAAATCTCTCGCCGGTGCTCTCCCTCGCTAGTTGTCTCCATCATCGTTGTCTGTCATCGTCGTCGGTCATCACGAATGGGTGTCGTGGTGCCATCGTACGGCCGGTGAACAAGTCTGTCGACGAGGCTGGTGGAGGCGCGGTGAGAGGTAAACAACGCGCCATGGAGGAACCTCCTTTGGATAAAGCCACGCAGCAGAAGCAGGGGAGGATGATCAAGAACAGAGAATCTGCTGCTAGGTCGAGAGAACGCAAACAGGTCAGGCTCTCCTTTCTAAATTCTAAATTCTGTTTGGATGCCTAGAAAATGGAGAGAAATAAAATAATGATTGTGACAAGCATCCTTGAAATGAATGCAGTTGATATAACTAGTGCTGTTGGGTGCTGGGAATTTTGTGTTGCTGCTGGTAAAGACTTCATATTTGGCTTTCTTCTTTTTCACGTACTTCTTTAAACCCTGAAAATTTAATACTGAAATGTTCATTCTATAGAAGTCAATGATTGTGAAACAGGGAAAATTGTAGGAATTCTAATACATGAATAGGGTGAAGTATTTGAACATTAAGAGAAAATAAAATCATATTGTATGTCTGTGGTTTATGGATACAAAACATGAATAGCTGATGCTCCCAAATTTTCACGGTTCCTTCTTTGGATATCCTATTACGCATCAGCCATCTATTTTACAATTTGTGTGCTGCGAGATATAGTTCCACGGTTCCAACTAAAGTGAAGTTGCCTACAGTAATTCATATTTTATAATGAGATTCTTTGTCTTTAAAAATAATGGCGGATATGTAAACTCTGCTTTGTTGACACCTGCTTTGTTTGTTTGATGGATTTAATACAGAGTACTTGGATGAGGATTTTCAAATACCTTCTGGTTCGAGTGTGATCATAAAGAGAGTTCCTGCAGGGTTAGTGCTCAGTCAGTTTACTTTAATTTATTATGTGGCATCCTATCTTGGTTCCTTACGTACGATGACTCTCTTTAGGGCACACTTCAGCTCATGCAAAGTTTTTGCAACCTCAGATGCCAATAAGAGCAAAACCTCTCATTTACAGGTTAGTTCTATTTCTGCGTTTGATTGCTATTGTTTACCCTAAGATATAGTAATGTTTGCATATTGGATATATTAATTGCATGTCTATATGTATAAATAGATTTATAATTGATTTTTCTTAGTTTTCTATTTATTTACGTGTAATGCAATAAGAAATAAGTTGTTTTATGCTGTTTTCTTTTCAATTTGGTTTTGCCTGAAGTTCTACACTATGTTACTGCTGCTTTTTAATACGGTTATTCTACTATTTCAATTTTGGCAAGTTAATGAAATTCAAGATGGATGAAGAACCACAAACTTTTTACTCCAAATGATGAGATAACATGTCTTTTACAGAATGCCGAGACTGTCGAATTCGATGACTTCGGAGCAGAAATATGCCCTGTACCTAAGGGGAACTTATCTTGCAATATTGAGAACATATTTTGTATTGGTGGTGAGACTGAGGAGAACCACAAAATGTATTCGTGTGAGATTAAACTCTGGGAATAATAAAAGGGGAGGAAATTCCAATAAGAGGAAGAGAGGTGATAAGCCCTATAACAGTAGAGGTTCAAGCCACTGGCCAGAGCATCTTGGCAAGTTCCTTAGGTAGTGTGTTTCTCTTCTACATTAATTTGATCCCCTTTCAAAACTAGTAGGGAAAAATCATTTCTAGTTTTCTATCAATGCTATGAAGTGTCTATTATTGCACTTGAACTACATTTTGAAGGTGCTATCGTCTATGTTAATATTCAGATTCCATCTTTTCAAGGAGAATAAAGATACACATGAAGCTTTAGGATTAATTGGAAAGATGCTTGGCATTCAGGTATGAGGAATGGTTTATTGAAGCCCTGTGGTTACCTATTCAGTGGAGAAATTTTTCATTAATCTTTTATTTGACAGACAAGGTCATTTGGTTTTGTGGCGTGTGAATGTAGCAAAGAAGCATTGAAAATGTATATCTGCAAATTTAATGTGTGAGCTAATTTTGAGTTATGCAATGCGTGCTGGGTTTGCTGGTGGTGTGGTTGTTGACTACCCACACAGGTACGCTTCTATTCTACATTTTTATAATGATATAATAAGGTTTGTAAATTTAATGGAGGGACATATTTGGATCGAGAGCGAAGGTCTTGGTAAGGGATGTACTGTTATCTTCATTGTAAAACTTGGGACATATTTGCATACTTTTGCTTTAAGTACCATGTTTGAATCAGAGCATATTCTTGATTGAAATTGATGACAGAGTGGTGTACTTGCACATTAAGTGCTGTGTTGAAATCGTAGGAAAAAAGAAGACTGTCTTTTTTACTAAGTTGTGTTGATATCTCCATTGTTGCATATCTTGTCACCACCAAGCTTCAGGCCGGTAATTGATTTAAATTTACTCATCATGGTTACATTTTTGTAAAGACATCTCAGTGGCATGCTAACTTCTTCGATTAAAATTGAGATTGTACCAATGGAAAAAAATGTTAGATGCCTTCATGGATTTAATCTTTATCATTTGGGTGCATATATCCAGTTCCCTACTTCAATTCTACACCTTTCATGAGTTACATTTTTTCCTTGTTTTGAAACCCCCGTAAGAAATGTTAAATTGGTCAATTCATAGATTATAGTCTAGAATCTAGATATGAGTTTAGTATCGCAATACTATTACATGTGAAGGTGTTTGTAATTTATTCTAATTTCAGGTTGAGAAGCAAAAGATTATACAAGTAAGCAATGGAAAATCTGTGCATAGAATCGATGGATGCAGCAAGGCAGACCAGGACTTGGTAGGGAAAGGGGCCAGTAGAGGTCAACTGCTGCGGATAAATCATGTGACTATGATTTTTAGTTTTTCTTTTTCATTTACATATAGTTTAGATTTTTCAAGTGTGTGTACACTGACATTGAGGACTGTTGTGCAGGTTGTTTCATAATTAATATGTGTTATGCATTTTAAATTATTATATAATATGTGTTATGCATTTTAAATTATTATATAATATGTGTAATGCATTTTAAATTATTATATAATATGTGTATGCTTTATTTGATTTTTTTTTTGAAATATGGTGTTATTCGCGGCGTTTGTTAAAAAAACGCCACTATAGAACATGATCTCGCGACGTTTGAGTTTATAAACGCCGCTATAGAACTTGATTTTTTGCGGCGTTTGAAAAAAAAACGCCACTAAAGAACGCTTATTAGCGGCGTTTGTATTTAAAAACGCCACTATAGAACATGTTCGCGCGGCGTTTGAAACACAAACGCCACTATAGAACTTGACTTTTTGCGGCGTTTGTTATTACAAACGCCACTAAAGAACACTTATTCGCGGCGTTTGTAATTACAAACGCCACTATAGATCTTGACTTTTTGCGGCGTTTTTTACCTAAAAACGCCGCGAACTATTGCGGCGCTACTTTAGGCGGCGTTTCTTGCGGCGCTTTTTTAAGCGCCGGAAAAGTTTTTAGCGGCGCTAAAAAACGCCGCTATAGGGTTAAAAAAACGCCGCTAAAGAACTGTTTTGCTGTAGTGTGTAGATTTGTATAAGATACATATACCGACAATTTTGCCTGTCGATATAAGTTTAATTGACATTTATTTTTTATTTTAATTATCAATAATTATTAATATTATTGTTATTTTTTATTTTAAATACTAATACTATTATAATAAAAAATGTTTTATTTTTTAAAAGAAAAAATATCCGGTTTAATCTTCGAATATAAAAATATGTAAAACATAATCACTAAAACTAGTACGAGTCTTTTACAAGCACAAGAAATGTGAAAGCAAATATTTGACACTAAAGTAAAGCCATAGCACATTCAAATAATGTAACAATGTAAAGCAAATGGAACATGTTTGATATCTGAAAAAACTTTTTAAATTATACAAATTTGCCCAACTTGTATTCAGCCACATATGCTCCATAACTTCCAATCGAGGCTGCTACCAAAGCTCGGTTGTAGTGATTCTCCGAAGCATTTCGCGTACCGTCCTAGAATTTATCTCGAATTTCTACGGTAAATTTGACACTCTTCTTTAGCAATGTCTCCCCTTTTTCAAAGGACAATTCCCTGATAAATGAAGGGCAACAACGTGAACAAGCCAAAGTTAAATAGAAAAATAAAATCAATGTGCATAACTGCAGAAAAAAATGGCACAATTTCCTTCAAAACATGAACAAAAATGTGGTAGAAAGCTAATATAATAACTGATTCGCTTGACACAATACATAGGAATAGAGCTTTATTTTACAAGCACATCTTTCTTCTTTAGATGTCCATAGAGGTGATAACGGGTTATTCGGTTCGGGTCATTTCGGGTCTAATATCATTCAGCTCAGATTCAGTTTTGATTTCGGTTCGGTTCAATTTTATTTCGGGTCTGTTGTGATTCGGGTTATTTCGAGTCGGTTAATTTTTGAGTTGGTTATTTTCAGTTCGAGTAAATTTCGAATCAATAGAAGATCGGTCAATTTTAACCGAATTTAACAACATATTCCCCATTCTTCGAAAAGTGCCAAACCATAAGGTCAGAACCTTGTTGTACACTCACGTGAATTTGAACAATAGCTTTCACTTCTTCTTTTGAAAACATCGTCTGAAGTAAAGGGATGTTTCATAAATAATTAGAAATCAAGTGTTTCATGAGAGTAATATCTAGTGAAGGAGCCACATGTAGATTAGGCAGTTAATTGATCTCCACTTAATTTTTTGCGGTATGAAATTTTCAATGAATTAAATAAAAATTTCAGTGTTAATATAATTTTTTTATAAAAATATTAGAATTGATCATACTTAATTTATTTGCATATAAAATTAATAATATTTATATTATAGTAATATGAGAATTTTTTAGCTTATACTATATAAAAATTTTGACACGTGTAATATCCGTTACTGTCGGTCTATTACCCAAGATAATAATCCTATATGAATATAGATCTTGAATAAAAACATTAAATTGATGATTGTAGTAGGGGCACTGTATTTGCAGTAACATTAATTTGGATCCATCTCTTCACACTGATCAAGAAATAAAAATAATATAATCACGTGCCCTCAAAACCTAACATTTATTTATTTATACACAAACAATGTATTTTGAAGGAAAGCTTCAAAAATTTTAAACCCTATGGTGATCCCGACGCAGCCGATACTCTCTTTCTTCCTCCTCCTCCTCCTCTTCTCTTTCTCCACCGTCGCTCTCGCCGTAAGTACACCCTCAACAACCCCAATTCCATCGTCATCTCCATCTCTAACCTCCACTTCTCTCTTTTTGTTGCATGCAGGATGAGGATGATTGCGTTTATTCCATGTACGTAAGGACGGGATCCATCATCAAAGGCGGAACCGACTCCGTCATCAGCCTGAAACTGGAGGATCTCGGCGGCGACTCCGTCGAGATCAGCAACCTCGAAGCTTGGGGTGGGCTGATGGAGCCGGGACACAACTACTTCGAGAGGGGTAATCTGGACATTTTCTCCGGCCGGGGACGTTGCTTGTCCGGCCCTGTATGTTCGATGAACTTGACATCGGACGGTTCGGGTTCGGGGCATGGGTGGTACTGTAACTACGTTGAGGTCACGATGACCGGCGTCCACACGCCTTGTAGCCAGCAGCAGTTCACGGTGGAGCAATGGCTGGCGCTTGATACTTCACCTTACAGCCTCACCGCCGTCAGGAACTACTGTATCCCGGAGTCTCCTGTTGATCGGAAGTCTAGCTCCGCCGTGTGATCTGATAACCAGGTTTATGTAACGTATGATAAGAATAATAATGAGTGATGAGAAGTTTGATTTGTTTTGATATGGCATGGGAAATTTGAGATCAAGGAGGTTGGATTTACTGTTTTCCACTTTAATGTTGTCGGTGCTGCTTTTTCACTACCATCGTTGCAATCATTAGGTTTCCCAATAAAAAATGTATTATTATTATAATTCAATGTTTGGTGCTTCTCCCTAGGTCGGATCTTGAATTATTTAAGCTTAATTGTCCAAACTTATATATTTTGTTTCAGTTTAGTGTATAATATTTTTTTGGACCCAATACTTAACTTTTCATTTCATAATTCAGATTAAATTTTTTTGTCAACGTTAGAAAATTTTTGTTAACTAATTATAATATGATATGTGGTGTATTTTATATATTTATATAATTTCTAAATTACTTAAAAATTATATATTTTTTAAAAAACTTTAAAATTTTAATTTCTTTCAAATAAACTCTCGAATCACATCTCCATCATTATTCGATATTTTTCACACGTCGTCGGTTTACCGTTAATCTCTCAAGTGTCTGGTACTTTACCGTTCAATATCTCCAACTTTCTAGTCGTCGATTAAAAGCCCAATCGGCCTTTTTTTTCTTCATTTTTAAATGTTCGTCAACGAAGCAATCAAATGTTTATTCGCCGCTTTTTGACGATAGAATCATGAGACTTTCGGTCGTGGGAGGCCGATGAAGATAAGAGTGATCGGTGCTAGTTGAATAGGTGGTGGGAGGCGAAGAATTTAAGAATTTAAGGTTTGGATTTAAGGGTTTTAGAGAAATTAAAGATTTCGAAATTTTTTTATAAAATTAAAATTTTTCTGTTTTTAAAAAAATTAAAGAAAGTACCAGAATATGTTACGCGTCTTGTTTTTATTTGATAACGAAAAATTGAGTTACGAAATGAAACGTTAGGCACCAAAGTAGCCCAAAAAATTGTTAGGCACCAAACTTGGACAAAGAATATAGGTTAGTCACCTTTCTAACTATTAAGCCGATTATTTAAATGAGTTTGAATACAACGAGTGGTCCTTAAGGAATTTAGATTTGAACAGTTTTTTTTTATAAACTACAAATATATACTATCTAATAATAATAATAATAATAATTTTAAACATAATATTATGAAATTTTCAACATTAATTATAAAATAGATATGAAATTATAATCACTAAATTTTGATCGGTCATCAAACTCAAAATAAATACAAGACTAAAACTCAAAAAGAAAAAAAAACCAATCCATTTTCTTAAATCAAATGTCCTTTAAACGTTAAACCAAATTAAACCCATAACCCAAATACAGTCCAATAGCCCCCTGTTATAATCAAACCCAGGCCCAAATATCTCTTAACCCGGAGCCCACAAAGCCCGTATCCTAAACAATATTGGGCTGAACCCCAAAGGTTACCAAACCCTAGTACAAGTGGCGGCAACACGGGAAGGTTCGAGAAGTTGTCTTCTCAGCTACCTGTGACCATTTTTGGTTACAAGTTTCCGGCCACCTCGACGACTACCGACCATTCTTGTTCATTTAACTTAATATATGAACGTTATAATAATAATTCATTGAATATTCTGTTCATTTACACTCTATAAAAATAAAAGATCAAAATTATCTTAATTTTTAAGTTTGACTTTAAAAACAATAAAAAAAAACCTTTAATATAAGAACCATAAAAGTTAAAAAAATAAAAATTTAATTTTTAAAAATTTAATTTTTAAGACTAAATATAGAAAATATATTTTTAGAGGGTATGGGGGTGGGCCATGACCTAGGTGGGCTATGGCCTAAGTAGGCCCACCCCTAGATTCACCCCCTTCTCTCTTTATATGTATGTATATATGTAGGTATATACGTTTAGTATGGTATAATATATAATTTTTTAGGTACTGTATAATATATTGTACATATGGTTTTTATATATACTATATAGAGTATCATATAGTTTTCGTATATAGTTCGTACATAGATATGTTAACTATTTTATGTTTTCTTACTTCGGTTGTTTATTTTCATGCAATTGTTATATTTTCTTGCCCTTTATTTATTTTAGCTATTATACTGTACACGCATATGTTTTTATAGCATTTAGAATTAGGTCTTAATGTTTTGGTATTTTAATGGGAGTATCATCTCGTGTGTTCGAAACGTCATCTCATTTGGGTGTTGTAAATAACTAAATAGAGAGACATTTATTGAGTGTTGTTGCCATGCATACATGTATTTAGGGTTTAACTATTAGACTTAATCAAAATTAAAATTTTCTTTGTAAAACAATAAGAACTCTTAGATACCAATATTTATGCGTGTGAACCATTCCCCACACGTAATCGACTCCGAACTCAAATTTTAATTTTCTTTGATTATTTTTTAGTGTTCGATCTACCTTATTCAAGTGACCGATAACAACTCCTTAATTTTAATTCAAAATACAACTTTTCAAAAATTTCCCCAAAATCAAAATTCTTTTAAGAAAAATAGAAATCTTCGAAAAAAAATTTAGTCGCTATGATAATATTTTTTTGAGACAATAGATATGAAATATATATAAAAAAAATTATACCGTAATTTTTTATAATAAAGATTTGCATGAATCTTAGAGGTTAGTATTGTAGCATTTTGGGGGTCAAATTATAACCACACGACAAACATTCTTTACCTTTTTTCAGGGCTTTTTTTATTACCTATAAATTAAAAATTAAGGTAAACTACATTGGTAGTCACCAAACTTTTAGGATACTTTTATTACGGCCACTCAATATTTGAAGCACCTGACATTTAAAACTTTTATTACAGTTATCTAACTTTTACATTGCTTTCGTTACAATTATTACAGTTAGATACCGTTAAAAATGCTGACGTGACTAATTATCTCTTTATTTTCTCTATTTTCCTTCCTCTATTCTCTTTCCTCCATGAATATAAGAACAAAAAAACGTAACAATTCTTTTCTTAATTTCCTTTATTTATTCTTCTTCAAATATTACAATAAGTTTTCTTCTTCCTATTTATAAGATTATTGTTGGGTTCTTCATTTATTTTTCTTCAAATATTACAAAAGAAAAATTTTAACGATTCGATGAATCAAAATCATTTAGTTTTAAAAGTAAAATTAATTAATTGGTAAAATATAATAGGTACAATTTATTTTACACACTCCTAGTATTATTAAAAGATAAAGAGACGATCATGAGATCGAATGAGCGTGTTAAGAATACATGAGAAGTTAATGGTGGCATTAAGTGGACATAGTACAGAGCTGTGGAATTTAAGGCAGACCTATGTATTCCATTATAACTATAAGCCAACAAGTAGGATGGTCATGGATCTAGTTTTTAGTCGACCTGTATCTGATTTGAAAATTTAATATTTCTATTTCAATTTGACTCGAACTCAATTTGAATTTTAGAGTATAAATCCGAATCTAACCCAGAATGACATAAATAAAAAAATATGTTTTTATTTTTATTCGATAAAATATAGAATTAATTGAAAAAAATACAAATAGAGGGTGACATTATAATAATTATTCCATTTTTATTAGACAAAATAATGATATAATTGAAAAAATATATAGAGAGGGAGGGGCATTATAGCAATTATACCTAAATATTTATAATAAAATTAAATTACTATTTCGAGTCGGGTCGGATTGGATATTTTTCACCTTAAACACAAACCAAACTCGATCCAGCCTCATCCTCAAAAACCTAAACCTGAACCTAACTCGAACCCGATTATAACATAAAAATCAGAAAAACATAAGACATCGATTTAAGAACTCTAAAAGTGATGATTATATCATATATGTATTTTTTAATTAAGTATGAAGTTTGTGTTTAAAATCTTTCTATTCAAGTATTGTTTTTGGAAAATTTAATATAATATTTATCGAAGTTACAATTTTATTATTTAAAAAAAAAGTAGTAAACACGTGAACAAAATTTAACGATTAATCATTTCTTAACGGTTCAATAAAGTTGTAGACACCGTTTTTTCGTCCGGGCTGAAATGAATTGAGCCTTCAAAAGCCCGTCAAGCATTTGGAGTCGCCATCAGTCATTTTGGGTTAGGTACGACTAAAAACCGGTAAGATTAGTCTGCATCATCACTGAGATCTTCGTCTGATTCGGGAGTCGGTTACGAGTGCGAAAGGTTATAACGCCCCCACTACGACCAAAATTGGTACCTAAGGGTTATGGTTATCTAAAAAGGAAATTCAAAACGGGGTTAATAGCACTACTAATAAAATTTAATTATGCTGCTAAACGTATGAAAAAAAATGACATGACATGATATAAAAAGTATAAACCGATTCAAAACAAAATAAAAAGAACAAAATCAAACTCAATCAAACAAATTAAAATTAAATTAATAATCAAATTCGAATTATGCACCTAATTAGACTAGATAAATTTTAATTAAAAATTAATTCATAATTTAACCAAACATCAAAGCCAATTAATTATCAAATCTTCAAACAATGACCAAATTAGATTTAAAGCAAATTGAAAGACTTAAATATTAATTAATTTTATGAAGCAGAACCTAATTGAATGAAATCAAAATCTATATTGCCAAAAACCAATCAAATCAAACTTAAAATAAGACCAAAATCAAATGAATCTAGACTCAATATACAAAATTAGGATCTAAATGTAATACACCTAAACTCAAAGGAACTACAAAGGTAATTTAGCCTAAAGCTAAAATCAAGCACGGGTTTTAGTTTCTCACCAGCAGTGTTCTCACGCTTTGTTAAATTAAAAGAAGTTTTAAATTTTTTTATTCATTTTCAATTATCAAGCTCAAACCTAGAGCATTTTCTCTCCCAACGTGCACAACACACCAACACTGTCGGCCACAACTTTGATCACCGTTTATCGTCGCCACTGGCCGTTGAAGGCAGTCAGTCAGCTTCAAATTTTACTAGAAAATTCGTCTCAACGCCCCAAGTTCGAATTTGGGGTCAGTTTTGCCGAAAAACGCTTCAAACTTCTCGAATTCGGCATTGAACTCTTCGACTTTTTCCTTGTCGATCTACATCCTCCACCGTCGGATCGACTTGATTTCAAAGTATGTCACTCTTTGTCGTCTGGGCTTCCTCCTCACCATTCATTTTTGCGAAACGAGGTTTTGATCACCGGTGACTAACTCCGGCCGAATGGGTAAGTACTATTTCCTTTGCCTCTTTCATTTTCGATTTCACATTGTCTGACTTCTTCCCTTTTGTTCTCAGTTTGGGTTTCAAATTGGTGGTGGGCAGTGTGCGCGTAAGGCTCAATGGTGTACGTTAGGCGTTGGGTATTTAGATGTAATGGAGGTGGTCACGGGTGGTGGTGGATGAGGAGTGACCGAGAGGCCTATGTATGGTGAGACTTGTGAAGCCATGAAGGTGTTGAGAAAGGCTGGTGGTGCTCTAGTGAGCCATGGCCAAATGGCCCATGCCATTTTCCTTCTCTTTTTTGAAGCTAATCGTGGCTAACCCGTCTTCCCCCCTCTTTTGTCTCCCTCGTAGCTATTGAGAGCTCTTTTAATTCATAGCCAATTCCCTCAATCCCCCTCCCCTTTTGTGAATCATGGCCGAGCGACCTCATTAGTTCTGTAACCCATCTCGGTGTTAACTCCCTTTCATGGCCGAGTGGCCTTCTTGGGTTAAATAGGCATGTTCATTAGAGATGGTTACCGTTTTCAAAGGGAATTTGGTGGTTGAAATGAATCTGCCGAGATGTGTGGGGTTGTTGGTTGACTAGGTGAGTCATGAGTTTTGAGGGAAGTTGGTGAAAGAGGAAAATGAGTTTGGACATGCTAATTTTGGGTCTGGTTGGATTGGGATCAAATGGGTGTGGGTTTAATTTTGGGTTTGGGCTCAGATATGTTTGGGCTTACTTGAGTTTATTTATTTCATATTCAATGTGGTAAAAAATTGGTGTGTACAGCTGCCCCTCTTTGCTTATTGCTCGAGCAAGAAGAATAGAGCAAAGACTAAAAAGCAACAAAATTTTCCATTGAATATTGAACATGCAAAGATAACACCCCCGCTAGTCCTAAGGGCGTTGGTGTTCGATAACCCACTTTGTGATATAATATACACCTCGTTCGTCTCGAGGGCGTTGTGATTCAAAACTCATTTTTTGATGTAAAAGATATACCCCGCTCGTCGCAAGGGTACTAGAATTCTAGAAGTCAATGTACCCCGCTCGTCTCAAGGGCATTTGGAATTGAAAAACTCATTTCTTGATATAATATGCACCCCGCTCGTCTCAAGGGCACTAAGATTGTAGGATGTACCCCGCTCGTCTCAAGGGTGATGTAAGATGTACCCCGCTCATCTCAAGGGCACTAAAATTATGGAACTCAATGTACCCCACCCGTCTCAAGGGCGTTGGAATTCAAGAACTCATTTCTCAATGTAAAACTGTATTCCTCAACTCGAGGACGCTATGTCAGAAACTCCGATCCTTCAAAACCAAGGATACCGAGTTGAAAATTTGATTAACTCCTTCAAACCTGAGGATGCCAAATCTGACTCCACTTCTTCAAACCTGAGGATGCTGGGTCGAATTCTAATTTTGTTGTAAGACTCCACTCCCTCTTCTTTAGGGATGATGGTTCTGACATCTTCATTTACTCATATTTGAAGTAATTAGATATGATAACACTCATCTTTGAGGTAATTGTTGACACTTCATCTTGAAGGTAATTTGATGACACTCTATCTTAGGGGTAATGTTGACACTCTATCTTGGAGGTATTGGTGGCACTACATCTTGAAGGCAAATGGTGACACTCCATCTTGGAGGCGAAGATATGATCATTCGTGTTTGAAGATAGATTTGATGTAGAATCGCTTACTCGTGATTAGAGAAAGTTTCGATAAATGAAGATGCACTCATTCGTTCTTGAGTCTGGATTGGATGTAAAACCACTCATTCGTGCTTGAGACAAGGTTCTGTTTGTACATGTTTGATAATCAATGTGCAAAGAATGCATATGAAAACATATATATCAATGATGTAAATGCATGCTCTCATGGTTAATGGTGATGCAAAGATATTTGGGAAGTCTTCCTTCTCGAACCAAGCTTGATCACCTCGACTTCTTTTTTCCTCCAATTGGGCGTAAATTCATCAATTCTAGATTGTGACAATTCAGTTTTGCCCCAACAAATTTGTCTCCAAACTTTTGTCTTTTCTTTGCCCCATTCTTGATTCTAGGCTCTTCAAATCTGAGTGAACCTTGTCAAAAAAATCTTTTTCACTCTCAAGAGAGTTTATTTTAAAATATTTTTCAAATCATAAAGAGCTTTCGAAAATATTTTTACGAAAGGAAAATGTGCCCCACACTCAAGGTTCACAACTGAAACATTTCATAAAAATTTAAGTTCATTGAAGATTAAGCAAATCAATTACTCTTTCAATCTTTCAAAACTATAGCTCTTTAACATGTGTCAAGGCTATTGGTGATTTCAAGGTATGAGTCAGTTTGGAGTACAATGCATTTTGGGATCGGTTGTTTTGAATGAGAGATGATTTTTCAAATGTTCATTGATTTGTTCAGAAATGATCAAATGATCTTGGAAGCTTCGTGTGTGACTTCTGGAACTGTTCGCTAACCTCAAACCCTTTCTCATAATTTTAGGGTGTGTGGAACTTCATTGAACTTCTAGGGGATCATTTCTTGCATGTCAGCCATGTATATTTGACTTCATATTCGAGCCGCCTTTTCAGGTTTTCGACTCGAATCCACCATTGATTCAAGACGCCCTTTATAGGTTTTCATTTTTGAACCCTCATTTTATTTTTATTTTTCTGTTTTTCTTCTTCTTTTTGATTATTCCATCATGCATTATAAGATATCCATTCTAAAAATAGACTCATCAACTCAAATATCTATGTACGATCAAAATGGACTTTATAGGCATATAATGTAGGCTATGGTTCAGGGTTATGAAAGAAAGGATACTATGCTCAAACAAGTGTTTAAGAGTCAATAACCAAGGGTCGATTATTTTCATTGGAATCTCATTTTGCTCAACTTGAATATGCTTCCACATATTTTCTTTTTTGGATCACTCTAGACTGCCCATTTTTGGGTTTTCACCCTAGACTTCATTTCCTTTATTTCTTTTTTATCTTCAAGGATTCATGATATTTCCACGAATGTTGGAACCAGAACTTTGAACAATATTGTGTCGCACTCTTCATCTTGAAGAACTCAAGATAATCATTTTTGAAGAGGGACTTCACATGTGTGCTTCTCGTTCTATTCTGTTCTATTCATTTCATATTCTTTTTTCTTTTCTTTTCTTTTCTTTTTCTTTTTTGTTCTCTTTTTCATGAATTCAGAATTTTATTTTGATTTGAGCACAAATCACCTCTTTTGGCTGAAACACGTATTTTTCTTCTTGACCCCTGGTCTATAAGGCTTCATCCTTGTAGTATGATCAAAATCGAAAATTTATTCATGTAAGCAGACATTTCTTCACCTTTGCCCCCTAGTGTGGAGGGTGATCCTTGGTTATGGTTCAAATCAAAGAAAATTATAAGGCTCAAACGGGGACAACAAATGATAATTTTCTCTTTTTGTGAAGGGATGATGAAGGAATGAAAAATGTCATTTCATACATAGATATTTTCGCAAAAGAGTTACCCTTAGAATAATAGGTATTCATAATTAACTCATTTATTCATAGAATCATCTAAAAACAAATAATGAATGATAAAGTTAATCTTTCTTCTCTTTTTTTATTTTCTTTTTTATTTTTCTTCATACATGTCCCAACTATTTGAGCTCATTCACAGAATCAACACAGGATGCCCCACTTTGTCTTCTTGTCGGAAGATTCGTACACCAGTGAACATTTTGATTTTCATGTCTTTGAGGTATTGGCCAGAAAAAGTTGACAGTAGGTAAAAGTTTAAAAAACAAAAGCGTGACTTGGATGTCGTCTTTCTCGGAAGCTAATCTCGTAAAAAAAGATTGACTTTAGGTCGAACTTCCAAAAAAAACAATGATATTACTCGATGATCGTCTTCCTTGGAAGGTTTGGCTTTTCCAGTATTGATCATAAGGAATTTGGGATAAAAGATCAAGGAATCTTGTTTTTGGTTTCAAGTGAAATATGAAAGGTTAATCTCATTATATGTCAAAGCTCTATAATCTCAAAGCATTTCATTTATTCGATTTTGAAAGAACTTCAAAGTTTATAAATTTGGTTCATTGTTCATAGCCTATTGTTTGAAAGCTCATTTTCAAAAATATCATCATTTATTCATTGCTCAAAATTTATTTACAAAGATGATTTTTCAAAACATATTTTAATAAAAAAATGACAAGTGTCTCCTTCGTGTGGGCACCGAAAATTCTTCCTCTTGAATTTTTTCATTCTTCATCACATATCACCGCTCGATCATCTACCCATATGAATTATGAATGCATGGAAATGCAATGGTAATTCTTAAATGCATGAATGCATAGAAGGTGTTGATTTAGAATTGTCCTATCATAAAATAATTTCTGTAATTTTGATTACAAAAATCTTCTATTTAGAGAGTCCAATCGTATATCAAAATCTCTTTATTACACATTATAAAAATGACGTATGTGTGAAAAAAATAAACACAAAACATGGTTAGTAGATCATAAACAAATAAATATGTACAAACATAAATTTAATGCATGGTAAAAAATGTGTGAGTGTACATATGTAGGTGACCACTAATAATTCTAGTTCATTATGGCTCTAATCGGGTGGGCTCCTATGACTCACTATATGTGGTTCAAGGTTCTAAAAAGGTACCCAAACTGTCCTTACTGACCTACGAAGGTCAACAAAGACCTCGATCCTCACCCATTATAGGCTCCTATGGACCGAGTTCAGTTTAGGGGGCTCACTCCTTTAAGCTTGTAAGGAGGATTGACCTCTCGAAGACAAAAAGTATGTAAACCCCGAAAGCAACACACAATCTTGTACAAAGGATTAACCTTTCGAAGGGTAGCGATTGCAACCAATTAAGCGGGACGAAGCTCGGGTTAAGAGCTTATGGTATGCTTGTACGTAAAAGAACATTAAACATGAAGTGACCACTATCGAACAATCTCCGTGAAATACGAAAACATTCAATTTTTGTGATCATCGATAGTTCAAATTCCTTTTTCCTTTTTTAGACAACTTATACCCTTTTGCGGCTCAACTCTCTGATGTAGTCCCCAGCGGAGTCGCCAAGCTGTAGAAACCGTTTTTCGTCCGGGCTGAAATGAATTGGGCCTTCAAAAGCCCGTCAAGTGTTTGGAGTCGCCATCAATCGTTTTGGGTTAGGTACAACTAAAAATCTGTAAGATTGGTCTGCGTCATCACGAGATCTTTGTCGAGTTCGGGAGTCGGTTACAAGTGAGGAAAGTTATAGCGCCCCCCACTACGCCCAAAATTTGCACCTAAGGGTTATTGTTATCTAAAAAGGAAACTCAAAATGGGGTTAATCTCACTACTAATAAAATTTAATTATGTTGCTAAACGTTTGTAAAAAATGACATGACATGCTATAAAAAAGCATAAACAGATTCAAAACAAAACAAAAATAACAAAATCAAACTCAATCAAATAAATTAAAATTAAACTATTACTCAATTTCAAATCATGCACCTAATTAGACTAGATCAATTTTAATTAAAAATTAATTCATAATTTAACAAAACATCAAAGCCAATTAATTACCAAATCTTTAAACAATGACTAAATTAGATTTAAAGCAAATTAAAATGCTTAAATATTACTCCCTCCGCCCCACGATTTTTGTCCCTTATTGATTTTTTTGTCATTTTTTTAACTTTGACTCATAATTATTTAAAATGTGTCATTGCTAAAAATATGAAAAAATATATTTTAAAAACATCTAATCAAGTAGTTTTCAAATATATATTTTATAAAATTTAATTATTTAAAATATTCAATATAATAATAGTCAAAGTTAAAAAATTTTGACTTTCAAAAAGTCAATAAGGGACATTTTTATGGGACGGAGGGAGTAATTAATTTTATGAAGCAAAACCTAATTGAATGAAATCAAAATTTATATTGCCCAAAACCAATCAAATCAAACTTAAAATAGGACAAAAATCAAATGAATCTAGTCTCAATATACAAAATTGGGATCTAAATGCAATACACCTAAACTCAAAGGAACTAAAAAGGTAATTTAGCCTAAAGCTAAAATCAAGAACGGGTTTTAGTTTCTCACCAGCAGTGTTCTTACGCTTTGATAAATTAAAAGAAGTTTAAAAACCATTTCGATTCATTTTCAATTATCAAGCCCAAACCTAGAGCATTTTCTTTCCCAACGTGCACAACACACCAACACCGTCGGCCACAACTCTGATCATCGTTTATGGTCGCCACTGGCCGTCAAAGACAGTCAGTCAACTTCAAATTTTACTAGGAAACTCGTCTCAACGCCCCAAGTTTGAATCTGGGTCGGTTTTTCTGAAAAACGCTTCAAACTCCTGGAATTCGACATTGAAATCTTCGGCTTCTTTCTCGTCGATCTCCATCCTCAACCGTCAGATCGAATTGATTTCAGAGTATGTCACTCTTTGTCATCTGAGCTTCCTTCTTTCCGTTCAATTTTGCGAAACGAGGTGTCGATATTCGGTTACAAACTCCAGCCGAATGGGTAAGTACTATTTCCTTTTCCTTCTTCATTTTCGATTTCGCATTGTCCGACTTCTTCCTTTTTGTTCTCAGTTTGGGTTTCAGATTGGTGGTGGGCAGTGCGCACGTAAGGCTCAATGGTGTACGTTAAGCGTTGGGTTTTTAGATGTAATGGAGGTGGTCACGGGTGTTAGTGGATGAGGAGTGACTGAGAGGCCTATGTATGGTGAGACTTGTGGATCCATGAAGGTGTTGAGAAAGGCTGGTGGTGCTCTGGTGAGCCATGGCCAAATGGCTCCTGCCATTTTTCTTATTTTTTTGAAGCTAATTGTGGCTAACCCGTATTCCCCCTCTTTTTTCTCCCTCGTTGCTATTGAGAGCTCTTTTAATTCATAGCCAATTCCCTCAACCCCCATTTTGTGAATCATGGCCGAGTGACCTTATTAGTTCCGTAGCCTCTCTCGATGCTAACTCCTCCTCATGGCCGAGCGGCCTCCTTGGGTTAAATAGGCATGTTCATTGGAAATGGTTACCGTTTTCAAAGGGAATTTGGTGGTTGAAATGAATCTTCCGAGATGTGTGGGGTTATTGGTTAACTAGGTGAGTCGTGAGTGTTGAGGGAAGTTGGTGAGAGAGGCAAAGGAGTTTGTACATGTTAATTTTGGGCCTGGTTGGATTGGGATCAAATGAGTATGGGTTTAATTTTGGGTTTGGGCTCAGATATGTTTGGGCTTACTTGAGTTTATTTATTTCATATTCAATGTGGTAAATGTAACCCCCTCGACCCGGCCTAGCCACCAGACCGTATCGAGCGGATCACACGAGACTAATTGAAGAAAAATTCGGAGATTCCTCTCCAATTAGCAACCCTAAACACATTGATTAATATCTTTTCTAGATGCTCGGATTAAACCTTATATTTCAAGAACACACAACAGAAGAAACACAACAAAACGAGCACCGAACGATCAACCGAGCAACTAGGGAGCAAAATGCAAAACTAGCATAAAACAGGGACCTATGATGAAATTAAGATGATCACTTTGGAATTAGTCTCATTTCATACTTCCATGCTAAAATGCAACACGAAACAAGCCCACGATCAAACACAATTTATAACACATTAAGCTTGGACTAAAACGCAAGAAAAAAACTACAAAGATGCTCTTAACTAACTTCCAACGACCCCTGTTTCAGAACACCATCTCTAGTATCGATACGGGTCTGCCCAGAGAGCTTTCGTTCCGGCCTTGCAAAGTCCGTTTGGATACTCGTTCCGAAACCTTCGAGCCCGTTTTGAAACACCCTACTATAGTAACTGGAAATCTGCAGGCCAATCATCTCCAAGGTCATTTCCCTTGGTTCCAATCAACACAAGCAACAACATAACAACAAGACAGGCAAATAAACACCAAGGTCAAGCAATCAAACATACATTCATGCAAGAGGTCCATCTCATGTTTAACAACGACAAGATACAAACATCAAGATCCATGTATTAAGCAAAACAATCTAGAAAGCCGCAACCATAAAGCTCAAGGTATAAGCAAGCCAACCAAGGCATAACAACATGATTTCAACACAAGGAGTTTACAAAACACTCCCAAAACCAAAAACAAGGTCTATCCCCTTTGCCATACACTATTATCTAAACGAAACCATACTTGAGCTTGAAGCGGACACTTGGATCACCTCCCTTGCACCATTGCCTTCCAAGATAGCCTACGGATCTGCATTGTTGGAAAAGAGAGCGTAATGTCACGGACCGTTCGTCGTGACACGCGGGACTGCGCGAGATGCTTGCTGGTTGTGCTTAGTGTAGGATGCGGGATAGCATTAAGGGTGTAGTACGTGCCGTACAGTCGTCTAGTCCTCGGACTGGCGCGTTGGTAGGCACCACACTGGTCGGGAGCTGTCCCCGCTTCCCTGATGAGCCCATGGGAGGGCGAAACCAGTGAGCATCGGAGATGGAAAAGGCTTAGCCCCGGGCTGGTAAGAGCCCTGGGTTGCCGCACGGGTAGATATCCCTGCGCCAAGACTCTGACCCCGTGACAAGTGGTATCAGAGCCAGACTGTGTGCTAGCTGTGAGTTTGCCAAGCGCCCCATGTGCTGCGTAAGCGAGTCAAGTGGACGAGCGTGTGTAGCTCGCACTCCGAGTGTAGGGGTGTTCGCGAGTGGGTCCTCTATAAAGAGATTGAGACGAGGACGGGTAGGCAGGAAGCCACAGCAATAGTTCGCCAAGCACTCATATCCGTAAGTGTCGGAGCCTCAAGTGAAGAGGGCGAGCAGGCAGGGAATTGCACACTAGTTCCGGGCTAATCAAAAAGAGAAGAGGGAAAGAGCTTTCTCCCCATGCACGAGGGCGTGCATGAATTGAGTGGGGGAGAATGTCACGGACCGTTCGTTGTGACACGCGGGACTGCGCGAGATGCTTGCTGGTTGTGCTTAATGTAGGATGCGGGATAGAATTAAGGGTGTAGTACGTGTTGTACAACCGTCTAGTCCTCGGACTGGCGCGTTGGTAGGCACCACACTGGTCGGGAGCTGTCCCCGCTTCCCTGATGAGCCCATGGGAGGGCGAAACCAGTGAGCATCGGAGATGGAAAAGGCTTAGCCCCGGGCTGGTAAGAGCCCTGGGTTGCCGCACGGGTAGATGTCCCTGCGCCAAGACTCTGACCCCGTGACAGTAAGCTATGAAGCTTAGGGAGCGGGGCTCAAAACCAATTACAACAATGCAGTTTTAAAATAACTTCATTTTGGAAACCAAAACACTTTCTTAAAACCACTTTCGCAAACCATTTCCTTTCCAACAAACCATACTTAAATCAAGTATAAGCAAATGCAACAACACTGTTGCGTGTAAATACTCTATCGCAATTGGGTGCAAGTATACACGTCGCAAGTAATAAAGTGATACAAAGTATCGGAATCGTCTCCAAAGGGACTGTAAATACTTATATCCTTAAATCTCTACACAAGAAAAGAAATAATTTTAATAAAGTGATATTGAAAACTTGAAGATGAATTAAAGTAAACGAGAAAATCAGATTGAGAGAATAGGCTGGTATTGATTTGCTCAGTAGTGCAGGTATTGCACTGTTCAGAGGAACTTTTGTTGCTTCTGTCGTTGCGCCTGTTGCGACAGTACCTATCGCGACAGCGGTATGTTGTTGTCGCAGCAGCGGCCAACAACTCTGCACTTCAAGTTTGGCAAGAATCCCTGTTGTGACTTGTCCTATCCCTAGGCCCAAGTTCTGTCGATGAACACATCTTGGATGATACCTCTCGGCGTGAATCAAAGAATGAACACCGATGTTGTGAATTCTTCTTTAGCCACTTAACCTTGTACCTATCCCTAGGCGAAGATGGTTTAACCATAAACTAGAAAACTCGTATTTACTCCTTTCATATACTTAACTCTCCCGATATTAAGTAAATGAATAACCTCATAAAGTTCATCTCCTCGGGTTGTGCTGCAAACATCTGCCACTTTAATGTGATGATCTGTTTGGCAATGAACCCTTCAAGCCCTAGATCTCATTTCTTCTTTGTGTAGGTGAAGCCTCTTTCCTCTCACATCTCCCGTTTCTGAAAAGATTCATAGTATCTTTTCTCTGAATCTGCCGAGGCGAACCTTCTATGAATTCCGCTTTGGCTGGGAGTGGAGACTGCCGCGACAAATGTGGAGGCAGCACTCATTCTGGTCGATCTCGTCGTCATTGTAAGGAACTGTAGAAATGAAATAAAATACTTGAAAAGCTAAAATGCTCGGAAACAAAGTAGAGATAAGAGAATGAGGTGAAAAATGAAATGGAGATGGTGGATTATATAGAACGGGGTTTTTCCCGTTGAAGCCGTAACGTGTGGCATGAAAAACGAAGCCAACTGTCATGCGGTTTCGTGACGCGTCTGTTAAGCGTTTCCGTGTCTGATGCGCGTCTGTTACGCGTTTTCGTGTCTGTCGCGACAGCGTGGCGACATGCTGGTTTATTCCTTTTCTTTACTCTGCTTCTTTATTTTCCTGTAAACTAAAATAACAAAACATTAAATTCTTATTTCCTAAAACAATAATAAAAAATAAAACAAAATAAAATAAATCTAAGTTAAATTAGGGATGCCTTGAGGGGCATCTCCTAAAGTAACTACTTTCTGCTCTCTTGGGGCTTCAGTCCCCTGATAGTGCTTTAGCCTTTGTCCATTGACCTTGAATTGGTGCTCGTCCTTGATTGATCTGATTGTCATGGCACCATGAGAAAAAACCTGGACTACTTGGAAGGGTCCATACCACCTAGACTTTAGCTTTCCTGGGAAAAGCTTCAATCTAGAGTTGAACAACAACACCTTCTGCCCTGGGGTGAACTGTCATGGCAGCAGTTTTCTGTCGTGCCACTTCTTTGTTTTGTCTTTATAAATTCGGGCGTTGTCGTAGGCCATGGCTCGAATTTCTTCAATTTTATTTAAGTCCAATAGCCTTTTCTGCACTGCTTTGTTCCAGTCCATGTTAACTGTCTTGATAGCTCAATATGCTTTATGTTCTATCTCGACAGGTAGATGGCAAGTTTTTCTGTAGATGAGGCGGTAGGGTGACATTCCCAATGGTGTCTTAAATGTAGTTCTGTAGGCCCATAATGCATCATTCAGGTGAAGAGATCAATCCTTTCTAGTTGGTTTAACCATTTTTTCCAGGATGTTCTTCACTTCTCTGTTTGAGATTTCAGCCTGCTCATTGGTTTGATGGTGATATGCTGTTGCGATCTTGTGCTTAACTTCATGCTTCTACAACACACTAGCAATTACCCTGTTGTCAAAGTGCCTACCCTCATCACTAATGATCGCCCTTGGGATGCCAAACCTTGTAAATATATGTTTGTGGAGAAATCTTTACACGATCTTGGCATCATTCTTTTGCGTGGCGATAGCCTCTACCCACTTGAACACGTAGTCTACTGCCAACAGTATGTACAAATTCCCACAAGAGGCTGGGAATGGTCCCATGAAGTCGATTCCCCAAACATCGAAAATTTCAACTTCGAGAATGTTCTGCAGGGGCATCTCATGCCTTCTAGAGATGTTTCCAGTCCTTTGGCATTTGTCACAATGCTTGTGCATCCTTGAACAATGTAGGCCAAAAGAAACCAGATTGCAGAACTTTGGCAACAATTTTGTTTCCTCCAAAGTGTCCTCCATAAGGAGCAGCATGGCAGTGGTGGAGCACTTCTTCCTGTTCTTCCTGTGGTATGCATCTCCTGATGATCTGATCTGCACAATGCTTAAATAGAAGAGGTTCGTCCTAATAATAATGTTTTGCATCATTTTGGAATCTCTTCCTTGCTTGGTAGTTAAGTTCAGGAGGTAATAAACTACTAACAAGGTAATTTACTATGTCATCATACCAAGGGATCTTAGAAAGTGTACATGTCGCCATGGTTGTCGCGGCAGTGCTGGTGGCAGTGAATAACTGCTCGTCTTGGAAGGTTTCCTGTATGTTAACTTTGTTGTTGTCTTGATCCTTTCCAATCTCCAGTCTTGACAAGTGATCAGCTACTTGATTTTCTGTCCCCTTTTTGTCCTTGATATCTATATCGAATTCTTGCAGCAGCAGAATCCAACATATCAATTGTGGTTTTGCGTCCTTCTTGGTGAACATATATTTTAGTGCTGAATGATCTGTATGGACCACCACTTTTGTTCCAAGTATATAGGGTCTGAACTTGTCAAAAGCAAACACCACCGCTAGCAACTTCTTCTCTGTTGTGGTGTATTTTATTTGGGCATCATTTAAAGTCTTGTTGGCATAATATATAACGTGGAAGAGTTTCTCCTTCCGATGCCCTAGTGCTGCCCCGACAACATATTCACTGGTGTCACACATTATCTCGAACGGTAAACTCTAGTCTGGTGGCTGCACTATTGGGGCTGTTACTAGGTTCTCCTTCAGCGTCTTGAATGCTTCAGTACATTCAGTATTGAAATCAAAGGCCCTATTCTGTTCCAACAAGAGACACATGAGTTTAGTAATTTTAGAAAAATTGGCAATAAATCTACGATAAAACCTTGCGTGTCCCAAGAAACTTCTAATGCCCTCGACTGTGGTGGGTGGCGGCAGTTTTTCGATAACTTCAATTTTTGCTCTGTCCACTTCTATGCCGCAGCAGGAGACCTTGTATTCCAGTACTATGCCCTCATCCACCATAAAGTGACATTTCCCCAGTTCAATACAAGGTTTGCCTCCTCACATCTTTCAAGCACCTTCTTCAAATTGCTTAATCAATTGTTGAAACTGTCTCCAAAGACGGAAAAGTCATCCATGAAGATCTCCAGAAAATCTTCTACCATATCCAAGAATATTGCCATCATACACCGCTAGTGTCACATCCCAAAATCTGTCTAATCGAAATTAGGTTCCGGTGACCGAGTATTTTATATCGATAATATAATTTATTCGATATTAATTAAACAATAAAAGTTATACGAGTTAATTTATAATGGTTTACTATTATTATTATTATTATTATTATTATTATTATTATTAATAATGGTTGATATATATATATATAGGGATAGGATCAAATTACACGGTGTAAAACTCTCTAAGTTTTACACCTTTTTTGGATCGTTGGATGAGTGAAACGGATGGATAAGATTAACAGTAAAATATGTGAAGATTATCACTTGGGAATTAAAAACACGGAGTTAATCTCAACCATCCATTTCCCCCATCCAACGATCCAAAAAAGGTGTAAAACTTAAAGAGTTTTACACGGTGTAAGTTGATCATAACCCATATATATATATATATATATATAATGTGGGACCCACGACCAAATCCTTCAAATGGAAGGAATTTGGTGTGCAAATCCCACGTTAAGAGGACACTCGACAAATGACCATTTTGGTGGCAAATGAAAATTCAACATGGCCTTAGGCGCTGCCACATTTCCAACACACGTGGGATTTGAGGGGAAAAAAATGAGGGGCGGCATTTGAGCTATAAACAGGGGAAAGAAGACGAACCAAAGCATAAGGAAAATTAGGAAGAAATGAAGTTAGAGACGTACTGAGATTAAGGGATTAGTGAAGGGAAGACAAGAAAAATAATTAGGTGGTTCAGTGTTTGATTGATATTTTTGATATAGTAATATCGAATCTCTGCCAACATCGGGGTAAGCTCAAAACTTTGGTTGGTTTAAGTTTCGGTATCGAGTTTGATTAATATTTTTATATTTATTCGATATTGTTTTGTCGGTCTTAACTGATTCCTATTTAATCTAGCTCAAGGGATTGATAAAGAAAAATTATCTAAGAATCTTAAAGGCGTCGAATTGTCAAGGTGAGTGTAGTTGTGTCTCAAGGGATAGGCTCGATGCCGTCTCGTTACATTATTTATGATTATGTTTGCATTTGTTAAGGGCTCACGTAGAGCAACTATGTTCGAATGAAAAATTTGGTAAGTGTCTTGCATTACTTTGATAGGTTTGAATATGACTATGATATGCTACATGCATGTGAAAATAATATAAAATGCTACATGATATGGAGCTATGGCTCATCTTGTTATTTGATATGATATGATCTAGAAAATATAGACTTTGTGAATTTGTGTAATTACGAGCATTAGAAACAATTGGCATGCCATATGATTATTTGAGCTCACCATGTAAGGGAGGACTGCGGTCCAAGGCTACGACCTTTATGTAGGAGTCATAAGGGCGGATGTGTAAGGGATATGTTCCGGAACTACGGCTCAAGGGCTACGACCCATTTTCCGATTATGTGTTTTGGTGTACAGGAAATCCGCGCATCCAATGGTACCTAATATGATATGTGCCTATGAATTTTGTTACGACAATATGGTTATGTGAAATGTATATGTGAATATGAAAGCATGTGAATTGTGGAATAAGCATAATGATATGTCTATTGGATTATATCTATGTTATGTATTTGTTCATCATGCCATTCATAATTGTGGACATTCATTACATTTGTTATATATACCTCACTAGGCTATGTAAGCCTAACATTCGTGTGTCTCATGCATTTTAGGACCATAATAAATTTCGACCTTCGATCGTGTTGTTGCGGTTGCAAGTCACTCTCACGAATCACATGTATGTTAATTTCTGCCCTAAACTCCTAGTATGGTGGCATATGGTCTAGACATGTCATATGTGTGCTTTTTGATAGTTTAATGTTGTGCAAGAGTTAAATATAGTTTTTATCATGTTCGAGAATGGTTAAAACTAGTAAAATGAGCTTATACGTGCTAAAAGGTGAAAACTACGTAAATTGATTCGAAATGCCTTAAAACTTGACATGCTATTTGGCATATAGATTTTAGATTTTCTGGTAAAATTTGGTAAGGTTTGGAAACCGTTTGATAGGCTAATCCGAATAAAAACTGATTTGAATAATTTTAAAAAATAGTCACTAAATATTGTATCGTCTAATCGGATAGGTAAATGACCTCAATTAGTAATGAAATTTCACAGGATAATAATTAGTAAGTTTAATTTCTGTATGATAACACTAATTTCGGTTAAAGACCCTTAGTTTATAAAATTTACGTTTTAGTCTTTAAAATTCGTAAAATTCCCAAAATGGCCTTCAATGTTAGTTTCGCGTTTTAATTCGAATAAATTGGTTGAAGATTAATATCCGGTAATGTGTAACAAGGGATATTTTTTGATTAAAGCCTTAGTAATAAGTTAAAATTTAGGCAATAAGTCTAAAATTCCATACCTCCGATCTCCGTTTTGTTTTCGATAACACTCTCCGACCAGGTTCTCGACCAGGCCGGGTAGGGGGTGTTACAGTTGGAAAGTTGTTGGTGCATTGCATAGTCCAAATGGCATTCTTCAAGAGGTGTATGTTTCGTATGGGCATGTGAAGGTTGTTTTCTCCTGATCCTCCGGTGCAATTGCAATTTGATTGTAACCTGAGTAACCATCAAGGAAACAATAATAAGGCTTCCCCGCTAATCTACCTAACATTTGATCAATAAAGGGTAAGGGGAAGTGGTCCTTTCGGGTAGCTTTATTAAGCTTCCAATAGTCTATACAAACCCTCCAATCGGTCACGGTCCTGGTTGGGATTAGCTCGTTGTCCTTATTGGTCACCACAGTTATGCCTCCCTTATTGGGTACACATTGCACTGGGCTCACCCACTTGCTATCCGAGATGGCGTGTATAATTCCAGCATCAAGCCACTTGATAATCTCTTTTCTTACCACCTCTCGCATAGCTGCATTTAGTCTTCTCTGGGCATCAATTGTCGGCTTATGGTCATCCTCCTAGAGGATCTTATGCATACAAATTGCCGGACTGATGCCTTGGATGTCGGCAATGGTCCATCCAATCGCCTTCTTATGCTGCTGAAGCATATTGATCAGCTGTTGTTCCTGTTCCTGCATCAACTTAGAAGAGATGATTACGAGCAACGTATCATTAAGACCCAGAAAAACGTATTTAAGCTGCCATGGCAGGGGTTTAAGATCTAAGGTAGGTGGCTGATCTATGGAAGGCTTTTGAATCACATGTTCGTTAGAGGTATAGTTCAATGGTTCAAAGAACTTACCTGGACGCGTGCCTATCCAATTTACCTCCTTAGGACCTTCAGTATCAGATGTATTATTGTATGAGGAGTCGCTGTCGTCAATGCTGTCGTGGCAGTCTTCTATGTGACTGTGGTGACAGTGACCAAATTGTCTGTCGTGACAGCTTCTTCTGATGCATGGTTGATTAACAATTACTTTTGATATTGCCTTACATTCTTCCTCTACGTCAGCTTGTTTTATGGCTTGGAGAACATTGAGCTTTATCTGCTGGTCATTGACTCTCATAGTCAGTTCTCCTTTCTCTACATCGATCATTGTTCTACCTGTGGTTAGGAAGGGTCGCCCTAGGATGATCGGTGCATTCTCATCTGCTTCACAGTCTAAAACAAGAAAGTCAGCAGGGAATATAAATTTATTCACTCTCACCAGAATATCCTTAATCTTTCCTTCCGGCTGTACGTAAGAGCGGTCTGCCAGTTGCAGCATGACTGTTGTGGATCTTGCTTGTCCAATACCCAGCTTCTGAAAAACAGATTTGGGCATTAGATTAATACTAGCACCAAGATCACAAAGTTCCTTACCTACAAACTTATCACCAATTATACAGAGTATGATGAAACTCCTAGGATCTTTCTTCTTTTGGGGTGGACGCTTATGAAGGATTGCCATGCATCCTTCCGTCATCATTACAGTTTCAAATTCCCCTAGTCTGGTTTTCCTGAACATTACATCTTTTAGGAATTTTACATAACCGGGCATCTTCTTAATGGCCTCCAACAACGGTATATTGATTTGTACTTGCTTAAAAACATCGTAGATCTTTTTAAGCTGGTACTTCTGGTTTTGTTTCTGTAACCATTGTGGAAATGGGGGTGGAGGACGACAGTCTTTGAGGCGTCCTTCACATGAGAATCGAATCTGAGGAGGCTTAAAATCTTCAGCTTCTTCTGTCGCCTCCTCTACTTCTTCTGCTGTCGTGGCAGGAGTGACGACAACAAGTTGCTTTCTTTTTACTGTGGCAGTGTTCTCGCCAGGTGTTTGTAAGGTCGGTTCCTTACCAGATGTTTCTTTGATTATCGGCCCTTGTAGTTGTTTCCCACTTCTCGTTGTAATGGCTTTACACTGCTCATGTGTGGGTTTTCTAGTGACCTCAGTATCACTAGGTAATCCTCCATTCTGCCTTGTGTTGATGAACTATGAAACCTGACCCATCTGTGTCTCTAGAGATTTTAAGGTAGCTTTATGGTTTGTCATTCTCATCTCTGTCTTATCCATGAAGGTTTCAGTTTTCTTGACAAAATGGTCCATGTTGGCCATATATGCTCCAGTTTGAGACATAAAGGTTGTTAGGGTCTGTTCCAGTATGCTTGTTGTGGCTGTTGCTGTGGTTGCTGTCGTGACAGAATTCTGGGACCTCTTTGGTTCTGGTTATTCTGAACTGGAGGATTCAATGCATTATTTTAGTTACTCCAGGAAAATTTGGGGTCCTTCCTCCAATTTGGGTTGTAGTTGATGGAATCATAGCTTCTGTTCTTGTTGTAATTTCCAACATACATTCCCTCTTCCAATTGTATGGGGCACTCTTCTATACTATGGTTTCCACTACAATTCTCACACACCTCCTCGGCAGAAAATGCAGCCTTAGATTCTTTCCTCTGCAGGTTTTCAACCACCTTGGTGATGTATGCTAACTAAGTTTTTACCGAATTATCAGATTCGTACTCCTTGACAGATGCTCCTCGTCTTCCTCCTCGTCGAGCTGTGGGGAATTGTTCATCGTTCTCTGCTAACTTTTTCAACACCAACATTGTATTTTCTGGTTCCTTGTCTAGTAACAAGTCGTTCGCTGCTGAGTCTATCCTCATCCGAGTGTGTGCATTGGCAGTGTTATAGAATTCGACAACCTGATTCCATACAGGAAATCCATGCATCAGGCAGTTTCATAAGAGAGTTGTAAAGCGGTCCCATGCCTCATGTATTGGTTCGTCATCTTCCTGTTGAAAAGTAGCAATCTCGTTACGCAATCTTTCAGTTAAAAGAAAAGGATTAAAACGAGAAAGAAATTCACGACAGAGATTTGCCCAAGTTCTTATTAAACTCGGCGTTAACTTGTTCCACCAAGTTTTCACTCTATCCCTTAATGAATGAGGAAATAGTCGGAGTCTCAGTACTTCCGAGCTTATTTTTAGATGTCTGAATGATCCACAGATTTCCTAGAAGGTTTTCAGATGTTCACGTTCATCCTCTGTAGCAGAACCACCAAATTGTCTAGTTGAATTTATGACACTGAACATCACAGGTTTAAGTTCAAAGTGTTCAGCCTCCACACCTGACAGTGTAGTTTGCAGTTCAACATGGTCGTTTTCCATGTAGTCTCGGCAAGTCTGTCGAGATGTTGGGGCAGTAGGAGGTTGTCTATCGTTTTGGGCATCAATAGGAGGACCAACATCAACCCGGGGTTGCTGTTGTTGTTGTTATATGCCATATTGCGTTGTCTTTCGTTCACCATTGCTTCAAGTCTTTCCTCAAGATAGTTGTTTCTTTCAATCAAGAGTCGAGCTTGGTTCCTGAGTTGGTATGTCCGATCGATTTCTGGATCTAATTCGTACTCAAGTTCTTTACCACGTCTCGGTCTGCGCATAAGTAATAGGAGAACCTTGTGAAAAGCACGGAGAGATTAAAACAACTAAAAACAAAAAAGAAATAAAAACAAAAATAAAAAGGTGCAATAATTAAAGGTAAAGGTATGTTGCCAGTCCCCGACAACGACGCCAAAAACTTGTTGCGTGTAAATAGTCTATCGCAATTGGGTGCAAGTATACACGTCGCAAGTAATAAAGTGATACAAAGTATCAGATATCGTCTCCACAAGGACTAGAAATACTTCTATCCTTAAATCTTTGCACAAGAAAATAAATAATTTTAATAAAGTGATGTTGGAAAACTTGAAGATAAATTAAAGTAAACGAGGAAATCAGATTGAGAGAATATGCTAGTATTGATTTGCTCAGTAGTGCAGGTATTGCACTATTCAGAGGAACTTCTGTTGCTTTTGTCGTTGCGCATGTCGTGGCAGTGGTCTGTTGTTGTCGCAGCAACGGCCAACAACTCTGTACTTCAAGTTTGGCAAGAATCCCTGTTGTGACTTGTCCTATCCCTAGGCCCAAGTTCTGTCGATGAACACGTCTTGGATGATACCTCCCGACGTGAATCAAAGGATGAACACCGATGTTGTGAATTCTTCTTTAGCCACTTAACCTTGTACCTATCCCTAGGCCAAGATGGTTTAACCATAAACTGGAAAACTCGTATTTACTCATTTTGTATACTTAACTCTCCCGATATTAAGTAAATGAATAACCTCACAATGCTCTCCTGAAACTCTTATGAGATGTTGAAACCAGAGTAAATAAACTTAAAAGCTTTTATTAATTGAACAGTAAAAATCCTAAGAAACAATACAATCTTTACAACTACCTTACAAGATCAACCCTTAGCCCTAGGGAAGTTTAGAACATGATGGAGAGAAAGAAACGACTAGGGTTTTGGGGGAAGACAACTAGGAGCTAGATATCCTTTGCCTTGTCGAATTACATTCATATATATAGGCCTTGGACTTGAGTTTTCTTAATGGCCAAGAATACTAGTTTGAATTAAAGTACAACTCTATTAAAGACTAAATCTCTGAGTAAATGTCTTTTAATTCGCCATATCTTCTTGCTTTGACCTTTTCCTCAAACTTTGGGCAAGGCCTTCCTTGTGCTTCTGGGCTCCGACAGTTATGCAAGTGGTCTACAAAAATCAGGCTTTAAAGGCTCTATCGATCGAACTCCACTTTACATTTTCCATCACCATAGTCTTCTTTGTCGCCTCCTTTGCGACGGTAGTTGTCACGACAGTGTTGAAGTAGGCCGTCTCCTACAATCTTTCACTCCAGCTCTGTTGTTATCTTTTGTTCCTCTGCTGCCTTGAATACTGCCACGACAGGTACCTGCAAGAACATACCAAAATGAGCAGTATCTGTGCAATATTTTCCATTTGTGATGTGTATGTGAAATCTATCCTAAAATGCAACTAAACATGCTTGAGTGCATCAATAATATGGGTAGATGAGGGTAAAAATATAAAACATTTATGCACTCAACAAGCACATGCCATAGGCATGAAACATGCATCAACCATGCATAAACCATATGTAAACCACATATGCAAACCAAGCCTATCGGCTCCAATTCAATCCACAAGCTCCAAGCTTATAAACATAACCATATGAGTTTACCAAGCTCATATTAAAACCATAAGCGAATGAGTATACCAGCATCATTGACACATTGCTCGGATAAGCGGACACCTTGATGGCACAACCCCCATCAAGCTACACGGTGAAACAACCCTCACCACAATCTCACTTCGGCCGGGATGCCACAACCTGCATTGCCCGTTGGTGATAGCACAACCCCTATCACTCGCATCACAATAGTACAACCCCTATTGTGAAACCGAAGAATTTATCTCACACGCAAATTATATATATATAGTGCACTTCACATCCTATTGATTGATCAATATATCCGATATAACCCATGTGTCAATATACTCATCGCAACATTTCATTCAACTGATTTACACCGGGGATAAACACCTCCCCAAGCACATCCCAAATACCATAACCACAAGCATATGCTTACCATAAACTCAAGCAACACTTTCATAAATTACATGTTATTCTCATGGGACAAAAACAACATGCATTTGATGCACAACAATAGTGGAAAAACATCATTTAAAATGATATGCTCATGATCGAAACATGATCAACATGTAAAACGACGAAAGTACCGAATAACTCAAAACTTACTCTTGAGCTTGGATTGGCCTAACGACCCAACCCAAACTCCCAAAATGCTTCTTTAACCTTGTTAAGGCATTAAAAACATTTCCACTCACCAGCGATTACCAAAATTAAGCCGAAACACTTTTCTAGCATCCCGGTTCGCTCACAAATGTATCCAATAATTTCAGATCTTCCACCCCTGTTTCTAACCAACCCAAAATAGAGGATTAGAGATATTTTCAATACTCTAACTTGCTGGAAAATAGAGATTCAACAACCCAATCAAATCGTCTATCGGAACATGTCCGAAACAAACCGAAAACTCAACTCGGACAACTTCCAGCAAAAACCCAGCATTATACATCATCAAAACACATGAATAAACATCTAAAAATATCAACCCAACATCAGAATACCACCAGCTATTGATTTACCACAAAACTCACTCAAAACTAACTTTTCACCCATCAAACTTTAACACAAAACCCAATTTCGGGATTCCTACCATTCATCCATCATCTCAACATTATTCCACACCAAAAACAAAGCCCAAAACAACATTAAACCCAGCTTTAACAGATCTCAACAAAAATCAACCCAAAGAGCTCATTTTACCAAATTTTCATTAGGAAACTTTAGGAAAACCTTAACCTTAATTAATAAAAGAATAAAAAACATGGGAATATCAATAAAGAACCTTACATAAGAGGAGAATTTCGTTGCTCAACTCCAATGATAGTATTTCCCCCTTAATTAGCAAAGAACACTTAAGAAAACTAGAAATAAAACATGGGTTTTATAGATACAAGATAGGAAAACCTTTTGAAAGCATTAAATCAATAAGAAACATCATTTACCTTTGAGAAATTAAGCCTAGATGGCCGTTTGACTGAAGAGAAAATGAGAAGAGCTTCAAAATGAAGTTTTAACGTGAAATGAGGAAATAAGAGAACCTTTTAGTTTTAATTATAAAACTCTTTTTAAAATATTTGAATAGTAAAAAATAAATGGAAAAATAACTATATTGGCTCAGCCAATTTAGCTCCTTAAAGATTCTATATTTTGACTCTTTTACAAAATGATCACTAAAAACAAATTTTGCAATATCTACATTTTGGTCACTAGACCGAAATGTCATGGCTCGAAAAACGTTTTTCCGAAATTGTTTTTACCAAAGCCTTATATATAATATTTAAGGATTTTAGAAATTTATTTCACATTTTTCTAACCATCCGGAGATCACTTTCTCTGAACTAACCCATAACTCCCAACACCGAATTTTCTAGACCCAAAACCGGGATGTTACAGTTAAAATTTGGTGTGTACAGCTAGCTGTAAGCACCAAATTTATTCGGGCCCAACTACTAGGCCCAAACTCAAATCCAAATCGAGACCCAATTTAACCATATCTAAAATCAATCCAAAGCCGATTCAAATTAAGGTAACAACCCGGTTAACCAATCTTCCCTTTTCTCGGTCAAGCCTCAATCAACTAACAAACCATGAAATTTCTCAACTACTCATGTATACAAAAAGAATCTTCCCACAATCCCATAAATTGAGGTATGAATCTTCATTGTGATTATAAAAGGCAACAAATAAACATAAGAAGGGGGAGATTACAGGGGGAATTGGCCGGGACAAACTTGAGTCAATACCGGGGAACGATTAACCGCAGGGGAGAACCAAAAGTTATGGCCTCTCGGCCATGGCTCCACACCAAAACCACCATTCAAATTCCCCCTAACCATCACCCTGAAGCTTCACCGAGTTTCACCAAGCAGCCTCCTAAACTCATACCCACTTGGGTCACTGTCCATTTCCCTATATCTAAACCAAATCATTACTCACCATTAAATTCATTCAAAAAAAATCACAAAGAATCTGAGAAGCAACCACGAATCAGTAGCCAATAGGAAATGACAATAATTGAAAAATGAGAGAAATGAACCTTGCCCATTCAATGAGAATCATCTACGACGACTGAGGCCTCCGTTTGTGGATCCGAACAGTGATGTTGAAGCTTGGACAACCAGTAACAAGATACCAAAAATGCAACCTGATCCGACGGCGAATTTAAGAGATCCGAACTATGAGAGACAAAGAGTTTCGATCCAAACTTGTGAGCTTTGAAGCATTTTTTGAAGAAACGATCACAGATTTGAGCTCAGCACGTCGAGACGAGTTTCCAGGTGAAGTTTAGAGTTGAACGGTCGTCATTGACAGCAGCCAACGGTGACAAAAAATAACAGTGCACAATGGTCGACGATATGAATTGAGAGAGATGAGAGAGCTTTTTTTTTTAATTTGAAATGAAAGAATAAATGAATTTAAAAATGTTAAAAATCCTTTTTTACTCAATGAATGTGAAACGACAGTGCTGGTGTGAAGCAAATTTGTGCATGTTTTTTTTTAATGTTTGGTGGGTAATTATCCTTTTCATTTTGTCATGTTTGCATGTCATTCAATTAGGTCCTCTTTTATAAAATTAATTAATTTTAAGCCTTATAATTTGTTCTTTGATTTGATTAGGTCCCAAAATTAAGATTTGATGATTAATTGGCTTTAATATTTGATTAATTTGTGAATTGAGATCCCCTTATCTTCAATTTTTTTTCCAGGGAATGCATTTCAAGAGGATTATATCAGGAAACAGAAGCTGTACCTGAAATCGGATCAACTAACTGATCGTATTGGAGTTGGTGCTGCTGTCTTTGTTGGTGAAGTTTGAAGAATTCTTATGTCGAACTATACTCGAACAATAAAAATAGAAAGAAAGAGCATTCTTAATATGGAGGAGAGCAGCGGTAGGCATAAGGTTCCAAGCGGCGAGGGTTTTGGAGCGCAGAAGAGGCACCACCGGCGGGAAACGACGAGGGTTGTGGAGCGCAGAAGAGGAAGGGGAAGCTACCACCGGCGGGAGGGTTTTTCAGTTTTTGTAAACAACGTGAGCAAACGGATTCATCACTCAGCACTAAGGGAGGCTTTCGGATCCTATGGAAAGGTGGTTGACGTGTTCGTGGCCTACAAAAACATGAAAATGAGGCTCAAGCCAACAACGTTCGCGTTCGTCAGGTATAAAACGAAGTCAGAGGCTTTTAGGGCTATGGAGGAGAGCAGCGGTAGGATCTTGGACGGATTTCGCATCAGGGTCGAAGAAGCTTCTACAAACCCGGGACTGGGGAACCAATCCAAGCCGACGATGAAACAAGTTGAGAAGAAGGTTCAGTGGGCTCTCAAGGATTCCAGATCATTCCGTGATGCGCTCATGGGAATAAAGGTGGGAGGAACCAAAGATAGCATGGAGGTAAGATCTTTCATTCCGGCTACGGAAGGTGCAACTACTGTTATAGTGGAAGAGTGCAGCCCCGACTCTGATGGGAAGGCTAGGTGGGAATGCAAATCGGCCATTAAAATTAGAGACGCCGACATGGAATGGAGGAAAAGAAGTTTAGTGGGGCAAATCAAGAGCATGTACAACGTAGACATTACGCAAGAGGGTCTGTGCTCCGACGGCTTCAACGTCGAAGTTTGCCCATGGTATGGCTTACAAGTCATTTTGAGGTTTCCAAGCAGTGAAGACTGTCAAGCATGCTGGCACAGAAGATCAGAACTGGTGGAACTGTGGTTTGATGAGCTTGAAATGCTTGAAGGTTTCGAAGGCAAGGAAAATATGAAGCTTTGGGTCAAAATCCTGGACGTGCCTCTAAAAATTTGGAACGAAGCTTTTTTTGAAGGAATGGGATCTAGATGGGGGGGAAGTTCTCAAGATTGAGGACGACACGCTTAACCTACGGCGATTCGACGAAGCTAAAATTCTCTTGCGTGTCCTGTCTCCGGCTGTTGTCCCAGAGAGGGTGCAAGTAGTTGTTAACGGGACAGTACACATGTTAAGAATTCAATCGGAACTGTACGAAGAAGAACCGGTTTTCATCGACGGCAGGCCGCCGGGCGGAGCCGGCGATGACAGAGTGGAGGACGCTTCGTATCCTGAGAATGAGTTTTATTGGGGTGACCAATTTCCCATGCATAATTCAGCCGCCTGTCCAGCAGAGATGGACGGTACGTATACAAAAGTTGACGGCGCGCTGAACTCAACGCAAGGCTCTGTAGATTCATACGGATCTGAGCAGCAGAACGTGTCAAATGGGCCATCCCTTTTTGAGGTACCAATTACTTCGGACAATGATCGGGCTGGTACTGCTAGCCCAAAAAGCTTGGGAACCAATTCACCCCAAAGGACAGTTTTGAATAGAGAATGTCAGTATCTTGGCCCAATCATTCAAGTAGATCCTTTACAACAGGCGGAAAACCTGTGCCAGTCTCTGGGCCCTCTTTTCAAGACGTGCCTATTTTCCAGGTGGAAGAACTGTGCCAACCAGTCTCATCTTCTGAGTCTCTTTTCAAAACCCAATCCAGAGGGAGGCCATGCGGTTTAGAAAGTATTAATGGGGCCAGAGGAGTGGGCTTAAGAGCGGGCCTGGATAAATTTCAATGGTGGATAAGGCATTCAGCTAAGAAGCAATGTACTAATCAAAGACCGGTAAAGAAATCAAAGAAAAAAAATGAGAGTCTGGTGTCGATAGAACCAAGGCACATCCGCAATTCGGGTTCGACGGAGGAAGGTGAGAATTTGGACAAGAATCTTGCAGAAGCCACGACAACTTTCAATCTAGGAGACACAATGGGTATTGTCTTCAATGAGGCAAAAAAGAACGTGATTTCTCGACTTGTGGAACTGGAGGTCGAGTTGGGGGAGGAGAGGTGAATCTCTATTTTTCCTCTCGCAGGGGCTACTCATTTCAGTGTGTGTGAATAGGCTATGGTTTTTGTTGTACTGACTTGGAATGTACGAGGACTGGGACGTCGTGAGAAGGTTAGAAATGTAGCAAGAACAATCAGAGAAAGCAGGGCTTGCATGATTTTCCTCCAAGAAACAAAGATGCAGTCCGTTCCTCCGTGGGTGCAAAAGAGATTGAGTCAAGGATTATATGGAGGCTTCGAGTGTCAGCCGTCAGTAGGCTCGTCTGGCGGCCTAATGTGTCTGTGGGATACAAACTTTTTCATTTTTGATAAGAAAGTGACGCTAGAAAGAAGTCTAGCACTGGTAGGGACTTTGGTCCAATCTAAGAAGAAGGTGTGCTTCATTAATGTATATGCGCCTAACCAGTTAAAGGAGAGAATGGCGTTCTTCGAATCCGTTTCGACAATTATTGACTCCCTTGGATTGCCGGTCATAGCGGGAGGTGACTTCAATACCGTAAGAAATAGGGATGAAAAATTGGGTGGCGATGCGTGCGTGAGATCGATGCAAAACTTCACTCTTTTCATTCATAGGAATGCTCTGTTAGACATTCCATTGGCAGGGGCAACTTTCACATGGTTCAGGGGAGGATCTCAAACTGCTGCCAGTAGAATAGATCGGATTCTAATCTCGCCAGAAATCTCCCTTGACTTTCCTAACCTCGTGCAATCCAGTTTAAACAGAGGGCTATCAGACCATAACCCAGTATTGCTTAAAGAGGAGGTGGGTAAGCACGGATTCCGTCCTTTCAAATGGTTCTCCCACTGGGCTGATATCCCCGAATATAAGGAAATGGTTGGCATGATGCTGTCAAAGTCCAAGTCTAAGAGAATCAGTGATGCTCTAAGAGTTGTTAAGTCGGCGACAAAGTCATGGGTGAAGGATTTCAAAGGAAAAGAAGTGGAGTCAATCCAGTCACTGGAAGACAAGCTTTCCGAAATGGAAAATAGACTGTTGGCGGATGGTCAAAATTCGAATCTGGCAAACGAAATAAAATATACAAGGGCTGAATTGTGGACAAGGTACAGAAGAGAAGAAAGGGAGTGGATGCAAAAAGCGAGAATCAGGTGGTTCAGGGAAGGGGACAGAAACACCAAATTTTTCCACTTAACCGCGTCGGCAAGAAACTGAAGGAATCGTGTATCGCGGCTGGAAATTAATGGAGCCATATCTCAAGATGCTAAGGCCATTGAAGACGAATTTGTGAAGCATTTCCAATGTTTCTTTAACAGCACCAAAACAGTGCGGGTGAAGGAGCTTGCTGGCAGTTTTCGCCAACTAGATAAGCACTCAGCTGAAAGGTTAGAAGCACCTTTTACGTGTGAGGAAGCCTGGAGGGCTGTGGTGTCATCCGATGGAAACAAGGCTCCGGGGCCTGATGGTTTTAACTTCGATTTCATAAAGAAGTTCTGGCCGTCCCTAAAACAGAAAATTATGAAGTTCTTGGTTGATTTTCAGAGAGGAAGATGGAACGATAGGTCAGTGAATCATTCCTTTATTGTTCTAATTCCAAAGGTAAACTCACCTATACATATTGAAGATTATCGGCCAATCTCTTTGGTCAACTGTATGTATAAATTGGTTGCTAAAATCTTGTCCAAAAGACTAGCAGATTGCATTGGAGAGGTAGTAGGCATCAACCAATTCGCGTTCACGCCTGGAAAACAAATTACAGATTGCGTGTTAATTGCAAACGAAGTGTTGGATGACATTAGAAGATCGAAGAGGAAGGCAATTGTGTTGAAGGCCGACTTCAAAAAAGCCTACGATTCGGTCGACTGGGAGTTTCTGGATTTCAGCATGCAATCGATGGGGTTCGGAGTTATTTGGCGCAAGTGGATAAATTTGTGCATTTCCACTGCATCTGTATCAGTTTTAATTAACGGAGTCCCTTCCAAACCGTTTCCAACTAAAAAAGGGCTGAGGCAGGGATGCCCCTTGTCCCCATTGCTGTTCAATATAATTGGCGAAGTTCTAAGCCACCTCTTGTATAGAGCAGAAGAGTTGCAGTTTCTTAAAGGGGTTCGTGTAGGGTCGAGCGATTTGCACGTGTCTCACTTACAATTCGCTGATGACCTTATAATCCTAATGGAGGCGTCAGAAGAAAATGTCAAAAACTCCTTTAGATTACTAAAACTTTTTGAGGTGATGGCAGGGCTGAAGTTAAATATGAAGAAGACTAGCATATTCGGGGTGAATGTCGAGGAGAGTACTCTTTGTGCTCTAGCTGATAAATGCAAATGTGCAACAGGGTCATTTCCTACAAATTATCTTGGCATGCCCCTGGGGTTCATTAGGGACAATACTGCTGTGTGGAAACCAATATTGGAGAAACTGTCATCGGCGTTGGAAGGGTGGCAAGCAAAGTTCTTGTCGTTTGCGGGGAAAGTGACCCTTATAAAGTCCGTCGCGAGTAATCTGCCCACTTATTTCCTTTCCATTTTTCAGATTCCATCATCAGTGGCCGGTTGCATCAACAGCATGATCGCAAAATTCTTGTGGGGAAAAGGAGAAGGAAAATCGATTCATTGGATAAAGTGGACGAACGTGTGCAAACCCAAAGATTTTGGAGGACTGGGGATAGTTGATGTGAGAGTAAAGAATCGGTCCCTCTTGAACAAATGGGTCTGGAGGTTTGGAGTTGAGAAAGACTGCTTTTGGAGGAAGGTACTGGATGCTAAGTACGGGTACTTGGGTAACGACCTACTGGCAAGAAACATCCCGGCAACGAGGGCCTCAAGGGTGTGGAGAAACATTACCGCCCCTCTTAACAATGCAGCTGATAATTTCTCAAAGTACGTCTTCTTTGCTCTAGGCGATGGTGAGAGCATAAACTTTTGGACTGATCGGTGGACAGAATTCGATTCGCTTAAAGAGGAATTTCCAAGAATTTTTCAAGTGGCTATATTAAAACATGGGAAAGTGCATGAGTTCGGTAAAAAAATAAATGGTGTTTGGCAATGGGAAATCAATCTCAGAAGAAATCTATTCGAATGGGAAAAGCACCAATGGGACCAGCTGCTAGAGACTCTTAACAAAGTGGTCTCGTATGATGGGTGCCGCGATAGAATAATTTGGAAAGGGGAAAATAGTGGAATATACAAACCAAAGAAATTCTGCGAGTTGGCTGTTACTACTGAGGCACAAAAGGACCAGTTCTGGAGTCTAGTGTGGCAAAATATAGCCCCGCCAAAAGTTGAATGTTTTGTGTGGCGGGCAGTGCAGGGGAGAATTCCAACGATGGAAGCACTTGCAAAGCGTGGATTGTCTGTTTCAAATCCTAATCGATGCTACCTGTGTAGTATGGTATGCGAATCCGCGGATCACTTATTTTGCCATTGCGATGTATCTTGGAATGTATGGGTCTCGTGGAGTAGGCTTTGGCAGCACCATCTAATTATGCCAAGGAATCTAAAGGAATTGCTATTGACGTGGGATTCAACACCAATTAAAGCATCATCAAAGCCTTTGTGGAGGCTTGCGTTTTTTGGTATCGTTTGGACGCTATGGATGGCCAGAAATGAGTGTGCTTTCAGAAATAAGAAGTGGAGAATGGAGGAGATATACGATCTTGCAATCCTTAGAATTGGAGTGTGGGCAAAGAGTAATTGGCCGGCATCGCTAATCTCAATGCTGGAGTTTATTAGGAACCCGAACCTGGGGTTTTCCTATTGCGTTGTTCAACCAAGAATGAAATCCACCGAAGGGAACTAGACCACAACTGAAGGGCTGAAGTTCAGCGTGGGTGCAACGGTGCAGGGAAGTTTTGGACTCGCCGGTATTGGAGGTATACTACGAGACAACAAAGGGTCCATGTTGGGAAAATTCTCAAAATGTATTGGCCGAACAGATCCTACTTTCGCAGAGCTGATGGCGATTCTGGAAGCTGGTAAGTTCTTGAGTAATTACAATAGGGGACCAAAGAGAAGTGTTACGTTTGAGATTGACTCACAGCTTGCTTGCAAATGGGTGAGGGGAGTAGCACAAGTCCCAACTGTTTTCCAAGACATAGTGTTGAATTGCAGAAACTTGCTTGTGGAACTGGGGGTGGATTTGGTATGCGTGTATAGGGAGAGCAATTCTTTAGCATACAAATATGCTAAAGATGGGGTGTCTAATGCACAAGCGTTTGTATGGGAAAGAGATCGCTAGTCAATAGCAGTGGGTGGGGTAGTTTTGTATCAGAGATAGACAAGCATTTCGGTTCTCATGGTGTTGTAATAACCAAACGTGATTATTAATAAAATTTATTGGGCACTCTTTTCCCCCAATTAGGCATAGTGGGGGGTTTTTAACGAGGCCCGTATATTTTTCAAAAAAAAAAATTTGTGAATTGACCTTTAATTGAAATTAACTTAGTCTAATTTGGTCTATAATTTAAACTTGATCAATTTATGAAATTAAGTTTGAATTTGTTTTAATTGGTGAATCGATTAAAATTTAATTTTTGATTGTTTTGCTAATTAATTGTTTTCTTCCATGCATTTGAATTTTTTTTAGTATGTCTTATCTTTTTAGAGACAACATAAACTTTTAGGTACCAATTCATGGGCATAGTGGGGGTGCTATAACCTTCCCCACTCGTAACCGACTCTCGAACTCGACGATGATTTCAGTGTTGACATAGACCAGTATTACAGGTTTTTGGTTGTACCCAATTCAAATGACCGATGGCCACTCTAAGTGTTTGACGGACTTTTGAAGGCCTAATTTATTTTTGACCTGGACAGAAAACGACGTCTACAACAGTTAATAATTACTATAACAACTAATTAACTGTTTAAGCTAAACGGTACGGTGAACCAATCATGAAAGTCCAACAACGACAAACAGAAGCTGAATTTTGAAGGAGAAAACTAAAACAAACATAAATAATTTTATTCAAAACTAAGACATCAACTTATAAGTATAACATATCTAATCCCCCACAATGTATCTACCCAAATGAAAGCAATAACATCACAGGTATCAGAAAACACTACAAACACAACAAAACCGTAGTAATTCTCCAAAGAAACTGACAAATGAAACCAAAGGTGTTGTTTAGTCCCTCGGCTTGAGGTGGCCTTCATTGGCAAGCTTGAAGATATGAGCCTGAGCTGCCGCTGCACTGTTCGAACCAAGTGCTGCGACTAAACTCTCTCTAACATGCGTAGTTGAGAATGGGAACCTTTTATTCACCATGGAGTTGAGGAACGAAGCCGTCCCTTCCCGATAAAGTGCCCCGACTCCGTCGTTACGTGTGTTCGAAAGTGCTTGGGGCAAGCTCATAGTTGAGCCAAACCCGGGGATGCTGGTCACGCCGAATGCGCTACCGACATTGCCCCACCAACCTAGCACTCCCCATATCAGTGCAGGGTGGCTCCTCCAGAAACTGAAAATGTAACAAAATATGAGTCAGCTCAGTTCTTTGGGGTTAGGGACTTGAAAAAATCAATTTTTATCAATTTGACTCGACGTGAAAAAAAATTTGATTCGTTTTTGTTTGACTCTAAAAAATTTTAAATAAAGTTTGAGTTATAAAATAAAAATTTAAATAATTCACAATAATAATTAGTAGATTGATTTTTAAGTTCGGATTGAGTCCCTTAATTCTTTCAGATGTATATATATTCAATGGCGGATCCAGTTATTTTTTAGTGTGGGCACAAGTTAAAATATTTTTGAGATTGACCACAAGCCATAAAAATCTCAAAATTTTAAAGTGGGTACAAGTTATAAAATGTGTGAACTTTGAAAAGTTATGCGCGGGCACAAACAGATCCACTCAACTATATACATATGGATCCGCCAATATATATATATATATTTGTATATGGTTATAGAAAGTCATTTAAATTGGAACTAATTAGTATTATAAAATTATAAATATTGATAATTAAATTTGAAAAGAAATTCAAACAAATCTACTCAAAAATATTTCAAGTAAAGTTTGAGCAATAAAATAAAATTCCTCTACTTAATTAACTCGATTTTTGTACACGACTCGATCAAATGATCAGTCATGTTTGTGGCATGGATACGATAAGTTCGTGATGAAAGTTACAATGACTTACTCGCATGTACCGCCCAAATGTGGACTTCCCGGATCATTAACGGGAGTGGATGGCGGGCTTACGGTGGCTGGGGTTGGAGGGGAGTGGTGGTAATTATTATATCCACCATGTGAAGGTGAATGTGACGGTTTTGATGGAGTCGAAGGTTCATGCGGCGGTGTTCCACAATCCCTACCCGAAGGCGTTGATGGTGTCGGTGTAGGGTGGTAACCACCACCGCTTCCATGAGTTGGAGGCGAGCCACCGTGTGAGCCTGCAGTTAGAATAATGAGGAATCAGCTCAGCGTGCATAATCAACTATGAATGTGAGTGGTAAAAGAGAGTGAAAACTGAAACCTGAGGGGACAGTCCCTGTGTGGGGGTCCGGTGGTGCCGGAAAGAAAAAGTTTTTCTGCTCTTCAAAGCCATTAATGGACATTACCGGAACGACGAAGTTCCGGCCAAGAAAGCAAGCCAGCAAAATCGAGATGATCGAAGAAACCAGCTTGCTTCTTTCCTTCTCCATCTCTCAGTCTGGTATACAAACACAAGAAGAAGAAGAAGAAGAAAGAATGGAGATATAGTGTGTGTTGGTTCAAAAGAACGATGGGGTGTATATAAATATAGAATGGGTTTGACAAGGTGAAGTAAATAGGAGCAGGTGAAGCAGCGCAAGGTTAGTTGATGCCAGCAACTGCATTTACATGTACTATACTAATTCAAAAAAAAAAAAAAATTAAGTATAAAGTTTAGGGTTAAGATTCATGGTTATTATTTAGGATTAGAATTTAAAATTTAGAGTATATATAGTTTAATTTTTTGGGTTTATGGTTAAAATTTATAATTTAAAATTTAAAGTCAGAGTTTAATTTTTTAGTGGCGTATCATATGGACACAAAAAAGAACAAATAATTTTCGTTCATCACGAATAGAAATCTTCTAGCCACTTTTTTGTGCTCCTATTCATGTCCCACACTAAAAAATTAGGTTTATGGTTAGGGTTTAGGATTATGATGTAGGATATAGTTTGTAGGGTTTAGAATTTAGAAATGGTTAGGGCTAATGGTTTAATTTTTTAGTGTTGAGACATAAATATCGACACCAAAAAGGAGCATGAGATTTTTATTTGTATATTATCAGACTGTTTCAGGTGTAATTTGTACCTCGTTGTGTGTACTTTTTTCTTTATTTAGGTATAGAAAGGTTTTTAACGAGGCACTTAGCGTAAGTCTTGAATTTTTTACTCTATAATAAAATCTCAATTGCTGAGAAAAAAAAGAATAAGATGATTATATGTTATCGTGAAATGTTAAAACTATTTTTTTAATTTAATATCGAAAGCATGTCGTTGTTTGATTTATTGATAGTTCAAATTTAGGTTAGTTTTGAGCAAGTACATTTGGTCGGTTAGCCAAGCTGCTCATATTTGTTCTCTCATATTCCCTTAAGTTATGGGTTCTAGACTCACTATGAGCACCCCCTTCCTTCCTTATATTCCCTTAGGTCATGGGTTCTAGACCCATTAGGAGCTTCCCCTTCCTTCCCTTAGAGTCTTTTTTTTTTCATTCCCTCTAAATAGGATTATGATTAGATCCAAGATTTGTCGAGAAAAAAATTAGGTCATTTTCGTAAATTTGACCAAATGATACCAAAATCGAAATAATATATTTATTTGTGAACTGTAATGTTTTGTTTAGGGTCCTATGTGAGGAACTTAGCATTAAATCTTAACGCGGAGAAGGTTAAATAAGAGAGAGTTTTCTGACCATTTACATAAATACACAGTTGAAAACTACCTTGTAACCTATACAGATTTCATGCTTGTAAATATATAGCTGCAGCAACCCCTAAGTTTTGATTTTTTTAGACATATTTATCGTATTTGTATAGGGTTTTTAGATTATTATATTTTTATATTCGTGTCTGAATAAATAATATATATAAATATTAAACTCGAATAAAAGAATAAAGTAATAAAAATGTTATGTCCTTTATATTCTCCATTATAATTATTTTCGAAACAATGTCCTCGTATGTTAAATTTCTTGTTGTTTCTTCTCCGGCGCCTCCCTTTTGGTGAAAATGACTGCAAAACGGGTTGATTAGCACTGAGTGGGAATAATAAAATTCAGAAAGTAAAACAAGATAAATCGTGTCGTGGTATGTTGGCCACTGCCTTAGAAACAAATATGCCCCTAACAGTGTAGTCGCTTCACAGGCAGAATGTCCCCCGAGGTGAACACGGACGCTCCAAGAAACGTACACTCGACTCCGGAGTGAACAACGACAGTACTGCTACTTCAGAAGGTGGAGGAAAGCAGAGAACTTTTTAGAGTGTTTGCTGTTTGTTTAATGCATACAAATGCAGCATGAAGGACCTCTATTTATAGGCTGGTTTGCATGGACAGAAATGTCATTACAGTGTCCAAATTAATACATATTTATATCTGTATAACTGCAATATAAATATGTTGTAACAGCTGCAGTAACAGCCTCCATAACAACATATTAATCCTGTAATAAACAGCTCCTGTTACCACTTGAATCTGACTGGAAAAACAATCTAAATTCAACACTGGAACAGACTGTATATTCAAATAAATTCGAATAAACAAACCGTTCAAAACAACACTGGATCAAAACGTTCAGATTCGAAGACACGTGTTACCCGAACCCGAGCCGGGCCGGCCGGCCGGCGGCGGCGCACGAGGACTTCCCTTGTTCTTTCCCACTCAATAAGGGAAGGGGGAAACATGGGTATAAATACCCTTCACAAACCATTTTCCCAACCAATGTGGGATATAGCCTTTGTAACACTTTGAGCATTACCAACATTCCCCCACTAATGCGAAAGAATCATCTGTATCTTAAACACAAACCTCCTCATAAGAGAAATAGCGAAATTAGTTGCTTAAGCACTAGTGAACGTATCTTGAACTAGTACATAGTGATGATGAGCGATCCTTCTCTTAGATAAGTGAAACTAGTCTTGAACTTTCTAAGATATGGGTAAACTCATAACACACAACTAACTCCTTCATCCACCGAAGTTCTCGATGTGTAAGATATATATACACAAGTGTATATTTGGCCATCTTACCTCAGGATTCTAGTAAGTGTATTAGAAAAACGGCCCAATGTTTTTCACAGAAGGTGGCTAATCCTTCTCACTTACATAGGTTATTTCATTAAGTTTATCTCGATATAAGCCACCCTGAAATCGGGCTATGAAATAATTAAGAACCATTTGTAATGGCTCAACCTCTTATAGATATGGTGATTTCTTCAAGTTCATTTAAAATGAACCACCCAATCTTGGGATAAGAAATCATTAAGAATAAATATTCAACTTTATTATCGGTGAATTCAAAATGTCCTTCTCAATAGGACCATTCAAACTTTGAATTCATTAAGAGTTTCTTGAAACTCAACCTTTTCTGGCGGTAAGTTCATCTTGTCCTTCTCAATAGGACAACACATTCAGACTTGTGTTATGAACTTATTAAGAATAAGCATTCAACCATGATTCGGTAAATTCATCAAGTCTTTCTCACAAAGACCACCCAAAACCTGGGCTATGAATTTGTTAAGAGTAATAGTACTCAACCTGGGCATGTACATTATTTGTCATAGGGATAAGTAGTGAGAGATGTACACTATGAGTCTTTCCATGGTTTCGTTTGACCACATTGAACTTAGATAACTAAGTTGGGTATCCACCATGAATTCCTCAACCAATGGGCTTTAAAGCCACCCCCTCGACGAATCTAGGACCAACTTACGACTTAACCCTTTGGTAAGCAGATCTGCTAGGTTTCTTTTTGACTTCACATACTCTAAAGAGAGTACTCAATTCCTTATTAAGTGTCTAACAGATTCATGTCTTATGCGAATGTGCCTCTTTTTACCATTGTAAACTTGACGCTTGGCAACATAAATCGCAGCTTGTGAATCACACAACAAGGAAATATGAGGAGTCGGACTTCCCCACAATAGAATATCGGCTAACAAACTCCTTAGACACCCAGCTTCTTGCCCAACTAAGTCAAGAGCTATAAACTCTGACTCCATAGTAGAGCGAGCAATACAAGTCTGTTTTGAAGACTTCCAAGAAATTACTGCTCCTCGCAAAGTAAAAACATACCCACTCGTAAAGCTTACTTCATCACTATTAGAGACCCAATAGGCGTCACAATATCCTTCTAAAGTAGCAGGAAAGCCAACAAACTCAAGTCTCCAGTCCATCGTACCCTTAAGATACTTAAGTAAGCATCTAAGAGCAACCCAGTGCTCACCACTAGGGTTGTGAGTATATCTACTAAGTCTGCTTACAACATAGGCAATATCTGGCCGAGTATAGTTCATTAAGAACATCAGACTTCCAATCATCTTGGCATATTCCGTTTGAGAAATGCTACTTCCATTATTCTTAAAGAGATGTATGCTAGAGTCATAAGGAGTTCGAACATGGATGACATCAAAACTGTCAAATTTCTTTAACACTTTCTTGATATATTGTGTCTGACTTAAAGAAAATTCCTTTTCAGTTTTGGTTACTTTGACTCCTAAGATTACATCGACTTCTCCCAAATCAGTCATCTCAAACTTAGTGGACAAGAAACTCTTTGTTTTGTTAATGGACTCAATGTTAGTACTGAAAATCAACATGTCGTCAACATACAGGCTTATGATGACACAATTAGTACCAAACATCCTCGAATACATGCATGCATCCGAACCATTCATAACAAAACCAAAACTAAGGATAGTTGTATGAAATTTCTCATACCACTGTTTAGGAGCTTGCTTCACGCCATAAAGTGACTTTTTTAGTCTACAAACTTTGCCTTCCATACCAGGCGCCTCGAAGCCAAGAGGTTGCTTCATATAGATCTCCTCATCTAGATCCCCATTCAAAAATGCAGTCTTTACATCCATTTGATGTACTTGCAACTTGTGAATGGAGGTTAGTACAAACAATGCACATATCGTTGAGATTTTAGTGATGGGAGAATAAGTATCAAAGAAGTCTTGACCAAATCTTTGAGTGAACCCTTTGACTACTAGCCTTGCCTTATACCTCTGCATAGAACCATCTGGTCTAAGTTTTTTTCGAAAGACCCATTTACTGCTGATGGTTTTAAATCCTCTAGGCAAGTCAACTAATTCCCATGTATGATTAGACATTTTTTATTCTAGTTCATCTTTTATAGCGCTTTTCCAGAAACTAGCATCAATAGATCGTATAGCTTCTTCGTAAGTTTTAAGATCCTTATCTAACAAATAAGCTTGAGCTATAGGATCAGATAGGGTGTCTAAATCATTTATCTCAGAAATAAAGGAAGTTATGAAGTCTGGTCCAAAAGAGGTTTCAACTCTTTGTCTCTTACTTCTTCTAGGCTCAAATTCAATCTCTTGAGAAGACCTAGCAGGCACACTAGAAGAAGTGGATGACAAGTTTTCTATTTGTGTTTCAACACTTAATCTAGGTTTCTTGAGAGGAAAGATATCCTCAAAGAAAACAACATCCCTAGATTCACAAATAGAAGAGTCTTGTAAAGTCATGAATCTATATGCGACACTGTTAGAAGCATAGCCTATAAACACTGCATCAACAGTCTTAGGTCCAATGATGGACTTCTTAAAGTCTGGCAACCCCACTTTGGCCAGACACCCCCACACTTTCAGGTATTATAAATTTGGGGCATACCCTTTCCATAATTCGTATGGGGTAGAATCAATTTTCTTATGAGGTACTCAGTTTAAAATGTGATTAGCCGATAGAATGGCTTCCCCCCACATGTTGTCGGACAACCCAGAACTTATCAACAATGAGTTCATCATCTCTTTTAAAGTTCTGTTTTTCCTCTCGGCTATACCGTTCTGTTGAGGAAAATAAGGGGTTGAAGTTTCATGTATTATGCCATTCGTCTCACAAACCTCTTTTAGAAAATTAGATCCATATTCACCACCTCTATCAGACCTAACACGTTTTATTCTCCTATCTAACTGATTTTCAATTTCTGCCTTATAAATAAGAAAGAAGTTTTCAGTTTCATCTTTAGTTCTTAGGAGATAAACTTTTGTATATCTAGAGTAATCATCTACAAAAGTTATGTAGTAGTGTTTTCCTCCTTTACTTTCAGTGTTTCTAAAGTCTTCTAGATCAGTATGTATAAGTTATAACATTTTAGTCTTTCTTTTAGAAACAGTTTTAAAGGTAGGTTTAGCATGTTTAGCTTCTACACAAACTTCACATTTATTATAGTTTGTTATGTCTAGTTTAGGAAGAATATTCATACTCATCATTTTATTTAAAGATTGAATATTTACGTGTCCTAATTTAGCATGCCACATATCAACAGACTCAACAATATAAGCAGAAGTGGTAGCTTTATTTTCATTAATTTGAGTTTCTATGAAAAATAAACCTTCACTTAAAGAACCTTTCCCGACATAATCACCATTACGGGAAAGTACAAGTTTATCTGCCTCAAAAACTAACTTAATGCATGCCTTATTTAAGAGGCCACCACTGATCATATTTCTACGCAGGGCAGGCACATATAGGACATTGTTAAGAGCCAAAGTTTTACCAAAAGACAGCTTGAGTAAAACCTTGCCTTTGCCCATCACTTGAGAGCTGATGAAGTTTCCCATGTACACACGTTCACCATTTTTCACGTCCTCGAACTCGGTGAAGAACTCCTTCTTTGCGTAGAAATGTCAAGAAGCTTCGGTGTTCACGACCCACTCGGTGTTCTTCTCTACAAGGTTGACCTCCGAAACCACCGCGGTAATGACATCATCATCCAAGTCCTCCGCCACATGCATGCGTGGTCTAGTCTCGTTCTGGCGGTCCAAACGATGCCGACATTGGTATGCCTTGTGACCAGCATGCCCGCACACGTAACACTTCATGATTTTCGCGTCTGGCTTGGCCTTGACCAGTTTCTTGAAGTTGGTAGTCTTCTGTGGTTTGGGCTTTTTGCTCTGGGGGCCTTTCTTAAAGGGCTTTTTGGACCTTGAAGCATCACTAGACTCAACTAAATTAGATTTAAAAGATAAGTGACTAAAGTTATTAGTAATCTTATCTTTCAAATGGTTGGCCTCTTCGATTTTCATGTGACCGGTCAGCTCCTGAAGTGGTATGTCATTTTTCTTGTGCTTGAGGGAGTTGCGATAATCAGACCAGGACTTTGGCAACTTCTCGATTAGGACATTTGCTTGCAGAATCTCACACATATGCATGCCTTTCGCGATGATGTTCGAGACAAGATTCTCGTAGTCATGGACCTGGTCCATGATGGGCTTGTTATCGGTCATCTGGAATTTCAACCACTCGCCAACGACTTACTTTTTGATCCCCCGCATCATCGGTGCCATACTTTGTATCCAAAGAATCCCATATCACGTTTGCACTCCTCTAATACTTAGCCATGAACATGTGACTTAGGAGATGGCCACAAACCGTCTTATTGTCCTTCTCATACTTGGCAAAGGTGGCGGCAGCAAGAGCATCGGTGGCAGCATCATACTACCCTTGGTTGTCGGTAGAGATAACAACAGTAGTGGCAGGCAGGGATGGTGGTTCGGTGAGCAGCACGTAGTCAAGGTCCAACTGCTCGAAGAAAATTAGGATGCGTTGGGACCACCTTCGATAATTGCTACCATCCAACGCATCAAGCTTGGAGAGGTCTGGGATGAGCTTGCTAAGTAGTGCAGACGAGGAAGCCATTTTGCAGAATCGGAGAAAGATTTGTTTCTAAATTGTTCGTGAAAATGACTGCAAAATGGGCTAATTAGCACTGACTGGGAATAATAAAATTCAGAAAGTAAAACAAGATAAACCGTGTCATGGTATGTTGGCCATTGCCTTAGAAACAAATCTACCCCAAACATTGTAGTCGCTTCATAGGCAGAATGTCCCCCGAGGTGAACACGGACGCTCCAAGAAACGTACACTCGACTCCGGAGTGAACAACGACGGTACTGCTACTTTAGACAGTGGAGGAAAGCAAAGAGATTTTTAGAGTGTTTGCTGTTTGTTTGATGCATACAAATGTAGCATGAAGGACCTCTATTTATAGGTTGGTTTGCATGGAAAGAAATGTCATTACAGTTTCCAAATCAATACAGATTTATATATGTATAACTACAATATAAATATGCTGTAAAAGCTGCAGTAACAGCCTCCATAACAACATATTAATTCTGCAATAAACAGCTGTTGTTACCACTTGAATCTGACTGGAAAAACAGTCTAAATTCAACACTAGAACAGACTGTATATTCGAATAAACAGACCATTCAAAACAGCACTGGATCAAAACGTTCAGATTCAAATTTAATAAAAAAATAAATTCCGAATTCGTACAGATTTTCAAAGCCTATAAATAAGTAGAAAAAATTCTTTCACGTGATCTTTGTTCTTAAGAAAATTCCTTACGAATTTTCTCCAAAAAGATAATACCCGCGCGCAGACGTGTCGAAGACACGTGTTACCTGAGCCCGAGCCCGAGCTGGCCGGATGGCGGCAGCGGCGGCGCGCGATGACTTCCCTTTTTTTTCCCACTCAACAAGGGAGGGGGAAACATGGGTATAAATAGGTCAGCTCAGCTCGAGCTCGAGGACTTCCCTTGTTCTTTCCCACTCAACAAGGGAGGGGGAAGCATGGGTATAAATACCCTTCACAAACCATTTTCCCAACCAATGTGGGATATAGCCTTTGTAACACTTTGAGCATTACCAACAACCCCTAACCATACCTACAACTAATATTGGTTAGACAATTCTCTAGAGTATGAAAGACTGAAGCTCTTTGGAACAACCTTATCAAGAGATTGTAGCACATTTGATAAGACAAACATCGAATCAGTCCATTCTACCAATTGAGCTTATAAACGGGTAAGTAAGTTATACTATTACTTCCATCATATTCTATAAGGTCTAGAATTGACAAGTTCATCAGACCTTTCACAATATAACCACAAGGGGAAGTCACCAGCTTCCCCAAGATGAGATCTACACCAAGGATCGAACCAAAACTCATCTTTTTTCTTCTTCATTCACTATATTAATTGTTGACCGTATCTCTTCGTCTAAAATTAAAAAAAGAGAATCGTCCGAAACATTGACAGTAATCGTCATCCCACTTTTACCATCAACAAGAAACAATAAAATTAAAGTTCAATTCATCACAATGGTTGCTGCCAGAGTTCTTCGGTAGAAAATCTTGTTAGAACTAAACCATAACTAAATATGAAATCTAACTCATGATCTATCATGTCAAATCATCAAGAACAATAAATCGAATAAATTGAATATGGAAGCGTACATGAATTAATCGATAGATTGAAAACCTTGAATATTCATGTTGAAATCTCAAATCTTTGGTATTGATCTTCCAAGAAGATAGGTTAGCCCTTGCCATAAAAACTCTCTGACGGGGACAAGAGTAATACAAGTTAACCTATTTCTTGGGGACCACTACCTCTTTATGTAGTTGATTATTAAATCAACAATTAAATATTTATAATTCTGCCCCTCATTGAATTATAAATATATCTTATGGTATCTACACTTTTATTTCCATGACACTTTAATACCTATGACACGCCTAACATAATTACTTGATTTTGAGTCATACTTTTAATAGCATCATAAATTTTACATATGTGCCCACAATTGAGGATTTTAATCCAACAATCTCTCACTTGGGCAACATATGTTTCCTGATAAATGTACAACCTTATGAGCTCAAAAAATTGCTATTATATAATAGGTATTTTATAACAATCTCGTCCATCAACTATATCCATATAGGATCAAAGCGGTCTTCGCCATATCAATCATGACTGGACCCATCAATGGTCACATATACAAACATAGTCAAATGACATAGATCAATCATGGATGTATAGCATGGAAAATTACATGAAATGTGAACCGAACATGTCTATTTCCAACTGGTCCTCCTAAACTTTAGTGAGATCAACTTTACTGAATTTAGAGTGTGCATAAACCAAAAGAAATTTATTTTTGCAGAAAATAATCTTAAAATATCCTTAAACTGATGTAACCGAAATTGTGTCTAAAACGAATGAGCATTTTTTGTTCAAAATTACAAACTCCCTCTAAAACCAAATATCCTTAAATAACATTACGCCCACATGAGTAGTGTGCTCATGGAAGACCTAGGGTGACAGTTTCTTAATATGCGTGCAATTATGGAGTTTGTTCTAACAAGCTCTATAGACACACAATCACTCTAATTTTTTTAACTAGGAACTTAATATTTATGTTCTGCAAATTTAAAGTGTTCATATTGTTTATAGAATAAATGAATGCATATTTATTGTCACAAAATAACGAAATTGGTCTTTCTATTCAATCTACAATTAGCAGCTCATGTGACAATTTTTTTTTGCATCAATATTCTATTAGAATCGAAGTCTGTAAACCTGATAATCTCTAACTTACCAGAACTCCGACATGTGAGCATGTAATTTTTGTTCTCTAAAGATATCTCATAACCCCATTGACTTCTATCCAATGGTCTATAATATGATTCCTCAAATATCTGTCTAACATTCTAACAATGTACATAATTTCCGAACGCATACATACTTAAGCATAAATTAGATTCTCAATAGCTTATGCATAGAGATTCTTTTGAATTTTTTAAATTTCAAGGTTAATTTTAGGGCATTGAGTAAGACTAAATTTGTCTTCTTTAGCAATATGAGTATCACATGGTTTTACTCCCACTGAACTTGTAATATATACAATTTTTAACCAAATTTATCTCAAAACTGAATGAGATAATCAATATGAAATTTATAATTTCATTAATAAGAGTCCATTTTTTGATCGGCAAAAAGTTGTATATTAAAACGAGAAATATACAACTCAAGTCACACGTGCGCCTAGTTAAAAGCCTCCCTTAGCCTAACGGAGGAAAAGAGTACGACACGTGGACAAAAGAGACAAAAAACAAACAGCGAAACAAGACGCCCCTCACAGAATCAAATAATCATACACAAGCCTGAAATAAAGATTCCCGCGACACTCCTTCCTTTGCTAAAGCATCCGCTAACCCATTCGCCTCACGGAAAATGTGGTTAAAGCAAACGGACCCTAAAGAGAGACATGCTTGATCGATCAAACCAAAAACCTCCCACAGACGCCAAGGTCGTCGATCCAAATGCAACACCCAATCAAGAGCAATTTTAGAGTCTGAATCCACCACGAGAGGACGAGATGCCCATTTAGAAGCTGTATAGAAAGTCAAAGCAAAAGCAATTGCCCGTAATTCCGCTACATTGGAATCAAGGGAACCAAGCGGACCCGGAAAAAGAGCTAGAATTCTGCCCTGTGCATCACGCAAGACACCCCCCAAACCCACAAGCCCTGGTTTACCATGAGCTGAACCATCAACCAAAAATTCTAGCATGTCCCCAATCGAAGGTTCCAACTCACCCCCATGCGACATGGCCGAGAATCAACAGACTAACAAAACAAGCTCGGGCAGTCCCACCATAAGGACTCACTGACGGACAACCCCGCCTTTAAAGTTTTCACCCAGTAAAACGGGCAGCTCAACGGGCAGCTCATAAATGAATTTCTTTAATTTACATATCATTACTTTTGTATCATTAGACACAAATCTATGATTGCACCATATAATTCATTTCTTCAATGCCACCATTGAAAAACACAAGCTTAACATCCATCTTATGTAGCTTAAGATTAAAATAAGCAATAAGCGTCATGATTATCCTGGAAGAGTCTTTCAATGAAACTTGAGAGAAAGTCTCTACAAAATCAATGTCTTCTTTTAGAGTATATCCTTTAGATACAAGACATATTTTATACTTATCCACATTACCATTTCTATCCCTATTTGTTTTAAATATCCATTTATAACCAATTAGTTTGCACCTTAAGGTAATGAGACAAGTTCATTAACTTTATTGCCTTGCATAAAATTATACTCTTCTTGAATGACATTAATCCACTTTTGAGAGTTAGAACTTTTATGGTTTGATAAAAAAATAATTGAGTCACTTTCTATCATTCCATTGTTATCCTTATTTTCTTGAGGAAATACAATATAATAATCTTGAATAGTATTTCTCATTCCTCTCGTGGACCTCTTTAATGACACTTATATTTTCTTAGGTTGTTGAGTTTGTTCTTCTGAAACAATTATCTTATCTTGAATGTGAGTTGTTCAACATTGTTTTGCCGAGGTACTTGATTCACTTCTTGATTAATGATAGGTGTGCAAACCTAAACATTGTCAAAAGTGATAGTAGGAATTAAATTATAATTCAATTCCTCCTCATAGCAATGTATCTAACCTTATTTCTCACTCCAAACTCAACATCCTAAAAATTTTATAAATTTCTCCTTAAAATAATTTAATTGTGGGATCATAAAACTTACAACCCATGGATCACTCAAAATAACCAAAGTAGTTGCTCTCTTTTGAAGTTTAATTTCTTTACATGTGTTCTAACTTATATAAAAGAATCAACACTTAAAAACTTATTGTCGTTCTTTTGGGTAGAACCCTTAGCAACTTTATTCTAATATTTTCTTGCCCCTATTCTTAGAGACACTAACTAAATGAGCACCAACCAAATGAGTAATTGTACACTTATGATGCTTCAACTTTTCTTCCTCTTGAACACAATGAGAAATGAGCCTAAATAGAGTCTATTTCTCCCTTTGACAATTGTAACTTGAATTGGTTAAATTGTATAGGAAGCAATGCCAAAACCATAAGAACAAACAATTCTTAGAAAGTTCGATCTTATGTGCCTTAAATTTTGAAGCAATATTAAACATTTTCATAATGTACTTCCTCACATTTCCTTGACCCTTATACTTCATAGACATCAAATAAGGCATAAGTGATGTCATCTTAACCTTAATTTTTTAAGTAAAACATTTCTTAATTTCGTCAAGGAAACCCTTAATATTAATGATCATTTTAGATTTGTGCTCCAAAAGACATCTAGAGTGTTGTGCTTTATTATCATTAGACTCATGCAATTTGAACGATCTCACCTCTCAAAATACCTTTTATGGGTGCTTACCGCAGTGAGAGGTACAAAATGTTATTTCTTTAGTGCAAAGTCTATGTTCATACAACCAAATACAATATGTAAGTGTTTTTTTATTCCTTGAAACTAGTTTCACTAAACATGAGTGTAGAATGTATTTAACAGATATTGTGACAACAAAAATAAATTACCTAAATATAGAACAAAAATAAGTAAATAAAATAAAAACAAGCTCACATAAAATATTCATAAGTAAACAAATAAATTTAAAATAATGGCGAGTTCCCCTCAAGATACTAAGCACAACATTAATATCAAGTCTTTGGACAATAATATTAACTGTAAGCGGTACTCTTGTTGTAGCAATCAAACATTGTCAATAAACTATGTCAAACAATAGGCTAATCTTCGGACTAACGTATTGCTCACATAAAATACCTTATAATTGTCACACATTTATCGCCACAGTTGTTGTTGTAATTCTACCAAATATTAACTTTTCTTTGGGCCAATTAATAAACGCATGAATTACAAAAACCCATAATTATCTTAATATTTTAAATAAACTAATCAACACAAAAGCGGTCACTTTGATGACATTATGTTTCAATTAATCCATTAAAATATTAGACATTCGAAGCCAAACAAATAAATTTATTTGTTTCAAAATATTTGTCTTAATTTTATCTTTCAATCAAATTAAAAGATAACTAAAATAATAATAATAATTTTGAATAAAAATAAACCTCATATCAAGATACCAGACACTCCACTATTGTTTCATCTTTGGACAAAACATTAACTTGTAAGTGATATCTTGGTACAATAATCAAACATTGATAATAAGAACATGTCAAACAGAAACTTCCTTTGGGCCGATTTATTGCTCACATATAAAACTGAATAATTATCACATGTTTATTATCATAGCTGCACATGTAATAATGCTAATTATTAACCTTCTTTTGGGCCGATTAATACTAACATAATCCGACTTACATGCACAAACCTTCTATATTTTAAAATAAAATAATTTCCACAATAGAGGTCACTTTGGTGACTTAATGTTTCAATTAATTTATCTCAAAATATATAATATAAATATACCGATATCCAAATTTAGAATTTTGTAACAGTCAAAACTAAAATTTCTTATAACTAGGGTTGTAAAAATAGATAATCAGATGGGTTTCAGGTCGGGTCCTGTCAGGTCGGGTTAAATCAGATACATGTCAATTCATGTCAATTTTTTTTTACTCGACTCGGGTCGGGTGCGGGTCAGTAGCAGGTCGAGTCCATTTTAGGTCAGGTTTATTTCAGGTCGGGTTCAAACAGATCGGGTCCAAACCAGGTAATTGGCAGGTTAATTTGGGCTCGGGTAGACTTCAGGCCGGGTTCATTTCAGGTCGGGTAATTTCAGATCGGTTTCATTTCAGGTCGGGTTAATTCGAGTTTTGAATTCATATTATTTTTTAGTTCGGTACAATTGTACAAGTAGTCAGTATTTATTTCGAGTTAATTATTTAACGTCTTTCATGGAATCACATTAAAAATAAAAATTTGGCACTAGAAATGAATAAACATATCATAAATGATTCATATCTAAAATAATAAAGTAAATTAAAAACTTGAAATATGGTCAATTTTGAATAAAAACAAAGTTTTAAGGACTATAATGAACAACAAATAATAAATATGAGTCATTTTGGACTAAAAATAAAGTTTTAACGACTTAATTGAATTGAACTAAAACTTAAAGGACTTAAATGAAAAATATCTAAATTTTAAAGGGCTACAAAATATTTAGCCCATCTAAAATGAATGAGCGGTGGGATATGAGCCTAAAGCCCCAAACTATTAATAATTATTACTTATTATTAATTATTGTATTATATATACATTATATAACTTATAAGTTTTAATATATATATATATATATATGTATTATATGTTATATTAATTATTATGTACGTATACATATAATACATATAATATATATGTATATATTTATATGTTATATTACAAGTTCATATTAGAGTGTTTAGGGTTTAGGGTGTTGCATTATGGTTTATGAGTTATCATTTTTGTTTACGGTTTAGGGTTTAAGAGTTAAGGTTTATATTCGAGGGTTTAGGATTTATGATTTAAGAGTTAGGGTTTATATTTGAGGGTTTATGGTTCATATTAGAGTGTTTATGGTTTAGAGTGTTGCATTAGGGTTTATGAGTTATCATCATTGTTTATGGTTTAGGGTTTAGGGTTTAGTTTTTAAGAGTTAAGGTTTATATTCAAGGGTTTAGGGTTTTGCATTAGGGTTTACGAGTTATCATTATCGTTTATGATTTAGAGTTTAAGGGTTTAAGGTTTATGATTTAAGAGTTAGGGTTTGTATTCAAGGGTTTGTGGTTTATATTAGAGTGTTTAGAGTTTAGGGTGTTGTATTAGGGTTTATGAGTTATCATCATTGTTTATGGTTTAGAGTTTAGGGTTTAGTGTTTGAGAGTTAAGGTTTATATTCGAGGGTTTAGGTGTTGTATTAGGGTTTATGAGTTATCATTATTGTTTATGGTTTAGAGATTAATGGTTTAGGGTTTAAGGTTTAGGTTTTAAGAGTTAAGGCTTGTATTTGTGGGTTTGTTGTTCATATTAGAGTGTTTAAGGTTTAGGGTGTTGCATTATGGTTTATGAGTTATCATTATCGTTTATGGTTTAAGGTTTAGGGTGTTGCATTAGGGTTTATGAGTTATCATTATTGTTTATGGTTTAGAGTTTAAGTGTTTATAGTTTAAGGTTTATGGTTTATGGTTCATATTAGAGTGTTTATGGTTTAGGGTGTTGCATTAGGGTTTATGAGTTATTATTATTGTTTATGGTTCAGGGTTCAGGGTTTAGATTTTAGGGTTTCAAGTTTAGGTTTATGGTTCATATTCGAGTGTTTAAGGTTTAGGGTGTTGCATTAGGGTTTATGAATTATCATCATTGTTTAGGGTTTAGGGTTTATGGTTCATATTAGATTATTTAGGGTTTATGGTGTTTCATTAGAGGTTATGAGTTATCATTATTGCTTATAGTTTAGAGTTTAATGTTTAGAGTTTAGGGTTTAGGGTTTTATGTTTATATTTGAGTGTTTAGGATTTAGGGTGTTGCATTAGGGTTAACGAGTTATCATTATTATTTATGGTTTAGGGTTGATGGTTTAGGGGTCATATTAGATTGTTTAGGGTGTTGTATTAGGGTTTATGAGTTATCATTATTGTTTATGCTTTGGAGTTTATGGTTTAGGGTTCATATTCGAGTGTTTAGGGTTTATGGTGTTGTATTAGGATTTATGAGTTATCATTGTTGTTTATGGTTTATAGTTTATGGTTTAAGGTTTATGGTTTATGATTTAAGAGTTAAAGTTTATATTCGAAGGTTTATGATTTATATTTTAGGGGTTTAGGGTGTTGCATTAGGGTTTATTAGTTATCATTATTATTTATGGTTTAGAGTTTAAGGTTTAAGCTTCAAGGTTTAAGGTTTAAGGTTTAAGGTTTAGGGTTTAAGGTTGTATACATACATATACGAAGATATATTATAAAATATAAAAACCCTAAACCATAATGATAAACCTTAAACCCTATACCTAAAACCCTAACAATAAACCTTAAACCATAAAACCCCAACCCCATAAATATAAACCATAAAACACTAAAACTATAAAACCTTAAAATTAGATAGTAAACCCTAAAACCTTTAACCCTAAACATTTAAAACAAAACCCTAATTCAAATCACTAAACCATAAACCTTATTAATTAATAAATGAAAACAATAAACCCTAAAATAAATCACTAAACCCTAAACCCTAAAACTTAAAAATAAATTAATTCACCCTAAACAAATCAAGAAACCCTCAATTTAAATCATTTAAAAATAAAACCCCAAAGTGTAATACATAATTATGTATTATGTATATGTATATGTTATATATATTTTGTTTATATATATGTTATATATTATATATATATGTATCATGATTCATGTATCATGTATGTGTATGTATATAATATGTATGTGTATGTGTATATATACTAATATATATGTACTTATGTCTGTATGTATGTATTTGTGTATTATGTGTCATGTGTGCATACATATATATCATATCATATGTATATTTATGAACTTTTTAAATTCATTAAGTCATGGATTTCGGGTCAATATCAGTTCAGGTCAACAACAGTTCGGGTTCAAAACAGGCCGAGTCAGTAACAGGTCGGGTAAAATCGGATCTCGGGTCGATTCAGTCAGGCAATATCAGGTAATTTGCCAAGTCGGTCTCGGGTTCGGGTTCGTTTCAGTCGGATGCAGGTCGGGTTTCAGGTCAAAATTAACATGTCAGATTCGGGTTCAGGTCATTTTCAGTCGGACGTAGATCGGGTTCGGTTGCTACAGTAACATGTTCAACTCGGGGTTTGGGTCAGCAACAGTCAGTTATAGTTCGGGTTCAGGTCATCGAATTCTCGGGTCAAATCAAGTTCTGACTCGAGCAGGTTTCAGGCAGGTTTTCAGGTTCTGACTTGTTTTTACATCCCTACTTATAACACTTTAGTTTCTGAAATAACCCAAAATAAGGTTGTCTGAATGGGTTTATCAGAACTCGAAAAATCTAAATCTTTGACTGTTAAAAAATGTCTTAAACCTTAAAAATGCATTTACCAAAATCAAAGTCGAATTCAAAACATTCAATCTTTAACTAAAACCAAAATAAAAAATGCCATATAAATAAATATTTCACATAATAATCACATAAAATCTTAAAATATCCATAATAACATAATGATCAAAATTGAAGTTTTAATCAAACTGAAACGAATATACATCAATACCAAATGCAAATATGTATATTTTGTAGAAAAAATTAACGACATAATTAAGCATAATGTCAAACAAATTTAAGCAAAATATTTTGTACAAAATTCAACCATAATTTATTAGACATAAACTGAATATAAAGCTTTGAGAGCTAACCTAATTATAAAATTTTCAAATCACGGTAAATTTACCATGACAAAACCCAAGTTAACTTTTTTTAATTACTAACAATCAAACTAAATTTTGATCCAACCAAATTGAATATATATTTTAAATAAAATATATATTTTATAATTGTAACCTAAGTATGCGATCGCTAAACGAGCAAAACCAATGCAACCTTTAAAGGCAATTTCATATATATATATAAGCCTAAAATAAAGAACTAACAGAGGATATAAAAGCCTTTAATTTCTAAACGTGAACATGCCTTCAAAAGTTTGAAATTTTTATATCCACCGTGCAATAATTCCCAAAATGAAAACCAATGATAGATCTTTCATTTGGATCAGGGAGATGGACATTTTTTATCTTTTAAAAATTTTAAATTTTTATATAGTTCAAGTAGTTTTTTTATATTTTCTATAGATAATATAATTTTGTATTTCTTAAAAATTTATAATATAATACTATAAAAATTCGTATTCTTTAGTATAAAATCTTACGTACAAATCTATCAACAAAGTTTCATAACTTAAAAGAAAGATAGGTAGGGAAATTAACGACTGCGACGCATAGCTAATTTGTTAGATGAGAGGAGGTTTATCGGCACATGATTTGTTCTCACAGATCCACCTCAATCTTAAATACGAAAAATTATTACATATTACTGGGACTAGGCTTTTTTTGAGATTTCGGTGGCTCATGGACGAACTTAAAAAATAGGTCCCTAATTAAGGTGAGCGTTCGATCGAGTTAAATTGAGTAAAAAAAATTCAAATTATAGGAGTTTACGAGTCCTTACGACTCGAACTTAAAAATTTATCTTCTAAATACTAAAATTTTGAGTTATTAGAATTTTTATTTTATAACTTAAACTTTATTTGAAAATTTTTTCGAGTCAAGATGAATCGAGTCGAAAAAATCAATTTTTTCGAGTCGAGTGGAGTTTTGCTCACCCTTTCCCCTAATAACGAGTATTGGAAAAAAATAAATTTTAAAATTAGACCCTTAGTAACAAGTGATATATAAAAAATGGGTCCCTATTAACAAATTTTGAAAAAAAAATGAATTTTAAGAGTATTCTTGTAATAACAAATATAAGGAAAAATGGAACCCTAATAACAAGTATTGAAAAATTAAAATTTAAGAGTATGCACGTAATAACAAATATTAGGGAAAATAGACCATAAATAACAAGTATTGAAAAAAATTAGGTTCGTAATAACAAGTATCAGAAAAAATAAAATTTAAGAGTAGGAACCTAATAATAAATATTAGAAAAGATAGACCCCTAGTAACGAGTATTGAAATAATTGTAATAACAAATATAAGGAAAAATGGAACCCTAATAACAAGTATTGAAAAATTAAAATTTAAGAGTATGCACGTAATAACAAATATTAGGAAAAATAGACCATAAATAACAAGTATTGAAAAAAATTAGGTTCGTAATAACAAGTATCAGAAAAAATAAAATTTAAGAGTAGGAACCTAATAATAAATATTAGAAAAGATAGGCCCCTAGTAACGAGTATTGAAATAACAATAAATAATAAAAAATGGGCCCCTAATTACAAGTATTCAAAAAAATGAGCCTATAATAGCAAGTATTGAAAAAATCTACCCCTAATAACAAATATCGGAAAAAATAAATTTTAAGAATAGAACTCCAATAACAATTATTAAAAAAATTAAATTAAAAATAATAAATTTTAAAAAATATTAAACATTAACTATAAATATTCGAAAAAATGAACCCTGGGCAGGGTAGGGGCCTTGGGCGGGCGCCCCTACTGCCCATGCCCAGGGACGACCCTGCCTGAGACACCACGTCATTTATGGTCTCGTGAACTAAAAACTAGCTAATTAGTTTTTTTTTCATGTCATATTTTTCTAAAGATAAATTTTCACTTTTTATGCCATGTAAAAAGGGAGTGGGTAGTTACATCGAGAAATTATATCCTGTGTCTTTCCCATCACGTCATCCATGAGACTAACCAATAAAATGCATATGTTTTATTATTTTTTTCATATCATCTTTTTACCAAGTGAATCTTTGCTCATAATTATTGTAAATCAAATTTAAAAACGATTTTTACCAAGTGAATATTCACTTGGTAAAAAGATGACATGGAAAAATTAGTGAAACTGATGCATTTTATTGGTTGGCCCCATGAGTGCGCGGTGGGTAAGACACATGATATAATTTCTCAGTTACATGAGAAATTATATCATAGACCCGTCTCGCCATGTCATCCATGGTCCGAACCAATAAAAACCATCAAATTAATTAATTTTTCTATGTCATCTTTTTTATTAAGTGAATCTTTATCTGGTAAAAATTATTTTTAAAATTTGATTTACAGTAAATATTAGTGAAGATTCATTTAGTAAAAAAATGACAAAGAAAAAAATAAATTAAATAGATGATTTTTATTGGTTGACACCATGTATTACGTGACAGGACAAGACTATGATATAATTTCTCGTGGTTACGTAGAAGTTGATTATAAATGGATTGATGACATAAAAAAAGATTTATTAACTAATTTTTAATGAATGTGGACCATAAATAGCGTGGTGATCTGTTGGATTTTTAGGTGCTCGATTCCTTCAACCGTTCTTGCTCGCCAAGTGGTGGAGAAGTGGAATATTGGGTGATAGAGGCATGTAAGCTAAAAATGATAAAGACACGATGATTTATAGTGGTTCAATCTTCTAACCAAGATCTACATCCACTACCTTAGCTTCCCACTAAGGATTTCCAATCAATCCACTATTGATTCGTCCCCTTTTCTAGGCTTAGGAGGAAACCCTTACAAAACCGATCAAGCTTTCTACCCAAAGCTTTGATCAAACCCTCTTTACAAAGAGATGAAAATAAGCAAACTCAAATCTCTCTAATAGGTATTTGTTTGCACAATTAAGCTCTCACCTAATCCTAAAATACTTGAGCAAATATAACAATTTTGGCTCACTAGTGTTTGTCTATTACAAGAATTTAAACAATAAAGCCCTAAGACAAATTCTTGATCATAGTGTTGTTAACAATTGAAGCATTAACCATTACTTGATGCTTGGAGGTCCCTTTTATACTCCTAATTGAGTTTGTAGCCGTTGATGATTGTTGGGGTTGGATTAGAGCCTTTGGAGCCTTTATTTCCCACCATAAATGCAGTTCTGCAGCTTGGCGTATCGATACCCTTCAAACCGTATCGATACGGTCCCGACAAGGAAGTAGCCGTTGTGCACTTCAACTGGTGCTTATCGATACGCTTACTTAGTGTATCGGTACGATCCTGCAGTTTAAAGGACTATTTTAAACCGTATCGGTACGCGATACAACCGTATCGGTATGCGACTAGCCGTTGGACTATTTTAAATCACACCGTATCGATACGGCCAAGCGTATCAGTACAGGTTTTTGCTATTGGAAAATTTCTATAATTGAAACTCTAGGGCGTATCGGTACGGTACCAGACCGTATCGGTACGAGTACTTGAAAAGCTCGGTTTTGACTACTTTAAATGTACTTTAAATCATTTCAAAGCCTTGTAAAACCCTTAAACATGTTTTCAAGTTGTTTTTTTTACTAAAAACATATTTTAAATTTTTTCAATTTAGTCCAAAACAATTTTCAAATATTATATCAAAACACTTAGTTCTACATGATCTAATCCCATAAAATAATTTCTACTTAAATACAAAATCACATGGCTTGGCTCCTAAACAAATTGGTTTGGATCTTAATGTAGTTCCCAATCAAAATAGTTTGGCTCAATTTATTCATATTCTCCTTCGTCCTTTATTTTGCAATTATCCACAAATTTACATTCATGTAATGATGATCTTCAATTAGTGTAAAACTTTGTATGTGTTTACGTAGTGCGCACAGGTTTAAAATTTACTTGCACAGTTTAAGTTTTACATGTAACTTTCATTCGTTGGATTAATTAAATTTTATGAAGGGGGATTGCTCTTATTGGGACTAGAACGTAAGACTTAGAGGAAGGAATTGAATGTCAACCGAAGTCTTTAACCAACTGCTCAAAATTGTGTTGACCTAATATTGAAAGTTTTAAATTAAAGATAATTTACTTTTTTTCTGGTAAAAATTTGTAACCCCTCGTCCCGGTCTGGCCGGATGACCGGTCCGAGTGGGCCACACGGGGAAAACCAAGTGGAACCCGTTAAGGTTCCCTTCGGTTAGCAACCCTATATTTTTTTCTTCCATTTTAATCTTGAATAGAGGCGTGTTATATCCTAAGTGATCACGACAGCGGAAAACAATCAAAGGAAATCACATTCGAACCACGACCATGCATAAACAGTCCATTTTCAGCTTATAGGGCAGGCCGTATCGATACACCAATCAAGGGTATCGATACGCCTTGACTTGGTCAACTCGAACAGTCAACTCGAAGAAGACCGTATCGATACAGCCCTTGAGCGTATCGATACGCCCTCTTCAGTCAACATCTCGTGGTCAACGAGATAAACCCGTACCGATACGCCCCAACACCGTATCGTTACTCTAAAGACTACCCAATTTCTCAAAATTCCAGTGACCAAAAACCGTATTGATACGCCCCCGCGTATCGATACGCCCAGCCTAAACTGAGCTCTATAGGCAAGACCGTATCGATACGGCCCTTAGGCGTACCGATACGCCCTGCACTGCAACTCCACAATTTCCAACTTATCGACCCCAAACACGACTCTAAATGCATTTCTCGACACTCCTAAGCACATACACACATTGTTAGGTTTTTAGCACGCTCGAATCGATCACCGAAGCCGTCAAGGAGGGTTGTAAATGTTTGGTGGTTGAATTGGCTAAAATCAAAATAAAGGTAGACAAGTGACACAATGATTTTAGAGTGGTTCGGCCTTCTAACCAAGGTCCTACATCCACTACCTTAGCACACCACTAAGGATTTCCCAATTCACTACTATGAATTCTTCCTTTTGAGGCCAAAGGGATAACCTTACAACCCTATCTTTTCAATGGCTAAGATAGAACCACTCTAGTTTTTCCTTAGGCTAAACTAGAACCTCTCCCTTTTACAAGGTAGTTTGTGTAAACAATGAAAGCCTCACAAGGTGGGTGTTTACAAGAATTAAGCTCACAAGAGTGTAAAGAATAAGACAATGAAAAACACTCTCTATACAATATATACAAGAGAAATGAAGAATAAAGACTTAAATGTTATTTCTCTTGATCATGAAGCTTGGATATTGTCTCTAACCATCTTCAAGTGTCCTTGTGGTATTTATATAGTGTGGAATGAGTTTCTAGCCGTTTATGGCCGTTGGGGATGCAAAATAGCCGTTACCTACAAAAGTTTAGCATTTACAACACGAGGGATCGATCCCATAAACCAGGGGATCGATCCTTTTTCATAAAAATATGACCGTTACAGTGAAGGGATCGATCCCATAAACCAGGGGATCGATCCTTTTGCACTTGGAGGCTGGAAGCAAAAATTGAACGAATCTGTCAACCAAGGGATCGATCCCTTTTGTAAGGGGATCGATCCTTTTTGCCTTGGAGACTGAAAAAACAGCTTTAGTGCAAAAACAGATCATACATGTTTTGAAAAAGATCGGCTAAAGTTAGAAATCATTCGAAACAAAATTTTCAAGTTGTTTGGACTTAAAGACATGTTTTAAATTCTTTTCAAATTAGTCCAAAACATTTTTCAATTATTATATCAAAACATTAGTTCTACAATCTCCCCCTTTTTGATATAATAAAACTCACTTGAAAAATTGTTTGAGTTTCTCCCCCTTTAACTTTAAAAATGTGAATAAGAGATTAAAGATATGAAATTAAATAAAGCTCCCCCTTATTCATTTGAAAATTCAATTTTTCAAACCATTTCCATTTCTCCCCCTTTTTGTTATATCAAAAAGAATTTAAAAGCATTAAGTTCAAAATAACAATGGAGGTTTAAAAATTTTGATTCAATTAAAATTTTTGTTTTAAAATTTGGCTCCCCCTTACTCATTTATCATTGTTAGGCTTAACAAATAATCCAAGACTTTAGTCAAAGGTTAGATAACCAAATGTATAAAATAAAAGCCTTAAGCTTAGAGGTTACCCAATCTTCTTCTCATGTGTGATTTGAGCATTCTTTGATTTTGCTTTGCTTGCCATTGCTCCAACACACCTACAAAAGACATTCACTTGATTTTTGGTATCCAAATTGCTTTGGATCCATTTACGTTAGTCACAATGTCTTTAGTTCCCTTGGGAACCCATACTTGTCTAATCCTATAAGATTTTCTCTTCTTAATAGGACAAGTATGTAAAGAATGACCATGATAATGGCAATGTGAGCATTTTGCCATTATGTGACAAGATGAATTATTAAAAATGGTTTCTTTTTCTTTTGTTAAGCTTTCAAGCTTAACTTTCAAATCAAGATTTTCTTTTTCTAAAATATCTTTACTTGTTTTTGAAAACTCTAAATCATTTTTCAAAATTTTATTTTGGTTTTCAAAATCTAATTTTGTTTTCAAAAGAAAATCATTTTCAAATTCAAGTTTTGAAATCATTTTCTTAAATTTGGAATTCATGGTCTCAAATTCCAAAAATAATTCATCAAAAGCATCTTGCAACTCATCGAATGTATAAGAATTTAATTCATTGGAGTTAGAAGATACCTCGGGCTCATCGAGAGCCAAAACACCATTCACCTTTGGATTGGAGAGAAGGTTTGCACATGATTGATCATCTTTGTTTTCTTCCTTCTTGTTGCCATAAAGCTTCTCAAGTTTCTCCCACAATTCTTTGGCACTTTTGCATGTGGAGATCCTCTTGGAAACTTCTTCATTAAGGCCACAATAGAGAATGTGCATCGCCTTGATGTTTAGCTTTGCCTTCGTGTCGTTGGCACTCCTTAGCTTTTTCTTCTTCTTGGGAGCTTCCAAATAACCATCTTCAATGATGTCCCAAACCTCATAGTCTTGAGACTTGATGAAGAATTTCATGATATTGCTCCATTGGAAGTATTCTTCTCCTTCGAAGAGTGGAGGACACGAGATAGAGCGACCTTCTTCAAATCTTGTCATTTTCTTGAACGGTTGGACTTCGAGCAATAGATCTTTACTCCCGGATGTTAGTCCTTCGATGGAGACGAGGCTCTGATACCAATTGTTGGGCTTGTAGCACGCTCGAATCGATCACCGAAACCGTCAAGGAGGGTTGTAAATGTTTGGTGGTTGAATTAGCTAAAATCAAAATAAAGGTAGACAAGTGACACAATGATTTTAGAGTGGTTCGGCCTTCTAACCAAGGTCCTACATCCACTACCTTAGCACACCACTAAGGATTTCCCAATTCACTACTATGAATTCTTCCTTTTGAGGCCAAAGGGATAACCTTACAACCCTATCTTTTCAATGGCTAAGATAGAACCACTCTAGTTTTTCCTTAGGCTAAACTAGAACCTCTCCCTTTTACAAGGTAGTTTGTGTAAACAATGAAAGCCTCACAAGGTGGGTGTTTACAAGAATTAAGCTCACAAGAGTGTAAAGAATAAGACAATGAAAAACACTCTCTATACAATATATACAAGAGAAATGAAGAATAAAGACTTAAATGTTATTTCTCTTGATCATGAAGCTTGGATATTGTCTCTAACCATCTTCAAGTGTCCTTGTGGTGTTTATATAGTGTGGAATGAGTTTCTAGCCGTTTATGGCCGTTGGGGATGAGTCATAGCCGTTGGGGATGCAAAATAGCCGTTACCTACAAAAAGTTTAGCATTTACAACACGAGGGATCGATCCCATAAACCAGGGGATCGATCCTTTTTCATAAAAATATGACCGTTACAGTGAAGGGATCGATCCCATAAACCAGGGGATCGATCCTTTTGCACTTGGAGGCTGGAAGCAAAAATTGAACGAATCTGTCAACCAAGGGATCGATCCCTTTTGTAAGGGGATCGATCCTTTTTGCCTTGGAGACTGAAAAAACAGCTTTAGTGCAAAAACGGATCATACCTGTTTTGAAAAAGATCGACTAAAGTTAGAAATCATTCGAAACAAAATTTTCAAGTTGTTTGGACTTAAAGACATGTTTTAAATTCTTTTCAAATTAGTCCAAAACATTTTTCAATTATTATATCAAAACATTAGTTCTACACACATATAAGCAATCTTACTTAAGCCAAAGGAAGCATTCAAACATGAGTCAAAGCATTCATACATAGCATTCCAACCAAAGAGCAATTTAGGCAATAATGGCATACATAAAGGCTCAAAAGGCCTTAAAAGGCACAAGTCATCATAAGAGGTTTGCACTCACACACAAGGCAACCTAAACATCTAAAGCATGCCATCACACACCAACATTCATCATAGTATCTCATGCTTTACAAACCATAATTAAACCAAAGCATCAACATTTAAATGAGTCATACAAAGCTCATACAAAAACCCTTGCCACATTGCTAACTAATACAAAATTGATAACCGTACTTGAGCCTCAAACTTGGAAAGCCCTTCTTGCCTTGCCTCGAGCTAACACCACGCTAATGATCTGCATTGTTGAACATTGAGAGCGTAAGCTATAAGCTTAGTGAGGGTGCTCTAAAACGAAAAACATCAACAATGCAGGGTTCAAGCATGTAAATCCTAATCTCACATACATCATGCATTGGCATATAGTCAAGTAGACCTAGCTAGTCTTTCAAGTGGCATAATATGGTTTCTCATAATCTACCAAGCTCAATCATCAATGTCAACATCATATATCAACACCATATACCACAATCATATATCACAACACATGATCAAGTTTAATTGGCCACTATTAATTACCCGGATGTGCGGATTTAAATCTCAACAACACTTTACCTCGGTGGGATTACACTCATCACAGGACCTTGCATGTGCGGTATTCCACTCATCGCCATATGCCCTACGGATAGGATTCCACTCATCATCTCGTAGAAATATAAAAGCTTCTGGTGGAATATTACATCACCGTACTCCTCCTTGATGACTTAACGCCATCAAGGCCATGTACGTTTTGACTCAATTTGTGTGCACACTAATCCTAATGATCGATCATTTACAACCGGTAATTTATTTAGTGCCAATTTTCATTATCACATCACATATCATCAACCACAACTCATGCTCATCATATATATACATATCATGATATACATGCACCAATTTACCACAATCACAAGAGCATTGCTAAGTAAGCACAATAGCATTTATGGAAAACAATGGCTAAATTAACAACTTGAATTAAATAGAAGTGGCCTACCAAGCACACTTTACACACACACTACACGTACTCGAACCAAACTTTAAAACAAGTTTGAAAGCACTCACCGCCCTTCCTTAGCAATCGAAACAATCCTCCTACGAACCCGGATTCGGTCCCAATGCTCCTTCAACGACTCCTCTTCCTTCTAGCCAACCAAAAACACAACCAACAACCACAATCAATGCTAACATTCAATCAACACATAACCTTTGAGTTCAAATCAACTTCACCCAAATTTTCCAACCAATTTAATCCCCAAATATCTCAATTTCGTACTCCTTCAAACCTTAGCTGAAATACCCATTTTCAATCACCCAAATGACCCCCAAAAGGTTCCAAATCACCCTCCTAACATACCTAAACCATCATCCCTTTGTTTTCAACCTAAAACCCACCAAAAATGGAGTTTTTGACATCTCAAAAATGGGTCTAAGAACCCACTTCGGGTTTTCATTAAAAATCAACCAAATTAACATATAATGTGCATTTTAACATGAATAAACAAAGCCCCAACTCAATTTATCAAAACAAGATGAAAAACCCCTTAAAAACCCAAACTTTAGAACAAACCCTAATTCTCAAAACCTCATATCTTTAAAATCTAAGACCATGGGTAGATAGAGGATAGAGAGGAGAGTAAGAAAACATTTTTACCTTTCAAAAACACCTTGAATTGAGGGAGATACACAATGGAATAGTAACTAGTATTTTGGGAGAGTTTGGACCTTTTAAAATCTTTTGGGGAAAATTGCAATGTAGGTCCCTCCCCTCTTTATTAAAGCTCAATTACATCACAATTTCGGTTGAATTGTTATAATTTAATTTTTATTGACTCCGACTATAAACCCGGCTAACTCCTAACCCCAAAACACGGGTGTTACAACTCTCTCCCACTTAAAGAATTTCATCCCCGAAATTACCTGACTGAAAGTGATACGGAAACTGCTTTTCCATATCCTCATTCCTCTCCCAAGTGGCCTCGTCCACACCTCTACGTTGCCACCGCACCTTCCCTAACTCAATCGATCTACCCCTCAACACCTTACTGTCAGAAGCTAAGATCTCCACGGGCTCTTTCTCATAAGTCAAATCCGGATTCAATTCAATCTCTTCTACGAGCATAACATGTGATGGATCGGACCTATACTTACAAAACATCGAAACATGGAACACATCGTGTATCTTCTCTAGATCGGATGGCAAACGCAACTGATAAGCAACTGGACCAACCCTCTTCACAATCTCATACGGTCCTATGTACCTCAAACTCAACTTCCCCTTTCGGCCAAATCTCATCACTTTCTTCCACGAAGACACTTTCAATAACACCTTCTCACCCACTAAGAACTCAACTTCCTTCCTCTTCAAATCGACATAGGACTTCTGCCTATCCGAAGCATCTTTCAAACGATCATAAATCAATTTTACCTTGTCAGTTGTCCCCTTGAGCAAATCCGACATAGGTAACAATTTCTGTCCCACCTCGGCCCAACAAACTGGAGTCCTACACTTTCGACCATACAAGGCCTCATACAGAGCCATCTGAATGCTCGACTGAAAGCTATTATTGTACGCAAACTCTACTAAAGGCAAATGCTTCTCCCAAGTACCCTAAAAGTCAATGATACAACAACGCAACATATCCTCTAAGATCTGAATAACTCTCTCCGACTGACCATCAGACAGAGGATGATAAGAAGTGATGAAGTTCAAACGGGTACCCAAAGTTGTATGCAGACACTCCCAAAATCTAGAAGTAAACCGCGGATCTCTATCTGACACAATGGACTTCGGCACACCATGCAGTCTCACAATCTCACCATTGTACAAATCGGCCAATCTATCTAAGGTGTAAGTAGTATTGACTGCCAAGAAGTGAGCACACTTCGTAAAACGATCCACAATCACCCAAACTGAGTTCTTCTTCATAGGAGTCAAAGGCAAACCCGAAACAAAATCCATGGTGATGTTCTCCCATTTCCATTCCGAAATTCTCAACGGCTGTAACAAACCTGAGGGAACCTGATATTCCGCCTTCACTCTCTGACACACTAAGCACTTACTCACGAAGTCGGCTACATCTCTCTTCAAGCCAACCCAAAAGTACTCATTCTTCAAGTCACGGTACATCTTCGTACTTTCAGGATGCATAGCAAACGGACTACTGTAGGCTTCAGTCAAGATCGTACGTCTCAAGTCACTGTCCTCCGACACAACTATTCTATCTTTGAAACACAAAACCCCTTCAGTACTGAAACTGTAGTCTGAAGATCTACCCTCGGCTATATCTTGCACGTGAGGTGCCAAAGATCTATCTAAGAGTTGTTTCTCTCGAATCAACTGACCTAGAGTAGGTCTAACCTGAAGCTCGGCTATCAAGCCACCATCTCCGGACAAACTCAATCTAGCAAACATAACTCTCAAGTCCACGACCATCTTCCTACTCAATGCATCGGCCACTACATTGGCCTTACCCGGATGGTACTCAATAGTAAGATCATAGTCCTTTAGCAACTCTAACCACCTACGCTGTCTGAGATTCAAATCTCCCTGAGTCATAATGTATTTCAAACTCTTGTGGTCGGTGTACACTGTGCATTTCTCATCATACAAATAGTGCCTCCAAATCTTCAGAGCAAACACAACTGCAGCTAACTCTCTGTCATGGGTCGGATAGTTGCGCTCATGGGTCTTCAACTGTCTTGAGGCATAAGCCACTACTCTCTTGCCTTGCATAAGGACACATCCTAGCCTTACATAAGAAGCATCACTGTAGATTACATAGTCCTTCCTGAACTCTGGCTGAATCAAGATCGGTGCTTGGGTCAAAGCTTCTTTCAATTTCTCAAATGCTCTCTATCTTGCATCTGTCCACTCAAACTGAACACTCTTCTGAAGTAACTGTGTCAATGGAGCGGCTAATTTAGAGAAACCCTCTACAAATCTTCTATAGTATCCGGCTAAGCCTAGGAAGCTACGCACCTCTGTCACAGACTTCGGTTTCTTCCACTCAACAATAGCTTCAACTTTTTTCGGATCAACTCTAATCCCATCGGCTGACACTACATGTCCTAAGAAGACTACCTCTCGGATCCAGAATTCACACTTGCTGAGCTTCGCATATAACTGATGGTCTAGCAAAGTCTTCAAAACAAGTCTCAAGTGTCGATCATGGTCTTCTTCAGTTCGCGAGTACACCAAAATGTCATCTATAAACACAACTACAAACTGATCTAGATACTGATGAAAAATCCTATTCATCATGTCCATGAAAGCAGCCAGTGCATTAGTCAACCCAAATGGCATGACTAAAAACTCATAATGACCATATCTAGTCCTAAAGGCCGTCTTCGGTACATCAACTTCTCTTACCTTTAGCTGGTAGTAACCCGATCTCAAATCAATCTTCGAAAAGACCGATGCTCCCCTCAACTGATCAAACAAGTCATCAATTCTAGGCAACATATATTTATTCTTCACTGTCAACTGATTTAACTGCCTGTAATCTATACACATTCTCATGCTTCCATCTTTCTTCTTCACAAACAAAACTGGTGCACCCCAAGGTGAAGAACTAGGCCGAATGAAACCTTTATCTGTCAATTCTTGCAACTGAGTCTTCAACTCTTTCAATTCTTTCGGTGCCATTCGATACGGAGCAATCGAAACAGGAGCTGAATCAGAATAAGTCTCAATGCTGAACTCTACCTCTCTGTCCGGTGGTAACCCTGGCAACTCTTCCGGAAACACACTAGGAAAGTCAGATACTCTCCAGATGTCCTGAGGTCTAACCTCACTCATGTTAGGGTCCATCACATACGTTAAGTATGCTTCACACCCCAACTCAACTAATCTCTTAGCCTCTAACACTGAAATCACATTGGACAAGAACTTCACGTTCTCACCCACCACTACAATCTCATAGTCATCTGTGAGCCTCAAAGAAATCAGCTTAGTTTCAAAATCTATCCTAGCTCTATGCTCTGTGAGCCAGTCCATACCCAAAATCACATTAAAACCATAGAAAGGAAGCTCCATCATATCCACTGGAAACACATGCCCCTGAACCGTCAACGGACACCTTCAATACATCTTCCTAACTACTACCGTGTCCCCAAAGGAACTAGTAACACTAACTCCTATCTCTAACATCTCACAAGGAAAATTCAAAGACTGTGCATGCTCACTCAATATGTAGGAATGTGTAGACCCAGAGTCAATCAAAGAAAGCAAACCCAAAGACTGTAACGAGAAGTTACCTGCGATCACATCGGTGTCATGTTGATCCCCACGCTGAGCATAAACTCTGGCCTGACCTCCGCCCTCTGACTGAACTGCAACTACATGTGCTATGTTCCTCTGACCATCGTTCCTCGGCTGGAAGTTACCTCTACCGCGCCCGCGGCCTCTCTGAAAGTCATTGGCTCTAGTAGGAGCCTGAGCTGGTGCCTGCCCCACCTGATGTGGACAGTCGCGCCTAATGTGGTATCTAGCCCCACAACTCCAACAAGAATGAAAATTTCCCCAACACTCACCGGTGTGGTTCCTCCCGCAAGTAGCACACGTGGGCAACTTCCCACCAGCTCTCTGACCCTAATGGTCCCTACCGTGGTTACCGCCACCACGCTTATGATCGTAATGATGTCTGTTGTCCCGATGCCTCTTGGCATCACCTCTATCAAAGTTACTGGACCTCTTACCCGAACTAGATCCACCAGACCGCCTGGTCAAACTCAAACTGTGCTCTAAGTCCTTGGCCCTCGCGACCAAGACATCAAAATCAGTGTAATCTGAAGCTAGAGTATACGTCTTGATCTCCTCACTCAGCCCATAACGGAAGTGGTTACAACGCTCCACCTCAGTAGGTACAAGCTCAGGTGCATACTGACTCAATTTGACAAATCGGATCTCATAATCTGTCACGGACATACTCCCCTGAAGCAATGCCATAAACTCCCTCTTCCTCTCATCGAGGTATCGCGGACCCAAATACTTCTTACGGAAAGCTATCTCAAAGAACTCCCAAGTGATCTCGGCCTCATCCATACCCGTGGTAATGGTGACCCACCAAGTGTAGGCATCACCCTGAAGCAGAGACTCAACACATCCCAACTTGCGCTCACCAGTACACCCCATCTGAGCAAGAATACGGACGGTCTTCTCAAACCATAACTCTGATTGCTCTAGAGTAGCACCTCTGAACTCTCCGGCCCCAAGGCCTCGAAGTATCTCTAAAGGCAATCCAGTGCCCTCACCCTAATGGTGTGCTGCCTGACCTCCAGCTACTGCAGCCTGAAATGCCCCGGCTATCGCCTGAACCAACAGAGCTAAGTCCATCCCGGCCGGTCATTGGCCATCTTGACCACCTTAGCCTCCTTCCGGTCCCTCTCCTTCGGCCCCGACCTCACCTCCCGCTCCCGGCGGAGGAGGTGGTGGTGGTGGAGGTGGTGGAGGAGCTCCAACTTCAACCACAGGCTCTCCCACTTGAGCCTCAACCCTAACTACTGGCTCAACTCCTGGAGCCGCTGCCTGTGGTTCCGGTCGAACCATCCTAGGCCTCCCACGTGGTCTCATGCTACAGCTAGCAAGGTATAAACTACAAAAAGAAACAGATAAGGATTACGTTAGCCAAAGCAAGGGTCCAATAGTGCTCAAGTACTCCTCTTTATCAAAATCTCTTTTAAATTAAGTAATAGTAGCAATGGGCACACACTCTACACCAGACACAACAACGTATGCTTCAAACATCAAACGAACAGTCAAATATCAAGAATTCATGGCAAGACATGCATCGAACAACACAATCAGTTAATACATCAAGCTTACCTCACTTACCTGCCCGAGGTCTCGGTAACCTCAGGCTCTGATACCAACAAATGTAATCCCCTCGTCCCGGTCTGGCCGGATGACCGGTCCGAGTGGGCCACACGGGGAAAACCGAGTGGAACCCGTTAAGGTTCCCTTCGGTTAGCAACCCTATATTTTTTTCTTCCATTTTAATCTTGACTAGAGGTGTGTTATATCCTAAGTGATCACGACAGCGGAAAACAATCAAAGGAAATCACATTCGAACCACAGCCATGCATAAACAGTCCATTTTGAGCTTATATGGCAGGCCATATCGATACACCAATCAAGGGTATCGATACGCCTTGACTTGGTCAACTCGAACAGTCAACTCGAAGAAGACCGTATCGATACAGCCCTTGAGCGTATCGATACGCCCTCTTCAGTCAACATCTCGTGGTCAACGAGATAAACCCGTACCGATACGCCCCAACATCGTATCGATACTCTAAAGACTCCCCAATTTCTCAAAATTTCAGTGACCAAAAACCGTATCGATACGCCCCCGCATATCGATACGCCCAGCCTAAACTGAGCTCTACAGGCAAGACCGTATCGATAAGGCCCTTAGGCGTACCGATACGCCCTGCACTGCAACTCCACAATTTCCAACTTATCGACCCCAAACACGACTCTAAATGCATTTCTCGACTCTCCTAAGCACATACACACATATAAGCAATCTTACTTAAGCCAAAGGAAGCATTCAAACATGAGTCAAAGCATTCATACATAGCATTCCAACCAAAGAGCAATTTAGGCAATAATGGCATACATAAAGGCTCAAAAGGCCTTAAAAGGCACAAGTCATCATAAGAGGTTTGCACTCACACACAAGACAACCTAAACATCTAAAGCATGCCATCACACACCAACATTCATCATAGTATCTCATGCTTTACAAACCATAATTAAACCAAAGCATCAACATTTAAATGAGTCATACAAAGCTCATACAAAAACCCTTGCCACATTGCTAACTAATAATAAATTGATAACCGTACTTGAGCCTCAAACTTGGAAAGCCCTTCTTGCCTTGCCTCGAGCTAACACCACGCTAATGATCTGCATTGTTGAACATTGAGAGCGTAAGCTATAAGCTTAGTGAGGGTGCTCTAAAACGAAAAACATCAACAATGCAGGGTTCAAGCATGTAAATCCTAATCTCACATACATCATGCATTGGCATATAGTCAAGTAGACCAAGCTAGTCTTTCAAGTGACATAATATGGTTTCTCATAATCTACCAAGCTCAATCATCAATGTCAACATCATATATCAACACCATATACCACAATCATATATCACAACACATGATCAAGTTTAATTGGCCACTATTAATTACACGGATGTGCGGATTTAAATCTCAACAACACTTTACCTCGGTGGGATTACACTCATCACCGGACCTTGCATGTGCGGGATTCCACTCATCGCCACATGCCCTACGGATGGGATTCCACTCATCATCTCGTAGAAATATAAAAGTTTCCGGTGGAATATTACATCACCGTACTCCTCCTTGATGACTTAACGCCATCAAGGCCACGTACGTTTTGACTCAATTTGTGTGCACACTAATCCTAATGATCAATCATTTACAACCGGTAATTTATTTAGTGCCAATTTTCATTATCACATCATATATCATCAACCACAACTCATGCTCATCACATATATACATATCATGATATACATGCACCAATTTACCACAATCACAAGAGCATTGCTAAGTAAGCACAATAGCATTTATGGAAAACAATGGCTAAATTAACAACTTGAATTAAATAGAAGTGGTCTACCAAGTACACTTTACACACACACACTACACATACTCGAACCAAACTTTAAAACAAGTTTGAAACCACTCACCGCCCTTCCTTAGCAATCGAAACAATCCTCCTACGAACCCGGATTCGGTCCCAATGCTCCTTCAACGACTCATCTTGCTTCTAGCCAACCAAAAACACAACCAACAACCACAATCAATGCTAACATTCAATCAACACATAACCTTTGAGTTCAAATCAACTTCACCCAAATTTTCCAACCAATTTAATCCCCAAATATCTCAATTTCGTACTCCTTCAAACCTTAGCTGAAATACCCATTTTCAATCACCCAAATGACCCCCAAAAGGTCCCAAATCACCCTCCTAACATACCTAAACCATCAACCCTTTGTTTTCAACCTAAAACCCACCAAAAATGGAGTTTTTGATATCTCAAAAATGGGTCTAAGAACCCACTTCGGGTTTTCATTAAAATTCAACCAAATTAACATATAATGTGCATTTTAACATGAATAAACAAAGCCCCAACTCAATTTATCAAAACAAGATGAAAAACCCCTTAAAAACCCAAACTTTAGAACAAACCCTACTTCTCAAAACCTCATATCTTTAAAATCTAAGACCATGGGTAGATAGAGGATAGAGAGGAGAGTAAGAAAACATTTTTACCTTTCAAAAACACCTTGAATTGAGGGAGATACACAATGGAATAGTAACTAGTATTTTGGGAGAGTTTGGAAAGGGGGAGAGGGGTTTTCACGTTGGAATAATGGGGAAAGGGGGAGAAGATGACAACTTTTGAAAGTTGTCATCCTTTTAAAATGTTTTGGGGAAAATTGCAATATAGGTCCCTCCCCTCTTTATTAAAGCTCAATTACATCACAATTTAAGTTGAATTGTTTTGATTTAATTTTTATTGACTCAGACTATAAACCCGGCTAACTCCTAACCCCAAAACACGGGTGTTACAAAATTTTCTCATTACCTACCGTTAATGTCAACCATCGATTTTCACTAATCTAACAATTCAAAACACATAAAATGCGTAAAATTCGTAAATTTTACCTTATGTCAATGAATATTTTAAATCCCTAATCCACATAGAACAAATCGTATGCCATTTTTGATGATTCTATTCATGCTCCAACACTAAAAACTTAAATTTAAGCTCTGACCTTAATTTTTAAATCATAAGCCTTAAATCCTAAAATTAAACCCTACACCTGTAATCACTAATTTTGTCCGGGTAAACTCGTTTTTATTTTTATTTTTATAAGTAATAGGCTTTTTATATGTTACTACTATCTATAAATAAAAAAATATGTGATACGGACTTTGTTTAACTTTAACTAGTTTATATTATATATGTATGAGATTTCTTATTAAAACCCAAAAAATTACTAAGTGATGTATATATGTGTTGCTATCATATTATTGTTATGTTCTATTATGTTGAAAAAACCCTTAAATATTATTACTATATGTTATCCTATATTGTTTATATTATCATCACGTATCATCCTTAGCGTTATTATTGTTGTTGTTGTGTTAGAAAAAAGCAAGAAAGATTATAAACTATTAATAAAACTCAATATAAATAAATAAAATCCAAGTCCATTGATATCCAGTCCATTTACAACTTATATAACCTATATGCATATTTAGTCCATTTTGAGCCCAAGTTAGATTAACCTAAACCTTAATCTAAAGATTTGTTGGCTTGCTTTCCTTTATGCGCAGCCCAGTGGTGATCATTAGATCAAGGTTGATTGAACGGTCCAGATCGCACTAATTGGATGAAGCCCTAAGCTGGTTGTTTTCTGTCTTGGCGCCGCATCAAGCATAGCTCGTGGATTGGGGGCGTATCGAACGGTGAAATTACATTCAACGCACGTGCAATCCACACCTGGCTCACCGTTTTCCCCGCGCGTTGCACGCGTGATGCCTTGTCTCCTTCACACGCGCGTGTGGGTCACGCCCCACGACTTCTTGGCTTCCCAAGCCGCGTCGTTCCCTCAGCTCTCTCAGCTCAGGTCCCCCACCCTCATCTGATTCCTCACATGCAAAGAAACAAACAAAATGTCATGAGCATTCCCGACTAAATTTCAGAGACAAAACGTACAAAAATCAGAGCTACAATATGAATACAAGCAAAGATTTTCAGATCAACCAATAGCAAATATAGGATTGATTTTTTCCTTTATTTTAAATGATGTAATTTCGGTGCTATAAAGAACGAACCCAAACACATTGTAAAGAGGGCATCATTGGGGAATTTCAGAGAACAAGCAATAAAAAAAATTCTTCAGAGGTATCATATTCTTCTTTCTCGGCATTTTATTTCGAAGCGTAAAAAAAATACATAATCAAAAGGGGGTTAGGGTTTCTGTTTTACCTCTATTGTTTCATCTGCCATTGAGTCGGTTTTGCTTTTCTCGCCGCTGATAAGCACAAATCCGGTCTTTTCATAGCCGTGTATGGTGAGGTGGTGAAGAGGCAAGCCAAAAGATGAGTTTTTGTTTTCTTTTGCTTCAGCTTTTTCAAAAAAAAAGTGTCGATCTTTGTTTTTTCTCAAAACGGGTTTCAGTTTTGAAATCAAAAAAGTAGAAGGTTTTAAAAAAGGGGTTTTATTTTCTAGGTTTTGGGTGTTGGATTAAAATCCGTAATTGTGGGCACATATATAAAATGTATGTTGCTATTATAAAGTATGACACAAAAAATAAAGTGACCAATTAAGTTAAGCGTGTCATGGGTATTAAAATGTCATGGAAATAAAAGTGTAGATACCATAAGATATATTTATAATTCAATGAGGGGCAGAGTTATAAATATTTAATAGTTTGATTTAATAATCAACTATATAAAGAGGTACTGGTCCCCAAGAAATAGGTTAACTTGTTTTTCTCTCCTTCCCCGTCAGAGAGTTTTACTTCAAGAGATAACCTATCTTCTTGGAAGATCAATACCAAAGATTTTGATTTCAACATCAAGATTCAAGATTTTCAATCTATCAATGAATTCAGGTACGCTTCCGCACTCGGTTTATTCAGTTTATTGTTCTTGATGATTTGACATGATAGATCTTGAGTTTTAGATTTCATATTAATTTATAATTTAATTCTAACAAGTGGCATCAAAGCCTCGTCGTGTTGAATCATTGAGAATTATTATTTTTTAATTGATTTTGGATTGATTCTTTAGTTCAGATCTTAGGGTTTTACGGTGATTACTGATTTGTGTTCATAATTTCTATCGGACATAAATGACCGACGGTTGATTATAAAGAAATTTTAGGAATTGAATTTCATTGATATTGACGGCAAGTTAAGGTTTTAATTAAGCGATAGGAATTTTGTTTTAAAGAAATTTTGTTTTTTTTACTTTAGGTATTTTTTTTATAAAGCATCTATGATATCATAAATTGATGACAATTTTTTTATTAAAAAAACTTTGGATTTGAAAGACTGTTTCGGCTGATTTTCTTTGGTATTAATCTTGGGTGCAAAACCATGCACATAAATAGTTAATATGATTGTCTTCCAATGAAATTCAATACCGAAGCACAATTCGTAGACCCTTTAATTTAAATTATATATATATATATATATTTGGCTCAACTAAAGTTAGGTTTATTTAATAGAGGGACCAAATTCAAGTTATGTTTAGAAACTGTGAATGCACACGGTGAAGGGAATTTTGTGATTAGAATCTGCAAAATGTGTATTAATTTACAATATTATACTGAAATCGGAAATTGAGATTGATGGGAAATTTAGGTAAATATATGATTCTGGAATAATGCATTATAAAGTTGGATTAATGATTAATATTATTAATCAAATAAGTTTGGGTCAAATTTTGAATGCACGTCTAGTATTGTAATCTTGAATTATGTATTTGGTTTAAATTTTGGAATATATATTCGATTTGGTTTGATCATGAATTTTAATTTTGATTATTAGGTTATTATGATATTTTAAAGTTTTATGTGGTTATTATGTGAATTATTCATTTATATGGCATTTCTGATTTTGGCTTTTATTTAAAGTTTGATTGTTTGGAATTCTACTTTAATTTCGGCAAATGCATACTTAAGGAATTTTTTAAAGAAACAATCAAGGATTTAGGTTTTTCGATTTCTGATAGCCCCATTCAGACAACCTTATTTTATGTAATTTTGGAAAACTCAAGTGTTATCAGAAATTTCAGTTTGACTGTTACAAAATTTTAAATTTGGATATCGGTATATTTATTGTATATATTTTAAAATAATTTAATTGAAACATTAAGTCACCAAAGTGATCTCTATTGTGGAAATTATTTTATTTTAAAATATAGAAGGTTTTGTGCATGTAAGTCGGATTATGTTAGTATTAATCGGCCCAAAGGAAGGTTAATAATTAACATTATTACATGTACAATTGTGGTAATAAACATGTGATAATTATTCAGTTTTATATGTGAGCAATAAATCGGCCCAAAGGAAGATTTTTGTTTGACATGTTCTTATTATCAATGTTTGATTACTGTACCAAGATATCACTTGCAAGTTAATGTTTTGTCCAAAGATGAAATATTAATGGAGTGTCCGATATCTTGATATGATGTTTACCATTATTCAAATTTATTATTATTTTGGTTATCTTTTAATTTGATTGAAAGATAAAATTAAGACAAACATTTTGAAACAATTAAATTCATATTTTGGCTTCGGATGTCTAATATTTTAATGGATTAATTGAAACATAATGTCACCAAAGTGACCGCTTTTGTGTAGATTAGTTTATTTAAAATATTAAGATAATTATGAGTTTTTGTAATTCATGCATTTATTAATTGGCCCAAAGGAAAGTTAATATTTGGCAGAATTACAACAACTGTGGCGATAAATGTGTGACAATTATAAGGTATTTTATGTGAGCAATACGTTAGTCCAAAGATTAGCCTATTGTTTGACATAGTTTATTGTCAATGTTTGATTGCTACAACAAGAGTACCGCTTACAATTAATATTACTGTCCAAAGACTTGATATTAATGTTGTGCTTGGTATCTTGAGGGGAACTAGCCATTATTTTGAATTTATTTGTTTACTTATACATATTTATGTGAGCTTGTTTTTATTTTATTTATTTATTTTTGTTCTATATTTAGGTAATCTATCTTTTCTTTCACAATATCTGTTAATAACATTCTACACTAATGTTTAGTGAAACTAATTTCAAGGAATAGAAGAGACACTTACATATAGTATTTAGCTGTATGAGCATAGACTTTGCACTAAGGAAAGAACATCTTGTACCTCTCACTGCTGTAAGCACCTATAAAAGGTATTTTGAGAGGTGAGATCGTTCGAATCGCGTGAGTCTAATGATCATAAAGTACAATATTCTAGATGTCTTTATGAGCACAAATTTAAAGAAACTACTCAAACTAAGGGTTTCCTTGACGAAATTAAAAAAAATGTTTTACTCAAAATATTAAGGTTAAGATGGCATCACTTATGCCTTTCTTTGATGTCTATGAAGTATAAGGGTCAAGGAAATGTGAGAGAGTAGATTATAAAAATTCTTTATATTGCTTCAAAATTTAAGGCACATAAGATCAAATTTTCTAAAAATTGTTTGTTCTTATGGTTTTGATACCGCTTCCTATACAATTTAACCAATTCAAGTTACAATTGTCAAAGGGAGAAATATACTCTATTTGGGTTCATTTCTCATCGTGTTCAAGAGGAAGAAAAGTTGAAACATTATAAGTGTAAAAATAATTATTTTGTTAGTGCTCATTTAGTTAGTGTCTTTAAGAATAAGGGCAATAAAGAAAATATTTAAACAAAGTTGCTAAGGGTTCTAGTCAAAAGAAACGACAATAAATTTTTTAAGTGTTGATTCTTTTGTATAAGTTAGGACACATGTAAAGAAATTAAACTTTAAAAGCGAGCAACTACTTACGTTATTTTGACTGATCCATGGACTGTAAATTTTATGATCCCACAATTAAGATTATTTTAAGAAGAGATTTATAAATTTTTTTAGGATGTTGAGTTTGGAGGGAGAAATAAGGTTAGATACATTGTTATTGAGGAGGAATTGAATTATAATTTAATTCCTACTATCACTTTTGACAATGTTTAGGTTTTCAACCTATCATTAATCAAGAAGTGAATCAAGTATCTCAATAAAACAATGTTGAACAACTCCCATTCAAGATAAGGTAATTGTTTCAGAAGAACAAACTCAACAACCTTAAAAAACAAGTGTCATTAAAGAGGTCCACGAGAGGAAGATGAAATACTATTCCAGATTATTATATTGTATTTCTTCAAGAAAATAAGGTAACAATAGAATGATAGAAAATGTTCAATCATTTTTTTTATCAGACCATAAAAGTTTTAACTCTCAAAAGTGGATTGATGTCATTCAAGAAGAGTATAATTTTGTGCAATACAATAAAGTTTAGGAACTTGTTTCATTACCTTAAGGTGTAAACCAATTGGTTGTAAATGGATATTTAAAACCAATAGAGATGGAAATGGTAATGTCGATAAGTATAAAGCACGTCTTGTATCTAAAGGATATACTCTAAAAGAAGACATTGATTTTGTAGAGACTTTCTCTCAAGTTTTATTGAAAAATTCTTTCAGGATAATCACGACGCTTGTTGCTTATGTTAATCTTGAGCCACATAAGATGAATGTTAAGCTTGTGTTTTTCAATGGCAACATTGAAGAAAATATTTATATGGTACAATCATAGAGTTGTGTCTTATGATACAATATCAATGATATGTAAATTAAAGAAATCCATCTAGGAGCTTAAGTAAGACTCTCAGTAATGAAAATGTAAATTTCATTTTGATTATCTCATTTGGTTTTGAGATAAATTTGGTTGACACTTGTATATACTACAAGTTCAGTGGGAGTAAACCAAGTGACACTCATATTGCTAAAAAAAAGTATTGTCTTACTCAATGCCCTACAAATAACCTTGAAATTTAGAAAAATACAGAAGATTCCATATGCATAAGCTTTTGAGAATCTAATTTATGCTCAAGTATGTATGCGTTCGGATATTGCGTACATTGTTGGAATGTTAGACATATATTTAAGCAATTATAGTATGAACCATTGGATAGCAGCCAATAGGTTATGAGATATTTTTTAGAGAACAAAAATTACATGCTCACATATCGGAGTTCTGGTAAGTTAGAGATCATCAGGTGTACAGACTTCGATTCTAATAGAATATTGATGCAAAAGAATTTTGTCACTTGAGCTGCTAATTGTAGATTGAATAGAAAGACCACTTCAGTTATTTTGTGACAATAAATATGCATTCATTTATTCTATAAACAATAGGAACACTTCAATTTAGAAGCACATAAATATTAAGTTCCTAGTTGTTAAAGAAAATTCAGAGTGGTTGTGTGTTTATAGAGCATGTTGATGCAAACTCCATAATTGCGCGCATATTAAGAAATTATCACCCTAGGTCTTTCATGAGCACACTACTCATGTGGGTGTAATGTTATTTAAGGAAATTCAGTTTTAGTGGGAGTTTGTAATTTTGAAAAATGCTCATTCGGTTTAGACACAATTTCAGTTACTTCAGTTTAAAGTTATTTAAGATTATTTTCTGCAGAAATAAAGTTCTTTTGGTTTATGCACACTCTGAATTCAGTAAAGTTGATCTCACTAAAGTTTAGGAGGACCAGTTGGAAATAGACATGTATGGTTCACATTTCATGTAATTTTCCATGCTACACATCCATGATTGATCTATGTCATTTGACTATATTTGTATACGTGACCATTGATGGGTCCAGTCATGATTGATATGGCGAAGACCGCTTTGATCCTATGTGGATATAGTTGATGGACGAGATTGTTATAGAATACCTATTATATAATAGCAAAATTTTGAGCTCATAAGGTTGTACATTTATCAAGAAACATATGTTGCCCAAGTGGGAGATTGTTGGATTAAAATCCTTAATTGTGGGTACATATATAAAATGTATGTTGCTATTATAAAGTATGACACAAAAAATAAAGTGACCAATTAAGTTAAGCGTGTCATGGGTATTAAAATGTCATGGAAATAAAAGTGTAGATACCATAAGATATATTTATAATTCAATGAGGGGCAGAGTTATAAATATTTAATAGTTTGATTTAATAATCAACTATATAAAGAGGTAGTGATCCCCAAGAAATAGGTTAACTTGTTTTTCTCTCCTTCCCCGTCAGAGAGTTTTACTTCAAGAGATAACCTATCTTCTTGGAAGATCAATACCAAAGATTTTGATTTCAACATCAAGATTCAAGATTTTCAATCTATCAATGAATTCAGGTACGCTTCCGCACTTGGTTTATTCAGTTTATTGTTCTTGATGATTTGACATGATAGATCTTGGGTTTTAGATTTCATATTAATTTATGATTTGATTCTAACATTGGGTTCGCCGGCCGCTGGCTAGCGGCGACCGACGCTATGCTATGCGGTGGCGCTCATCAGAGGTCGAGAGAGAGTCGGAGAGCTTAGGGATCGTATTTAACCAGAAGAGGTAATTCTAGGTTGAGATGGTTCTTATATATTGTTTTAACTTATTAAAATTGGTTTATTCGTCGTTCAAATCCTTCCGCCCCTTTTAAGTTACGCCCGAAGGGTTTTCGCACTCCTAAATCACATGTTTGGTCCCTCGGCGTGGATAAATCACACCCCTGGCCATCGAAATCTTGAAATGATTTTCAATCTCGCCCCTTTTTTACTTAAGTCTCTGTTTTTTTATTAATTTAGCCCTCAAATTTTGTTTCTTTACAATTTGGTCCTTTCCAATATTTATATCCCTCTTTTATCATGCATGTTTATTTTTATTTTGCATCTTTAATTTCCAGTTTTTAATTCCTATGTTATGTTCGCTTCGTTTTGATGTGGATATATAATTTTATGCTTGATTTGGTGTTCAATATATGAGTATTATATAGTATATAGTTTTTGTATAACATATATAATATATAGTTTTTGTACATCTAATATATAGTCTTTTATATAATATACATATAACATATAGTTTGTATTTTTACATAATTTCTATATAATACACGATATATAATATATATTCCTTATAATATATGTTTTTCTATGTGATATGTGTTATAATACAATATATATTTTTTATTAGATAATATATGCCATAATTATAACACATAGTTTTCATAATATATAATATGGTTTTCTTAAAGTATATAATAAATGTCTTTATATAGTATATAATATATAATTAAAGTACATTTTCTCAAAATACACACATGTGATTTTTCACATAGGCTTAATCTAGGTGTTTGGGCTTTGCTTTGTTTAGAGCTTTGGGCTTGTAAGGTTAGTCTTAAGATAGATTAGGCAAAATTAATCTAATTAATTTAAAGTCGTGTGCTCGTCTTATAAGGGCACGATCTTTAAATTAATTAAATTAATTTAGGATTAGTTTTAGAGCCATTGTTAGATTTAAGTTCGAACTAGCTTAATTAAGTTAAATTTGTCATTGACTTATTGGGATGAATGTTAAATTCATTAAATTAGTCTAACCCTTCATAATTATCTTTTAGGATGAAATTGGTGTTAGACCTAGGTGGACACTTAATTAAAACTCAGATTAATTAATTCGGTTCATTTTAAATGGAATCCTTGACTTATTAGGATACTAGTTTAAAACCAACCGAATTAATTATTATGATTCGAGATGAACCATAAATTATTAGGAGTCTCTTTAGTTTTAGGGGTTTAATTAATTTAGGAATTAATATTAGACTCACCTAGATAATAATTAGATCACTAATTAGATTTTTCATAATTTGGGCCTTTTGGTTAGGGTTTTGGTGGGCTTTTTGTGTGATTATTTTTCAGCCTTTTTGTGACATGCATTTTAACTGTCATTCATATGGTCGTTGGTACGTTAAATACATGTTAATTGGTCTAAACCGTACAAAGGAGAGGTACCTATTCATATGGTCATTGGTATGTTAAATACATGTTGACCGGATATTTGTGTTAATCCTTATCGTCTCAAGGTAAATGACAGTTTAAAATTGACAATATCATAACATCATACTTAAATGCTTGCATCATACATAAAGGTGACGTACGAAAGTCGAACCATAAATTAACACGGCAGTCGGGCTTATTCGATGTCGGTTTAATCTATGGCCCGATGTATCGTCATCTTTATTAATTAAATGTTCAATTAATTCGAACCTTCCGATTTTCTAAAGCTCATACAATTAGGGATGTTGGTATGTGAAATTGATATGTATTGACGTATGTAATCTTCTTAGTTCGGGTCAGGCGTCTAGGCCGGGCTAAGAGGGTTATATTTGTTAGTATCAGAGCCAGGTTACGAAAGAATTGGGGATGTTGGTATGTGAAATTGATATGTATTGACGTATGTTGTTTGAAAAGCATGAATTTGGTTGATTTTGGAGCTCATGCTATGCTTGATTGATGTGAATCGCGTGTGAGATGAATATGATTGTGTGTTGATAATGCGATGTTGATATGTGCTGGTTGTGGAGGATGGAAAGCGTGATGAGTCTGTTATGCTCTTGTATGTTATGTTATGTTTGAGAGAAATCGGGGTACCCATTACCTTATTACACTAGTTAAATATTTTTGTAAACTTGGATCCTTGCTTGAGGCTGGCCTAAATGGTTTGATTTGTTCTTTTTGTTGTTATGCCTTGTTAAAATTAGCACTATGGGTCCGAGGAGAGAGCTGAGGTCGAACACAATAGTGCCTGCGGCTAAGCAGGGCGACTAGGGTGAGCAAGGGGCTGATGTCCCTCCTGGTGGAAACTTACCTCCTCCGCCACCATCTAAAGGTGGGGAGCAGGAGCAGTAAGGACCTGCTGGTCTGGGTTTGGGTGATATAACATCGTTGGTTCAGGCGATCACCGGGGCGTTTCAGGCTGCTGTAGCCGGAGCGCATGTACAGGCCCATGCAGCTGGGCAGACGGGTTTACCATTGGAGAGGTTGAGGAGCTTAGGAGCTGTTGAATTCTTTGGGATGTCTCCTGAGGTGTTTGAAGCCTGGTTAGTGAGCACGATCCGCATTATGGATCAAATGGGATGCAACGATGTGCGCAAGCTGGGATGCACAGTTTCTTTGCTGCAAGGCGATGCCTATAGCTGGTAGACGACTACCACCGCTGGATTGGAACCCAACGAGGTAGATTGGGAGTATTTCAAGGGTGCCTTCAAGAGGAAGTATTTGGGGGTGAGATACTTGGACGAGAAGAAACACGAGTTTATGTCGCTAGTTCAGGGCAACCTTTCTGTGGCTGAGTACGAGGTCCAGTTCGTACGCTTTGAGCTAGTATGCCCCTGAACTGATACCGAGTGAGAGGCATCATTGTGATCGCTTCTGGTATGGATTGGTGCAGGAAGTCAAAACCTATATGTTCGCTGTCGATTATACCGACTTCGATGTGCTTGTATGTCGAGCCAAAGATATCGAGCATAATTTGGGTTTGTCGTCTCGAGGTGTTGGTTCTAGCTCTGGGAAGAGAGCAACTGAGTATAGTTCCGGTGGTGGATAGAACAAAAGAGGACGTGATAGGAGACACCAGCCTGAGGTGAGGCGAGGTGCTCCGGGTCGAGGCGGTCAGGTCTAGGGAGGCCGTGTGAGGTCTGAGCAGCACACATGTTGGACATGTGGATCGAGGGACCATCTGAGGTGAGATTGTCCTCGAGCAGCTAGAGAGGTTCAGGCTCATGTTGTGGTGACAGGGAATTCGTGTTGGAAATGTGGTTCAACGGATCACATGAGGCGGGAGTGTCCTTTGTTGGCTGGTGGAGGCCAAGGATGTGCACCTGCTGTGGCTGCACCTCAGAGAGGCCGTGGGCGCGGCCGAGGGAATTTTCAGAGGAGAGAAGAGGGCTGGAGAGGCATTGTACATGTGGTTGCAGTTCGGCCTGGAGGAGGCGGTCCTGCGAGGGTTTATACTCAGCGCGAGGAGCGCAACGATACAAATGTTATCGCATGTATCTTTGTTCTTCATTATTTATCATTGCTGGCTTTGATTGATTCTGGATCCACGCATTCTTATATCTTGAGTGAGCATGCGCATTTTCTTGATATACTTGTTGAGTTGCTTGAAGTATGAATGCAAGTGACTAGTTCTTATGGTGAGACTGTAGTCACTAAGAAGTTGTATAGGAGATGCCCATTATCTATGCAAGGTCATGTTTTTCTTGTGGATTTGATGGAGTTACCCTTCTACGGTTTCGATGTAATCCTTGGTATGGATTGGTTGACTGAGCATAGGGCGGTGGTTGACTTTGATGTCAAGCGGGTCACCTTAAAGCTTGCATATGATCATGAAGTAGTGGTAGTAGGTGAGAATGTGAAATTCTTGTCGAATGTGATTTCGGCTTTGGAAGCAAGTCGTATGATGAGGTTGGGTTGTGAGGCTTACCTTGCCTATGTGATGAATCCTAGCACCAAGGATGTGCGTGTGCAGAACATCCGAACCGTTTGCGATTTTACGTGTGTCTTTCTGGAAGAATTGCCTGGGTTGCCATCAAACAGGGAAATTGAGTTTGGTATCGAGTTGTATGAGAATACGACTCCGGTGTCCATTGCTTCTTATTGCATGGCACCTAAAGAGCTAAAAGAGTTGAAAACGCAACTGCAAGAGTTGTTAGATCGAAGGTTCATCCGGCCGAGTGTGTCACCTTGGGGTACACCAGTCTTGTTTGTAAAGAATAAAGATGAGATGATACAGATGTGCATAGATTATCGGCAACTGAACAAGTTGACGATCAAGAACAAGTATCCCTTTCCTAGGATTGATGATCTCTTTGATCAGTTTCGGGGAGCCTTGGTGTTTTCTAAGATAGACTTGAGGTCAGGGTATTATCAGTTGAAGGTGAAGGATGTTGACGTACCTAAGACAGCTTTTAGGACAAGGTACGAGCATTACGAGTTCTTAGTGATGACGTTTGGTTTGACCAACACGTCTGCTGCTTTCATGGACATGATGAATCGTGTATTCCATGAATTCTTGGATCAGTTTGTGGTGGTGTTCATCGATAATATCCTTGTGTATTCGCGTACCGAGGAGGATCATGATAGACACTTGAGAATCGTTTTGCAAGCGTTGTTGGAGAATCAGTTGTATGCCAAGCTAAGTAAGTGTGAGTTTTGGCTTTAGAAGGTGGTCTTCCTTGGACATGTTGTGTCAACTGAGGGTATTTGCGTTGATCCGCACAAAGTTAAGGTTGTGATGAGTTGGAAGATACCTAAATCGGTAACAGAGGTACGGATTTTCCTTGGTTTAGCCGGGTATTACCGTAGGTTTGTCAAGGGTTTCTCGAAGATAGATGCACCTTTGACCAAGTTGTTGCAGTAGAATGCTCGCTTTAAGTGGACAAATGCGAGGCAACAAGCTTTTGAGATGCTAAAGGAAGCTTTGACGCAAGCTCCTGTTCTAATTCAACCCGAGTCCGGTAAGGAGTTTGTAGTCTATAGTGATGCGTACATTGTTGGTTTGGGATGTGTGTTGATGCATGAGGGTAAGGTGGTAGCCTATGCATCTAGACAGATGAAGGTGCATGAGTGTAACTACCCTACTCATGATCTTGAGTTTGCCGCTGTGGTGTTTGCCCTGAAGATCTAGAGGCATTACCTGTACGGTGAGAAGTGTGTTGTGTTTACGGATCATAAGAGCTTGAAGTATCTCATGTCTCAAAAGGAGTTGAATCTTAGTCAACATCGTTGGATGGAGTTGCTTAAGGATTATGATCTGACGATCGAGTATCACCTAGGCAAGGCTAATGTTGTGGCCGATGCTTTGAGCCGGAAAGTGGCTGTGGAGTTGAGGGTGATGTTTGCTCGTTTGAGCATATCGCGTGATGGTGGTCTTGTTGCGGAATTGCAAGTGAAACCATCCTTGTTTCAGTTGATCAAAGATACACAGTTGTTAGATGATTCTCTTGTTCTTCATGTTCAGGACATTGCGGAGGGTAGACCTTCGTATTTCAGCTTTAGTGATGACGGTGTTCTGTGTTTTGGAAGTCGAATAGTGATGCCAAATGATGTTCAGTTGAGGCGCACTATTCTGACTGAAGCTCATAGTAGTCCTTTTGCTATGCATCCTGGTAGTACAAAGATGTATCATGATTTGAAAGATGAGTACTACTGGGTGGGGTTGAAAAAGGATGTGGCTGAATTCGTTAGTAAGTGCATGGTGTGTCAGCGAGTGAAGGCTGAACATCAGGTTCCTTCTGGGTTGTTGCAACCTTTGAGAATCCTAGAATGGAAGTGGGAGAGAATTACCATGGATTTTGTGTCTGGGTTGCCGTTGTCACCGTCAAAGAAAAATTCGGTTTGGGTAATTGTTGATCGGCTTACGATGTGTGCACATTTCCTACCTGTGCATACTATGTATACTTTGGATAATTTGGCTGAGTTGCATATTACTGAGATTGTGCGGTTGCACGGTGTGCCAAAGTCCATTGTGTCAGATAGGGATTCGAGGTTCACAGCACGATTTTGGGAATGTTTGCATCAAGCCTTGGGTACACGGTTAAATTTCATTACTTCCCATCATCCTTAGACAGATGGATAGTCAGAACGTGTGATCCAAGTGCTTGAGGACATGTTGAGATGCTGCGTGATAGATTTTCAGGGTTCTTGGGAGAAGTACTTACCGTTGGTTGAGTTTGCTTACAATAATAGTTACCAGGCATGTATTCAAATGGCTCCATATGAGGCTTTGTATGGGAGGAGATGTAGAACCCTTCTTTGTTGGGTAGAAGTTGGGCAAATGTTGATTTCGATGCCAGCTATGTTAAAAGGAACCACCGAGAAGGTGAAGCTCATTTGTGAGCGTTTGAAGGTAACATCGGATAGGCAAAAGTCTTACGCGGACTTGAAGCGTAAAGAGATTGAGTTCGCGGTTGGCGAACGTGTGTTTTTGAAAGTATCGCCTTGGAAGAAGGTGATGAGATTTGGGCGTAAGGGTGAGCTTAGCCCAAGGTTCATTGGACCTTACGAAGTTGTGGAGCGTATTGGACCTGTGGCATATCGGTTGAGATTGCCTTCGGAGTTGGAAAAGATACATGATGTGTTCCATGTCTCGATGTCGCGGAGGTACAGATCAGATCCTTCGCATGTGATGCCTATTGAGGAGATAGAGTTGAATCCAGATCTGTCATATGATGAGGAACCAGTGAGGGTTCTGGATGTGAGCAGTAAAGTTCTTAATGGTAAGACGATAGAGCTAGTAAAGGTGTTGTGGCGACACCGAGGAGTTGAGGAGGCCACGTGGGAAAGCAAGGCGGACATGCTAAAGCAGTTTCTGCACCTTTTTCCTTCAAGTAAAATTTCGAGGACGAAATTTCCTAAGTGGGGGAGAGTTGTAATGCCCTGGTTTTGGGCCTAGATGTTTTAGACATCGGACCGGACCGGTCGGAAACGGTTCAAACCACATAAGGTGATTTAGGGAAATCAAAGATCGGGATAGGATAAAAATGTGGTAAAATTTTCTAAAATCCTTTAAAAATATGTTTAAGAGGTTGGTCAAATCAATTTTACAAAAAGAGTTTCGGAAGTGGTACATTTTGAGTAGTGACCAAATTGTAAAGTTTCAAAACTGTGGAAAATGTGATTTTTAAAGGAGAAGTCAAAATCTTAGAATCTTTAGGGAGCATTATGGCAATTTAGCCTTTCCTTAATATTACATGTGTTTAAAATGGTTTTAATTAAATAGTTTTAATTGGCTTTTATTTTATTTAATTAATTAGGTGGTTAATTAGTGAGATTCCATCACGTAACTACCATTCTCTTCTCATTTTCATCCAAACACAATTCTAACTCATTTTCTCCAGAATTTTTCTCCCAAACACTCTCTCAATATTTTCTAAACAAACTTTAAGAGTTCTTTCAAGATCTTCAAGATTTTAGCTAAGGAAAACTTGTCATCCATTGAGGAAAACAATGATTGGAGGTAAATCCTGTTCTCAACCTCTAATCAAGGTTCTTTATTGAAATTCCCAATATCTTCGGCTTCTAATTAATGTTTTTGGTTAAGTTTTCATTATATTTTTGGTTTGAGATTGAAATCTTGCAAAAATAAGATGAAATTCTTAATTTTCGGACTTGTTTTGTTAAGCTCTGTTTTAGATTTATTTTAATTGAGTTTTGTGTTGGTTAATATGTTGAAAAGAGGTTTTGTTTATATAGATCCCGAAATCTCTGAGATCCTTGAGTTTCTTGGTAGTTCTAGTTGGGTTTTTGAGGTGAAATGATGAAGTAATGCTTTTTGGAGGTATAATGATGGGTTTGGATTGATTTTAGATGTGTTTTGATGTTTATAATTGATTGGAAGTGATGTATGATAGCTGAGCTTGGTTTAGGAACCAATCGATTGAGTTTTCGGTTGTTTTGGATGGGTAAATTGGTGTAGTTTGGGTGAGCAACGAGTTAGTGATTGGTTGCTGGTGTTGAAATGCATTTTAATGCATTTGGATCTCTGTTTTGATGATGTGAAAACAAGGGATCTTGATCTGGGAGAAAACGAGGCGTTGTTGGAGGCTCCGAAAGAGTAATTTTTTTGTCGGCGAGCAAGGCTTCGCGTATCGGTGAGTGGAAATGGATTTTCCAGCTTTGTAATGCTTTGAGCGTGGTCTTGGGAGCTTAGTGTAAGTTTGAAACACTTAGCTAAGCTCAAGAGTAAGTGATTCGAAAGTCTCTCTCGGAAATGTGCTATGTTTTGATGAAAATGCACTTGAGTTAAATGTGGTTTTGATTATTGTTTTAAATCATGTTTAAAGCATGGTTAATGCTGGATTTTAATGCCATTATGTTAAGGATGCACTAGGTAAGTGATCCTTGGTTTTATGTGATAATTGCATATGATGTTAAGCATGTTTATGCTTGTGAAAATGGCATTGTGTTTATGCTTGTAAAACAATGGAATATTGGTGTTAAATGATTATATTGGCAAGTGATGAAAGTGGTTTTTGGTTACTTTTAATCAGATATAGTTAGCCGACTATAAGATTGGGTGCACCGTGAATAAAGTCGCCTTGGATGTTGAGGGGTTGTGATTGTGCCGTAATCTCCATCCAAGTACCCTAACAATTGAGGCTAAGATCACAACGGTGAATAGTTTAATCCCGTGTGTGAGTCTTGTGGTATGTGTCCCGTACTCTCGTTAGTGGAATTATACAACTATCGACGAGTGATGTTGAGGGGTTGTGATTGTGCCATTAATCTCCATCACGAGTGTTGAGGGGTATTGATTGTGCCATTGATCTCCACCTTGTGTAGTCCGGTAGTATGTATGAAGCGTGTGGGACAACGCTTGTAATCCGCGTATCCGATTGTATCTTTTGTATTGGTATGGTTTGAGGATTATCACTTGAGAGCCAATATAATGTTAATGATAAATAATTAATCATGAGATGCTTGTGAATGATGCAAGAATGCATGTGATGCTTGGTTTAAGCATGAGCAAAGGAATTTGCTGTTGATTTAATGATGCAATATGCAAGTGGTTTTAAAAGTGCATTGAATGCTTAAATGAGCAAGTTTAAAAGAAAGGCATGAGTTTGCAAATGAAGTTGCAATGGTTTAATGAAATGCATTGATGAATGTTGTTTTAGCGACCCTCACTAAGCTATATGCTTACGCTCCTTTGTTTCATCAATGCAAAGAATTGAGCTTTCAAGGCAGTCCAAAAGCAAAGGGAATTCAAGAGTTTTTTACTAAGCGATGTATGTGGTACACCTTTAGTGTAATAAGTGGCAATGGGTGAGATTTCTACTCTTGTTAGTATTTGGTGATGTTAAACACCTAAGCATGTTTGGTTTGCTTATTTTGGTTTGTAGATGGCCTTTGAGGTTTGATTTGTGCTTGAATGTGGCTTTTAGCTTTTGTATGATTTTGAAGACTAGGGAGCATGCCTATAGATCTAATACTTGCATGAATGATGTTATGTTTTAGTTTATGCTTCGTATTGTTGGTCATTGATGCTTACACATGTTGTATGTATGTTGTGGCATGAATTGGAATGATTTCAGAGGTGATTATGTGTAGAAAACCAGCAAATTGTGAAGTTGCAGGGCAAGGCGTATTGGAACGCCCTTACCTGTTTCGGAACGGTGGCCTGGAATGGTCATGAGGTTCCGGAACGAGCAGGAACGTTCCGAAACGTTTTGCTATTGGAAAGCTGTATTTCGATACGGGTTTCAGAACGCACCCGCATATCAAAACGGCCAACCTGGTTTCGAAACGACCGTTTTGATACAGGGTCTTATGTTTCGAAACACCCGACCGTTGGAATTGAATTTGAATTGTTTCAAGCTTCTGTTTTCTTACGTTTTGGTCCCTGAGCCTTGAATGCTTAATTAAAAGAAGTTTGGATGATCCGTTTAAGATGAAATTTGACATGTTGGCATATTATGTGATTAATTTTGGATTGGTATCCTTAAAACTTGTTTAGTCCTGATAATTCTGGAAATTTACAAATTAGTCCCTAAAAAGACGTTTGTATGCAATTAAACCCTATTTGAGTTTCGTTCGCTGTGTCGCTTCCTTTAAATTGAATTGCTAATCATATAGGTTAATAATGTGCATCTAGAAAAGTTAAAAAGAAAAAAAGGGTCGTTAATCAAGGATGACTTTAACGAGTTGACTTTGGTTTTCCCCGTGTAATATTCTTAGTTCGGGTCGGGCGTCTAGGCCGGGCTAAAGGGGGTTACAATTTTCAATTAAGAACCCCTAATTAAACTCATTTTTAAATTTCAACAATTTCCATCGATTAAAAGCAAAAAATATTTTGGTACCAATTTCCGGGCGTGATGGGGGTGCTAATCCTTCCCCACACGTAACCAACTCCCGAACCCTTTTCAAAATGAATCTCTGGTTTTTTATGGTGTCCGGCCTACCTAAGTGGCCGGTGGCGACTCCAAGTCTTTATTGTTTTCAGAAAACATGAGTCTTTAAAAGAGATCCCCTGAAATTTAATTCTTTTATAAAAAGAGAGGGGATACGAGTGAGTTTTCAAAAAATGTCGCTACAACATGGCGACTCCGCTGGGGAAATTGTTTTTTTTTAAACAAAAAGAGAGTTAAGCCAAGAAAAATATTTGTTGCTTTTAATGACAAAAATTGTTGAAATTTATTTTGACTTTAATGAGGTTTATTCTTTTTTGAAAAATGACTTAGATTGTACGAGCTTTGATAATTGGTGATCTTCTAATTAATTTTTCATTTGATTTCTAAGGAATTAACGACATGTGTTGCATCGTGATCATCAAGCTCTATACCCGAGCTCTGTCCCTTAAGTGGGAGTGAAACGCCACATACCCACGTGAGTATCCATCTACGAGTCAGTAATTCACTTTCTAAATCCACGCCTTTGACACATGAGCAGCTCTCCACGTCATTAGGTTTTGTTTTCCCTCGAACCAAAACCAATTCGCAAGCTTGTAATGGGCCAGAATTGGGTTCTTGTTGCCTTAGTAGGTAATAAGATAGGTTCGAGTACCCTTGTTTTGAACCGAACCCATGTGTAAGAATTTAAGAAGCCCACCCCGTTGGAGCCATGCGGATAACCGTAGAACTAGAATTCATGTTGTTATGGTTAATTGCTTCTTTCCTTGCGATAAATTTTGTCCATTTAATTATTTACTTTATTACTTACACATTTCTTTCTCGGTGTTATTTTTCTTATTCTATTTATTTGTTATACATATTCATAGCATCTTTATATGAAATGTTGATTCGAGAACAGTCTAAAATTAAAGGTTTTCGTAATGGGAGAAGGAGTCAATAATAACGAGTTGAAGAATTCCGAAGATCAAGAGTGATTAGGGGTCAAACTAAGACAAAGAAGACAACATTTCATGTGACTATGTGTCAGAACTAGCCAATTTAGTGAGCATTGGCCTAGTTGAAGATCCAAGTTGATCGAGTTTATTTCAAGCCCCTAAAAGTCAAGTCATTTGGTAGCCCAAGTAAGGAAAGCAAAGTGTACCTCAATGTATCCAAGCCTTAGCTCAAATAGCCACGTTTTCGGAATGCGTTGGTTTAGAAGAAGAGGATGAGCAAAACCTGTTGAAGATTTTACCCTATGTGTAGTCGTTTTCTTCTCTCGTTGTAATGAGACTTGATCTCCGTTATGGAAAAATTGTTTAATGAGGATGTTCGTCGATCAACACTTCTTTGCATTCATGCTCTCAGTAGCATTATTTCATGACATATTATTCAATGATACATTTTTGTATATTCATTGCATCATATGCATCACTAATTGGGGAAAGTATTCGCCTCAGAAAATAGAAGTGAAAAGAGAATGACTTCAAGCCAGTACAATTTCAAAAGCATGAATGACCTAGTGGCTAGGGTCGATAAGCTCGAACAACTCCAAGAGCATTTGGTTTGGAACCAAAAAGAGATAATATCATCTGTGAAGAATTTCCAAGGTGAAACAAAGAAGCAAATTGATGAGTTGATGAGTATAATGGCCACCATGACCAAAGGAAATGGTGTGAGGGAAGGCTCCCTACCAAGGGTGAGTGAGAATTGGGATCGAGAATTCATAAAGGAAAAGATTTTGCCTATTGAAGATCAAGCCACCATCAACCAATATGAGGTAGACCATACCGCTTCTGAATGTCCCATCGAATTGATGTTAGATAAGATCGAAGATTCTCTTTGGAAAATCTTATCTTCTTCAACGGATAGAGAACTAACTCAGAGGCAATAGGATCACGAGGAGGCCCCAAAGAACGTCACGACCTCTCAATCTCAAGCTATAGCTGAGGGCTCCCAAAGTTTGAATAGGGAGGTAACAAAAGGGCCCGAGAGAAAAAATGAGAAATTCACCCCGTTGCCAGTCTCATACAAAGAGTTGTATCCAAAGCTATACCAGGAAGATTTGGTTCGGCCCTATCATGTGGCCCTCTTTAACCCACCCTACCCTTCTTGGTACGATGCCAATGCTCATTGCGAGTATCATGCCAATGTTCAAGGATATTCTGTTGAAAACTGTGTGGCATTTAAGAAGCTAGTCCAGAATATGATAGAGTTTGGTGCATTGCAATTGGGTGAACCAAGCACAACCACTCGCAAGGGGTGTGACTCCCTGATTCGTATGAAGAGTCCTCGTCCAAATACTTAGTTTCATGGCCGCTACCATAGTCAATCATTCGTGTTTGCAAAGCCTTTGAAGGTTCTTCATCTGATTCCGATGACGTACACATAATTGCTCCCAATACTTGTGAAAATAAAACTTCTGACTCTACTGCAGTCCAAACCAAAAGGTCTTCCCTATCCCGATGGTTACAATGTTAATGTCGTGTGTGACTACCATGTGGGAGGTACATGCCACACCATGGAGAATTTTGGAGCTCTGAAAAACAAGGTTCAATGTCTGATTGAGAATGGTGTTTTGAAGCTTTGAGAAGAATGAGTCGGAACGTGACTTTTGAAGGTGTTGGTCACCAATTTTAGTTTTCAAGAGTTAATGTTTAAATTTCCTCGCATGTTGCATCTCCTTTTAATGCACTTTGCTATTGTTTGCCCGAATATAGCAAGGATCTTTTGTAAGGGCTTATGTTATGTTTGCTTGTTTCAATTTCAATGAAAGAGACCTTCATGTGCATTTCATTTGGCAATCATTTTATATTCTTTGATTTCTTTAAAATATTTCATTTATTCTTTATTATTGTGAGCTTATTTTTGCTTTCCCAAACATATATGTATATACTTTTTGTAAGAATGACTTAAATTCAAAATTTAAAAATCGAATATTGTGAGGGTACTGCAAATGTCAACACCTTCTGTGCTATTTGGGCCAAGGGAGGAACAACAATGAGTGTTCAGGAATAATGGGCAGATCTCATTGAGTGAATTTTCCTCTCAGGCGTTGTTGTTTAAGGCCCTTGAATGAAGTGATAACCCTAAAACATCTACCACCTGAAGACTATTTTTGATATCCATATATGGGAGGACATTTGGCATTCCTTCATTTCCCTTCACACAGAAACAAAATAAGAAAAGAATCCATTGTTGTCCCCATTTGAGCCTGTTAATTTTTTTTCTTTCGATTGAACCCAAACCAAGGATCACCTCTACACCGGGGGGCAAAGGAGATAGAAGTTTGTGGATAAGTAAATGAATTAGAGGGTAATAAAGGAGAATAGATACATCGAATATAATTTTCAGTTTGAGCAATAGAAACATCAAAAGGAAACGATGAAAGAAAAGTTGGTGCTCAAAGAGCTAACCCAAATCAAGTTAAAAGTTACCAACATTGAAGATTGAAGAAATCAAAAGTGAAAGCAGTAAATTGAAAAGTGCAGTTTTGTAAAAAAGAGAGAGAAAGAGTGAGAGGTAAATAAAGAAGAGGGCTACATGAATTCTATATCCAAATGAATCTTTATCTAGAAGGGCTTTAGAAGATTGATCACCTTTGAATGGAAACATGCATCAATACAATGTGAAGATGCAAGTTGATCCGAAGCTACACTAGATGAAAGGGAATGAACTCTAGGGTGAAAACCCAAAAATGGGCAGTCTAGAGCGATCCAAAGAAATAAGAGAGGAAATTGTATTTCATTTGAGCATATCTAGGTCAGACAATACATAATTGAGACTTTCAGTTGGAATAAATGATCCTTGGTTTCATCACCCGTAAACACTTATTTGAGCCTACACACCCTTTCTTTCGTAGCCATGAGCCATGACCTATATTACAAGCCTCAAAAGACCATTTGGATCATATATGGATATCTGAGTTCGTTGAGTTTGTCTTCAGATTACATCCCACCTATTAGGGTTAACCTTTCTTCAAGGATTGCCATACTTCTAATGCCTGATTGAGATCAAAAAAAGGGAAAGACGGGGAACAGTGAGTTAGTGAGTTAAAGAGAGCCACCTTAAATTGGGTAGAAATTAAGTATGGAAGTTGTTCCTCTCGAAAGCTTAGTAGCCCAGTAATGATTCCACATGTGTATGTATCACCTCAACATTCGTTGTCGTTTAAACAAAAGTTTTGCTTGGGTTGATCTTTTTTCAAAACCTAAGCTTGATTTTAGTAAACATTGCTTGACATGTTTTTTAAATAATAAAATTATTTTATCTATATCATCCTATTAAGTCTATTGCATTGGAATGAACAAGTGGACAAACTTTTTTGTAATGCTAGTACATATTGTTAGAGTATGCTCAAAGACCAATCATAAGATGATTGTAAATGACATTATTATTTTCAGTTATTCTACGTGCATAAATAAATGGAATTATAATAAAGTCCTTAGAATAATATGGTTATTCTAAAATGTCCTTTGTCGAGAATTATTGTGGGCATGGACAACAATAATACATTGAGACTAATATGTAGTTGATTGATGACAAAATGTTTTCATTGACATGGTGATGTAAAAATCAATACATAAATATGCGTTAGAGAACGACATATTGGATTGACCTGCTATGAGCATGTTTCTTGGATTATTATGTGACAGTCACAACATTGGTCATAGTGATAACTACATGTATGATCCTCAGACTTGAGATCATCATTATTTCAATATCGTGAGTGATATATTTTGATATAGTCAAACGTGTGTCGTAACTGACTACACTATAAAATCTAATATTGGATATGTCACAATCTATGTAGTGGAATATGATTGATCATGATAGGATTTGTCCCTCCTACATAATAGGAGTAATATCGTAGGCCACTTGATTGAGTGAGGCTAGAAATGCATGGCCATGCTCGAATAAGTTGATATGAGATATCATAGTTATTCGTTTATAATAATCTACTCAAGATATCAAGAAATATTAGATGGACTATACAAATGTGTCTGTTCCATGACTTGTGTCCAATCTAGGTATAAAGGAAAAAAAGGATGTAATACATAAATAGAGTTAATCAGGAAAATGTTATTTCGAATCATGATTTCTTGTAACTTAGGTGACAATGACATATTGCTAGATGTCACTAATTATTTGTAATATTAGAAATGTTCTAATATTTACTACTAACATTACATGAACCTACAGGGTCACAACCACAGTTGAAATGAGCATATATTAAACAAGTTATATATGTACAAATTCGTTGTACACGAATTTAGTCAAATTAATATATATTCGATATATATGATTTAACTATTGTGTAAATATTAAAAGAAAAATAATTATTGAAATTATGTCTCTTTTAATATATAAATAATATAATTCGGTTTAAATCAATATATATATATATATATATATATATATTGAAATCCTAATTAAGTTGAAATGAGATTATATATATTTAATATATATATATATTAAAATCCTAATAAGTTGAATTGAGATTATATATATTTAATATATAAATATTAAAATCCTAGTTAAGTTGAATTAGGATTATATATATATATTGAGATCCTAATTAAGTTGAATTGGGATTATATATATTTAATATGTAAACATTGAAATCCTAATTAAGTTGAGTTAGGATTATATATTATATATATATATATTTATTGAAATCCTAATTATGTTGAATTGGGATTATATATATTTAATATATATATTGAAATCTTAATATGAGTTACATTAGGGTTTCAAAGGCTATATAAAGGCATGAGAGATCTAGCAGTCATTAATGCTTTTGGTAAAAACCCTCTAAATAGTTTAGAGAGTTTTTATATGCTCGTTCTCTTCTAAATGGTTTAGAGAGTTTTTTTATATACTCGTTTCGACTGGGTGAACTACGTAGAGGTCGGAGCGTTATTGTTGCGACTTAAGAATCGACATCGTGGAATCGTGATTGAATATCTATATCCTCCAAACTTAGTTTTATAGCCCATTTAGTTTTATTTATAATTTTTTTATAAATACGGCTTGCGTGTCGTGCCTTTCTCTACTTCTATTGTAATTCTCTTCTCATCTTACTCTCTCATATGTAAAACGAGTTTCTGAAATTGTAATCTATACGAAGAAGCATGGACGAGAGGAGCAAAAGTATGGCCCGACAAAAAGATGCTTGAGAAGTATTTTATCCTTAGAATAATTTGGTTCTCCCATTGGCTTGGGACTGGCCACCTTAGGATATGGACTATAACTATTGCATTCATATTTATTGCCTTTTGTATATGTGATAAAATGAATGTATGAGATGCATGCTAGTTAATTGATAAGATCAAATGTTAAATGGTGAGATAATATTCACAAAACCCCTCAATAAAATATTAAGTTTTTTATTGTTTCTCAATGTTAACCCTTGTTAAAGTCTAGATCGATACAATGTAGGTTTTGCTAAAGCGAGGTACTTGTATCTATCTTGGCCAAACACGAAGAATAAGCAAGTGATATTCGTTGGTTGTAATATTGGTTAAAGACTTAACTAGGTTACTCTAATATGGTTAGAAAACCTAAAAGTTAGTTATTTGGATAATCATAAGATGATTACAAACAAGTGTTGTTCACCAAATAAAGGAGTTACATGAGATGTAATTAGAAAGTGTTGCTTACCTAAATAGACCATAATCTTAAGAGAAAAAGCCAAAGTTGACTTAAGAGAATGTGAAATTTGGATCCTCGCCCACTAGAAAAACTTTACAGAAAGTATTTTCAACATTAATATTTAAGGGTTATTATTTTTAATAAAAATAGTGGGAGTATAAAGACCTTTTATAAATAAACTTGGTAAACGTATTCAAAATTCATATTTTATTGTTGTAGACTTATTATGGCAAATACAAATTTGTTATCATTGTGATCGGTCCTTGAGAAGGACAAGTTGAATGGCATAAACTACATTGACTGGTCACTCGAAGGAAAATGTTTCCACTGTAATAAGACATGTCATCGTAAAAGAAACTGCCCCATTTATCTTGAAAAGGTCAAGAAGGCAAATGAAAGCGGAGTGTCCGCCTCAGATATTTATGTTATTGATATTAATTTATCAACACCTACTTCTTGGGCATTGGATACCGGTTGTGGTTCTCATATTTGTAAATTTGTATAAGGACTACAAAAGAATAGAAATCTAAGAATAGGAGAGGTGGACCTATGAGTTAGTAATGGAGCAAGAGTTGTTGCATTAGCTATATGAACATGTACTTTATCGTTGCCTAGTGGACTTAATTTATGTTTAGATGATTGTTATTTTGTGTCTAGTTTGACTAACAACACATCATTTCGATTTCTTTTTTAGACAAGATTGATTTTGAGATAATTATTAAGAATAATTGTTGTTCTTTTATCTCGATAATTTTTTCTATGGTGTGACACAATTAATAAATGACATCTATATTTTGGATCAAGAGAATTCAATTTACAACATAAATACGAAAAGATCAAAAACAAATAACTCTAATCAAACTTATCTTTGGCATTTTCACTTGGGTCACATAAGTGAAAACGCATTTCAAAACTCCATAAAGATGAATTTTTGATTCATTTGTTTTTGAACAACTTGATTATGCGAGCATTGCTTATTGGGAAAGATGACCAAAGTTCATTTTAATGGTAAAAGTGAGCGAGCAAATGATTTATTGAGATTAATACATAGTGATGTATATAGACCAATGAATACACAAGGCCAGAGGAGGGTTTCAATACTTCATTACTTTCACAGATAACTTCAGTAGATATGGGTACATTTACCTAATGCATCATAAATCTGAAGCCCTTGAAAAGTTCGAGGAATTTTAAAATGAAGTACAAAACCAACTAGGAAAAGGCATTAAGGCTCTTCAATTAGATTGAAGAGGAGAATACTTAAGCTTGGAGTTTGGTGAGCTTCTTAAGGAATGTGAGATTGTCTCATTCCTCATCGTACTCCAAAATGGAATGAAGTTTTCGAAAAGAAGATATTGAACACTGTTAAACATGGTTCGATCAATGACGAGTCACGTTGATCTTCATGTTTCCTTTTGGGGACATGCGCTAAAATAGCTACTTTCACACTAAGTCGTGTTCCATCTAAATCAGTTCAAAAGACATCATATGAGATATATGTTGAGTGTGTAAAAGTTCTATTATTTACACCCTTTTTAACCCATATTTCTGCTCCATTCAAGTATCATTTCATTGCATTTAGGTTAGTTTTCAGCAAAACATCACAAATATATAAAAGACACAGATTCTACTAAAAATGGTTGTTTTTGGCAGGTTTCCGCCGTCATAGACGGTGAAGGCAGGCGCGGGGCAGAAAAGCAGAAGAGCTGAACTGGACAAGCAGACGAAGAGGATGATGCTGCCATGGAGCTGCCGTGACAGCAGAGGACGACAGCAAGTAGCTGCCATGGTTGACGTTGAAGGCAGGCGCAGGGCAGATAAGAAGGAAAGCTGAACTGGACAAGCAGCCGAAGAAGACGAACCTGTCATGGACCTGTCGTGACAGCAAGGTGACAGCAACCTTATGAAGAGGAAAAGTAAAGTGGACCTCGATAGATAGAGAAAAATCTGCTCGTCTGTCGTATGAAAGCCAAATATTTTTCCAAGCCCCGGATCAAAAGATATGTCAAGCCAAAGCTCAAGGAGAAGAAATTCCTAAAAGCAAGGATGCGGCTGGAAAGTAGGAATCCTTAGAGATTATGCATTTATTAGAATCTTACTTTTCATTAAAGTTGTAATCCTTGTTAACTTAGAATACTTGAGCCCAAAGCTTATATAAGGGCATAGATTTAACCTAGGAGGATCATCCCTGATCATACCCCATAACCGACAACCAAAAACCCTCCGCCGTTTACCCGCCGTCGACCTGTCACCGACATGTTCTAAAACCCCCTAGGGCCACGGGTTGTTTTGTAAAGTAGTTGCAAGGGTTGTTTTGTTTTAGGAATTTTCAGTTCAATAAAATAAACTTCAAGTTCTCTTATTTTGGTTATTAATATCTTGCAAGAGCATTGGGAGAGCATTGTGAGGTTATCCATTTACTTAGCATCGGGAGAGTTAAGTATACGAAAGAAGTAAGAGCAAGTTCTCTAGTTTATAGTTGAACTATCTTGTGCCTAGGGATAGGGCAAGGTTAAGTGGCTAAAGAAGAATTCATACACATCGGTGTTCATCCTTCGATTCACGCCGGGAGGTATCATCAAAGACGTGATCATCGACAGACTTGGACCTAGGGATAGGCCAAGGCAGATCTGGGATTCTTGCCAAACTTGAAGTACGGAGTTGGTGTGTTTGCTGCCGCGACAGCCAACGGACAGCTGCCGCGACAGGTGCTGTCGGCGACAGGCGCGACGACAGGACTGGATTCCCTAAGCACTGCAATACCTGCACTACTGAGCAATTCAATACCAGCCCATTCTCTCTATCTTGATTTCTCTACTTTTATTTTCCAGTATTCTTTATTATTTTCGTGACAATATCTTAATCTATTCTTTTCCCCTTGTGCAGATAGCGAAGGAAAGGGTTAGCCCAGTCCCTGTGGAGACGATATCCGATACTCTAGTATCACTTTATTACTTGCGACGTGTACACTTGCACTACCATTGCGATAGACTATTTTACACGCAACAAGTTTTTGGCGCCGTTGCCGGGGATTGGCAACACACTCTTACCCTAGCTTCTGCACTTTTCTTTTATTTTTATTTTTTTATTATTTTTTTTATTATTTTCTTTAATTTTTTTTAATTTTTTTAATTTTTTTAATTTTTATTTTTACAAAAAAAAAAACTCAGGTGAAAATACAGGTTCAAGGGCATCAACATGCTAGGAAAAACCATTCGAGAATTGATGTGGGAAAGTTCGTGCAATTACCGTAAAGATATGCTGCCAGGGCAGCAGCCATGGCAGCAACAGGGGCAGCAAATGCCGATGCCGCAGCAGCAAAATTTTTTATGGTACGATCAAAACCCACAAAATTTTTTATACCATAACAGTTTTGCTGCAGAACCCGACCTGCCCTGGCAATGTCATCATCCTCAAGAGCAGTCAAAATCCTTAGAAGACACACTGCAAGCCTTAATGGCAATCGCTCAAAAAGTGTCGGCTTCTACGAACGCAAGTATCGCCAAGATGGATGAACTCTTGAGCAGACCTGTCCTTATTCATGCCACGACTAAACCTGAAATCTCGAGGCAAGATGACGAGGACGCCCATGTGAAGGAATACCCAACATATGATGAGTCTGAGCAACAACTTGCCATGACAATGATCGAGGAGCCGGAGTGGAGCAACACCGCGACAACACTGAGTGAAATTCAAGAGAATGTCACGGCAGCAACAACTTTTGAGGCAGAAACTCCAGTCAAAGCAGAAACTGCCGCCTCGGCAGAAACTGCCACCTCGACAGCAACTGCCGCCTCGGCAGCAACTGAAGCTGAAGCAGCAACCACATCAGAGGCAAATTCTAAACCCACCACCTCGATTATGCCTGACCAAGATTGCACACATCCATCCCTGTCATGGCACTCGCACGACCACCTAGAAGAGCTACCCAATGACAATGCCTCACCGATGGAATACGAGAAGGTAATAAACGAACCTTTTGAATTCTTTGAAAACTCACCGATTCCATTGCAGATATTAGAGGAATCAACACCGGTGGACTCAGAATTATCAAAGTCTCTGCTGATGGAGATTTACGAGTGGTCAACAGAATTTGATATAGAGAGTGATGGCACCTACCAATGTCCCATTCACCTGCAAAGTAACCTGATAAAGAACTGTCAAAATAACTGCCTGCCGCAGCAGCGGGCACGGCATCAAGGGATACATTCAACCACAACAACATTCAACGAAAACAAGGTAAGTTTATGGTCGAATGTCAATTTGATTTTTTCTAATCATATGTTCATGCCCTCAGAAACATTACCAAGAAGGGATGACTTCATAGACTACAAAGGGAAGAGAAAGAAAGGAGCCCCCACCATGAGAAAAATCACTAGATGGAGGGTACAGATGGATTTCAAGAAGTACCGGAAACGACCCCTCAAGCATCAATAGAACAGGGAGTATTTTTATTACTTATTTATTATTAGGAAATAAGGTTTATTTTATTCAAATAAAATTTTTATGTTTTTCAGTTTTTAGGAAATAAAGGAGCCAAGAAGAACAGGAGAAGTGGCCCAAGCCCACCGCCCATCCACCAGCCCAATAAAGCCCATTTATGATAACCTGTCGTTTCGGCTGCCGCCGCAGACGAACTTGACAGGCTGTCAACAGACTAACACTACAGACGCAGAAGCGTGCGGCAGACGCACAGCAGACGCATAAATGTGTGTCAGGCGCGTCAGACACGCTACATCCAATCTGCCGCCCCGTTATTCCCGCCTGTCGTTGCAACATTAAATGGGCAGATACCCAACAGCTATATAACCCCGTTTTCCCCTTTCATTTTTCATTACTTCTGATTTTTCTCTCTTGTTTTCTCCTCTAGTTTTATTTGCTTTCTTCATTTTTCTCAACCCTTGCAACTAACATGTCTACTGGACAGACCCGTCGTAGTGCTGCCTCAGCATCCTCTTCAACAGCAGCAACGCCCTTTGCCAACAAAGAGTTATGGGAGGAACGTGGCTTCGTGTACATCCGACAGGCGCCCAACATGGGACTCTGACGTCCAACTTGTAGAGCAGCCTGCCCCTGAACCTGCCTCTGCACCTGCCCAGCCTCCCCCACAGCCCAGACACCGCCGTCAGATCCGTGTCAGCAGCAGCAGCGAGGACAGCGACTGAAAATTTAAGTTTTTATTTTTCCTTTACTGCTGCCTGCCCTTATCTTTTGTGATGTACTTTTCTTTAATTTTTTATCTTTTCATGTCATTTTGCATTGAGGGCAATGCAACCCTTGAGTTTGGGGGTGGCAACCCTCCATCATTAATGGAGTCTTAAGTACATTTTTTTTATTATTGTTGTGTCTTTTAATTTCTCTAAAAAAAAATCAGAAAATTTAAACTGTTGGCTTAAAAACTGTGAAGTTAACTTACCTGTCATGACAGCTCTGTCGTGGCAGCATCTTTAGGACAGTTTAAGGAGAAGTTTAGAGCCTTTCTATAGTTCTGAAAATTTAACACCATTGTGACTGTTATATTGCTTAGATTTCTTTTAGCCAAACTAGAATAGGATGCTTAGAACTTGAATAGCCCTTAGAGGTGCCTAACACTGGCTCTAGAAAAAAAAAGTTTAGCAAAAGAAACTCAAAAACCTAGAGGTGCCCGAAACCGGCTCTAATAACTAGAGGTGCCCGAAACTGGCTCTAGAAAAACTTAGCTTGAATAGAGAAACAAAAGAAGCATGAAAATGTGAATTCAAAAAAAAAAAAAAACTTTGGCATAAAAATTCGAGTTAAGAGTTGAATATTCTAGTGAAACTAAGAGAGTCTTGGCATATAACTATTCACAAGCATGCACACACTGCACGAGGACTATAGGGAGATTCCGGACAGATCCTAAATTATCCGACAGGTTGCTGCCGCCACAGAGAACAAACGACGGGTAAGGGAAAGCTCATTGTTTGAAAGCCAAAACAAAAATTTGTTTTTCTTTTAGTTCTTAGTTGCTTGAGGGCAAGCAAAAACTTGAGTTTGGGGGTGTGTTGAGTGTGTAAAAGTTCTATTATTTACACCCTTTTTAACCCATATTTCTGCTCCATTCAAGTATCATTTCATTGCATTTAGGTTAGTTTTCAGCAAAACATCACAAATATATAAAAGACACAGATTCTACTAAAAATGGTTGTTTTTGGCAGGTTTCCGCCGTCATAGACGGTGAAGGCAGGCGCGGGGCAGAAAAGCAGAAGAGCTGAACTGGACAAGCAGACGAAGAGGACGATGCTGCCATGGAGCTGCCGTGACAGCAGAGGACGACAGCAAGTAGCTGCCATGGTTGACGTTGAAGGCAGGCGCAGGGCAGATAAGCAGGAAAGCTGAACTGGACAAGCAGCCGAAGAAGACGAACCTGTCATGGACCTGTCGTGACAGCAAGGTGACAGCAACCTTATGAAGAGGAAAAGTAAAGTGGACCTCGATAGATAGAGAAAAATCTGCTCGTCTGTCGTATGAAAGCCAAATATTTTTCCAAGCCCCGGATCAAAAGATATGTCAAGCCAAAGCTCAAGGAGAAGAAATTCCTAAAAGCAAGGATGCGGCTGGAAAGTAGGAATCCTTAGAGATTATGCATTTATTAGAATCTTACTTTTCATTAAAGTTGTAATCCTTGTTAACTTAGAATACTTGAGCCCAAAGCTTATATAAGGGCATAGATTTAACCTAGGAGGATCATCCCTGATCATACCCCATAACCGACAACCAAAAACCCTCCGCCGTTTACCCGCCGTCGACCTGTCACCGACATGTTCTAAAACCCCCTAGGGCCACGGGTTGTTTTGTAAAGTAGTTGCAAGGGTTGTTTTGTTTTAGGAATTTTCAGTTCAATAAAATAAACTTCAAGTTCTCTTATTTTGGTTATTAATATCTTGCAAGAGCATTGGGAGAGCATTGTGAGGTTATCCATTTACTTAGCATCGGGAGAGTTAAGTATACGAAAGAAGTAAGAGCAAGTTCTCTAGTTTATAGTTGAACTATCTTGTGCCTAGGGATAGGGCAAGGTTAAGTGGCTAAAGAAGAATTCATACACATCGGTGTTCATCCTTCGATTCACGCCGGGAGGTATCATCAAAGACGTGATCATCGACAGACTTGGACCTAGGGATAGGCCAAGGCAGATCTGGGATTCTTGCCAAACTTGAAGTACGGAGTTGGTGTGTTTGCTGCCGCGACAGCCAACGGACAGCTGCCGCGACAGGTGCTGTCGGCGACAGGCGCGACGACAGGACTGGATTCCCTAAGCACTGCAATACCTGCACTACTGAGCAATTCAATACCAGCCCATTCTCTCTATCTTGATTTCTCTACTTTTATTTTCCAGTATTCTTTATTATTTTCGTGACAATATCTTAATCTATTCTTTTCCCCTTGTGCAGATAGCGAAGGAAAGGGTTAGCCCAGTCCCTGTGGAGACGATATCCGATACTCTAGTATCACTTTATTACTTGCGACGTGTACACTTGCACTACCATTGCGATAGACTATTTTACACGCAACAATATAGACTAGGAAACATCCTAGTATGTCTTTTATGAAAATTTGGGGATGCGAACCTTATGTTAAATATAAGATTCTATAAATATCGAATCAAATCTTATAAAAGTAATTTTGTGGGTTATCCTAAAGAAACTAAAGGATATTATTTCTTCAATCCTACCGAGAACAAATTGTTTGTTATTCTGTTGGGTTTTATGATGCTCGATTCCTTCAACCGTTCTTGCTCGCCAAGTGTGGAGAAGTTGGATAAATGGGTGTTTTAGTGGCAGGTGAAAATGGACAATAAGACACAATGAATTATAATGGTTCAACCTTCTAACCAAGGTCTACATCCACTACCTTAGCTCCTCACTAAGGATTTCAAAAAATTCACTATAGAATTTCGTCCCCTTTTCTCGGCTTAGAAGGAAACCAATACAACGATTAAGCTAACTACCCTTAGCTTAATCACACATTCTCTCACAAGAGAAATTCTAAAGCAAACTTGAAATCCCTCTAATAGGTCATTGTTTGCACTAATAAGCTCCCACCCAAAGCCTAAACACTTGAGCAAATATAACAATGTTTAGCTCACAAGTGTTGTCTATACAAGAAAATGAACAATTAAGCTCTAAGACAAATTCTTGATCATAGTGTTGTTGACAATTGAAGCATTAGCCTTCTTTTGATGCTTGGAGGTCCCTTTTATACTCTTAATTGAGTTTGTAGTCGTTACTAGCCGTTAGGGTTGAATTGGAGCCGTTGGAGACTTTATTTCCCACCATAAATACAGTTCCGCAGCCTACCGTATCGGTACTCGAGGAGGCGTATCGATACCTGTCTCACAAAAATAAATAGCCATTGTACAAATATAAGATAGGCCTATCGATACGCGTACAGGCGTATTGGTATGTGTTAAGGAAGCGTATCGATACGAGGAATACCTTATCGACGCAATTTTTTCAACATAGCTCACTGGAGGATATCGTATCGATACATGCTATAGCGTATCGATACCCTATTTAAAATTCAGTTACCAACCAACTACCAAGCCAACGGTCAAAATATTTAAAGCTCTGATTTTTAAAAATATTTTTAAAATGTATCGATACAGGTGAGATCGTATCGATACTTGATTCAAACTCCTTGGGATTTTATAGAGATATCGTATCGATACAGATGGAATATGTTTCGATACCCCGTATCGATACGGTAAGGAGTGTATCTATACGTTTGTCTCTAGTAGCCAAGTTTCTAAAAAAAAGGTATCGATACCCTTAGGGGCGTATCGATACTCGTAGACATTTTGAGCAGTTTGGCCTTGGAACATTTAGAAAAAGTTTAGGAGTTTGAGTTTTTCAAACTAGAGCAAAGTTTTGATGATTTGAAACCTTTTAGGGGACTTAAAAATTTATTTAGAGATTTCAATTTGGTCCTTATAACACTTTGTTATATCAAAATCAAACATAGATTTTACATATTCAAACAAGAATCTTCCTAGAAAGAGAATTTGTTTTCCGAAAAGGAAGTGGGAGAAATATTGAACTCAATAAAATTAGAGGTCAACCACATATCATTGAACAAGAGATTGAACAACAACAAGTTCCACAAGTTGTTGAGGAACATTCAACAGTTTTGGAAACACAACCACTGCGAAGATCTATGAGAGAATGCAATGCGCCTGAGAAATATGGATTTCTTGTCACATCGTATAGTGATGTTCTCTTCATGGATCAAGATGAGCCTAAGACTTATCAAGAAGCAGTGGTGGGCCTAAACTCTAAGAAATGGCTAGAGGCCATGAAATTCAAGATGGATTCCATGTTAGAAAATCAAGTTTGGACCTTGGTTGACCCACCTAAATGGGTTAAGCCCATAAGGTCTGAGTAGTTTTTTAAAAGAAAACCGACATGGAGAGTATGCACAAGCATACAAAGGGTGATTAGTCACTAAGGGCTTTCGTCAAATTAATGGTATAGACTATGATGAAATCTTTTCACATGTTGCTATGTTTAAATCCATCCGGATCTTACTTGCGATAGTTGTATTTTTATGAGATATGATAAATGGAAGATAAAACTGCTTTTCTTAATGGAAAAACCAAATAAGGGTGTGTACATGACACAATCTGAAGGTTTTGTCGATCTAAAAGATGCTGAAAAAATATGCAAGCTACAAAGGTCCATTTATAGATTGAAGCAGGTTACTCGAATTTGGAATCTTCGTTTTAACGATGCAACCAAAGAGTTTGGTTTTATCCAAAATGAAGATGAGCCATGTGTTTTCAAGAAAATTAGTGGGAGCATTGTCATATTCTTGGTAATCTATGTGTATGACATAACGATAATAGGAAACGACATACCTAATTTAAAGTGTATAAAGACTTGGTTAGAAAAAAATGTTTTTCTATGAAAGACTTGGGTGAAGCAACCTACATATTAGGGGCAAAGATCTATAAGAGATAGATCAAGACGATTCCTCTGACTAAGTTAAAAGACATACATAGATAAAGTACTGGAAATGATTCAATATGGAAGAATTTAAAAAGGGATTCTTACCTATGAGACATGGTATTTCATTATCGAAGAAAATGTATCCTTCAACACATGCTTCGGCCATTGGATCTATCATGTATGCCATGCTATGTACACGCTCGGATGTATCATTTGCATTAAGTATGACAAGTCGGTACCAAGTAGAACCCGGTGAAGGTCATTGTGTTACAATACAAAAGGATCCTTAAGTACTTAAGAAGAACTAAGGATATATTCCTTATGTATGGAGGTGAGGAAGAGCTAAGTATAAAAGGTTATACTGACACAAGCTTCCAAATCGATAAGGATGATTCTCGATCGCAATCGGGTTTTGTGTTTTACCTTAATGAAGGCGTTGTGAGCTGAAAATGTTCAAAGTAAGATACAATAGTCGTTTCTACAAAAAAACTAAGTATATTGCAGCATGTGATGCTACAAAAGATGATGTTTGGATCAAGAAGTTCATATCTGAACTAGGGGTTGTGCTAAGCATATTGAATGTTATAAATCTACGTTTTCATAACAACTTATCCATCGCACAAGCAAAAGAACCCATATCTCACCTACAATCCAAACGCATACTTAGGTGTTACCATCTCATTGGAAAAATTATAGATCGAGGAGATGTGAAAATATGTATAGTGCCTACAATTGATAACATGGTCGAACCACTGACAAAGCCTCTGATGTCGTAGAAGCATGATCGTCACACTAGGTAACTTGGTATTAGATACATGAGTGTTTGTTCTTAATGCTAGTGGGAGATTGTTAGAGTATGCCCAAAGACCAATCATAAGATGATTGTAAATGAAATTTGTTTTTACCTTGTTTATTCATAAAGAGGCGTTGCCATTATTATTTTCAGTTATTCTGCGTGCATAAATAAAATGAATTATAATAAAGTTCTTAGAATAATATGGTTATTCTAAAATGTCCTTAGTCGAGTATTATTGTGGGCATGGACAACAATAATACATTAAGTCTAATATGTAGTTGATTGATGACAAAGTGTCATGGAGATGTCAAAATCAATACATAAGTATGTTTTAGAGAACGACATACTAGACTGACCTGCTATGATCATGTTTCTTGGATTATTATGTGACAATCACAACATTGCTCATAGTGATAACTACATGTATGATTCTCAGACTTGAAATCATCATTATTTCAATATCGTGAGTGACATATTTTGATATAGTCAAACGTGTGTCGTAACTACTACACTATAAAAACTAATATTGGATATGTCACAATCTATGTAGTGGAATATGATTGATCAAGATAGGATTTGTCCCACCTACATAATAGGAGTAATATCGTAGGCCACTTCATTGGGTGAGACTAGAAATATATGGCCATGCTCGAATAAGTTGATATGAGATATCATAGTTATTCGTTTATAATAGTCTACACAAGATATCAAGAAATATTAGATGGGCTATAGAAGTGTGACTATTCCATGACTTGTGTCCAATCTAGATATAAAGGAAAAATGGATGTAATACATAAATAGAGTTAATCATGAAAATATTATTTCGAATCATGATTTCTTGTAACTTAGGTGACAATGACATATTTCTAGATGTCACCCATTGTTTGTAATATTATAAATGTTCTAATATTAACTACAAACGTTATATTAACTACAGGGTCACACCCACAGTTGAAATGAGCATATATTAAACGAGTTATATATGTACAAATTTGTTGTACACGAATTTAGTTAAATTAATATATATTTGATATATATGATTTAACTATTGTGTAAATATTAAAAGAAAAATAATTATTGTAATTATGTCTCTTTTAATATATAAATAATACAATTCGATTTAAATCAATATATATATATATATATATATATTGAAATCCTAATTAAGTTGAATTGAGATTATATATATTTAATATATAAATATTGAAATCCTAGTTAAGTTGAATTAGGATTATATATATTTAATGTATATATATATATTGAGATCCTAATTAAGTTGAATTGGGATTATATATATTTAATATATATATATATATATATATATATATATATTGAAATCCTAATTAAGTTGAACTAGGATTATATATATTTAATATATATATTGAAATCATAATTAAGTTGAATTGGGATTATATATATTTAATATATATATTGAAATCTTAATATGAGTTAAATTAGGATTTCAAAGGCTATATAAAGGCATGAGAGATCTAGCAGGCATTAAAGCTTTTTGAGAAAAACCCTCTAAATAGTTTAGAGAGTTTTTATATGCTTGTTCCCTTAATATTTGGATCATCTGCAAGCAATTCGTGTTCTGCATATATGTGTATGCTTCCTTCAGCAGTCAAATGCTCAATTAACTTCAAGAAAATAGAATTATCAGACCCCAATACCCTTAAACCTCCTAGTAAATTGCAACCCAGTTCTAAATAAGCCAAATAGGCAATGTTAGAACTGGGAATTCATGCTTCCTCAATAAATGAGGCAATAGTATGGTAACATATGTAATCAGGGTCTATCTTCCTTTCTATTTGTTTGCCCCCAACATAACTAAACTTAGGAACATTAGTGAACCTTCCCCCAAAATGTATTACTAAAGAACACTCATCCCATTCCATTTTTCCTATAGAAATAAAAAACGAATTCAATCAAACAGAACAAATCAGTTAAACAATTAATTTAACCATTAAAATAGTCATGAGAAAAATTCAAACAATGTTAGTTTAATAAAGTTATTAATTAATTATCCATCAATAAACAATAAATACTAATTAAATTGTTCCAAATTGTTCTATTGAAGCTTTTAGTAAAAACCTTCAAAAACAAACCAGAAAACATAGTACCTTTCTACTAAGAACGGGTTACTTCTAACTTCGACTATCCCCTCTAATAAGTTACTTCAGAATCTTGAAATCCTGTAACAAAGCAAATGTTAATTTTAATCATGCATTAACTCACTAATCTACTAACAAAATAATGGTTAACTTACTTGATTGGTTCACGTCGTAATGGTTTCTTCTGAAAATGCCTTCAAACAGTTTCCTTTACACGATTAAGATACGAACCCTAATCGTCTTCAATTGAGAACGGGTTTAGGTTAATCGCGTTTCAGCATCTTCTTCCACAACTGAAATCCAAACTGATTTTCTGGGTAAAACTTGAAGATGGGTGAGAATGGGAGTAAAACTAAGAATGGGGGTAAAATGATTTGTGGGTAATTGAAGAGTTTTTTTTATTTTTTTTATTATTATATTATATTTATTTAATTTTTGAAATTATTATTTAAATTTGGAAATTATAAATGAAAAGGGTGACGTGGCCTTGTTTTATTGGCTATTGGTTTTTTTTCAAACGACGTTTATTTTTGGAGTTATTAGGGTAACGGCGTAACCTTTAGGGGGCAGAATGGTCGAAAAAATTCTTTAGGTACCAAACTGAGAAATGGGGTAAACGTTAGGGGGCATTTAATGCATTAAGCCTAACTACAGGGTGACACCCACAATTGAAATGAGCATATATTAAACGAGTTATATATGTACAAATTTGTTGTACACGAATTTAGTTAAATTAATATATATTTGATATATATGATTTAACTATTGTGTAAATATTAAAAGAAAAATAAGTATTGTAATTATGTCTCTTTTAATATATAAATAATACAATTCGGTTTAAATCAATATATATATATATATATATATTTATATATTGAAATCATAATTAAGTTGAATTGAGATTATATATATTTAATATATAAATATTGAAATCCTAGTTAAGTTGAATTAGGATTATATATATTTAATATATATATATATATATATATTGAGATCCTAATGAAGTTGAATTGGGATTATATATATTTAATATATATATATATATATATATTGAAATCCTAATTAAGTTGAACTAGGATTATATATATTTAATATATATATTGAAATCATAATTAAGTTGAATTGGGATTATATATATTTAATATATATATTGAAATCTTAATATGAGTTAAATTAGGATTTCAAAGGCTATATAAAGGCATGAGAGATCTAGCAGTCATTAAAGCTTTTTGAGAAAAACCCTCTAAATAGTTTAGAGAGTTTTTATATGCTTGTTCCCTTCTAAATGGTTTAGAGAGTTTTTTATATACTCGTTTCGGCTGGGTGAACTACGTAGAGGTCGGAGCGTTATTGTTGCGGCTTAGGAATCAACATCGTAGAATCGTGGTTGAATATCTATCTCCTCCAAACTCAGAATTCCAGATTTTAGACAGGTAATTCTTCACCCTTATTCAACCTGATTCGTTCCTTGTACATTGATCTCTAGTGGTAATCGCCAGATAATTTTTCCGTTGTGCCATGGGGTGTACCGGCGTGACCCAACACATATGACTCAAGGGAAGGCGAGTAATACATAAGAGACATCTTTGGAAGCTCAACATTAAAGATGAATACCACCTTTGGGATGACAAGACTGCATGCCAGTAAAATGCAAGATTGTAAAGTCGATCATTGCCAAGAAGCTTTGATGATGGAAAAAGTGAAGATCTAACTTAAAGCGAGTTTAGGGTTGAAGGGCGTGTACTTCCCCTAATGTTGAGATAGAAGAAAACTTGCCATGATGAGTTGAGGCGAAAAGAAAAGAAACGTTGAACCCTAAGATTGAGTGGAGGAAATGTGATAAGAATGAACAACATGAGAAGTGTTACGTTCTATTCTGACCGATGTAATTCAGAATCTCCCTTGAAGAAGAACGAAGGCGGAAGATTCAATCAAGAAAAATGAAGATCAGAATTTTATAAGAAAGGCAGAAGATTTAGGGGTATGCGCTCACCCCAATGTTGAGATTGAAGAAGACTTGCCATGAAGAGTCCATGAAGAGGTAATAGTTAAGCCTGACTTAAGTAGCGGTAATATATGAATTTGGACTTCAGCAAATGACATATTCAATTCTGACCGATGCAATTCACCATCCCTCTTTTGATGAGAAACAAATGGGGAAGATCCAACAAAGAAAAATGAAGATCAGACCTTATGGAGGTAGTAAAAGGTTCAGAAGGTTTTGGGGCATGTGTCACCCCAATGTTGAGACTGAAGAAGGTTCATCATGAAGAGTCAATCAATAGACAACAACTAACCCCTAGTTGAGTGGGGTGGTGCTTCGAAGGTGGTTTTCAAGAGGTGACAGAATTTAGTCAAGCTAGTATAAGCTTGCCATATCCTTTCAAGATAAGATAAGAATAAAGGCTCGGTGAAGACTGAAAGCCCATGGAAGTCAAGGGTGATCAACCAGAAAGCAAGGGTTTTACCTCAGCATGTCCAAAAATGACTCCATTCATACATCATACTTAGTTAGACATCCATAGATTAGGAGCATGCTAACTCACATCATCAAATCATTTTGTTTGTTTTGACAGCTTTAAAGAATAGAAAATATTTCGACCTGTAACTTCCCGATTGGAGAGGTAGATTTCAATGGAGATGAAGAGTCCCTAACAAAGATTCGAAGAGTTCTTAATGAGAAGGATTTGTCAACATGAGAAGATTAATGAAATTTCAAGCTTCCACAACTTTGGAAAAGGAACCAAGAATTCGCCAAAGCTAAGATGAGAGAATATCGGGTGCGAAATTAATAAGATCTGTGGAGAAAGGACAACGAGCGCCAATCATGTTGAAATCCAAAGAGCTAGAGGCAAAAACTCGTAAGGGTATCTAAAAGAAAGAAAGAAAAGAAAAGAAAAGAAAAAAGAGAGAGAGAAGAGAAAAGAAAAGAAGAAAAAAGAAAATGAAAAGGGGAAAAAAGAGAGAGAAGAAGAAGAAGAAGAAGAAAGGAAAAAAGAGAGAGAAGAGAAAAGAAAAAGAGAGAGAAGAGAAAAGAAAAGAAAAGAAGAAAAGAAAGAAAAAGAAAAAGGAAAGGAAAGAAAGAAAAGCAAAGCAAATAGAAAGAGAGAGAAGAAAACAAAAAGGAAAAGGAAAGATAGAGAAGAAAAAGGGGGAAGAAAAATGAAAACCCGAAAAGGCGCTTTCAGAAAATCAAGCTTGAAGTGAAAACTTGGAAAGGCGCTTAAAGAGAAAATGTTCAAAACCTCTAAAAGAAAGAAACAAAGATGGTTGAACCCGAATATAAGATATGGTACCACTCCTGAGAAGAAGAAGAAAAAGAAGAAGAAAGCAAGAAAAGGTCAGGATCGACCGATCAGAGAAAATAACCGAACAACTCTGAGATGTTGCAGTTCATTAGAAAAGATTCTGAACCATGACTCCATATTTGAAGGAGCTAACCTCAGCAAGATTAAAGAGCTCCTAATGAGAAGAGCTCGATCAAAAAAGGTCGAAGAGCTCATAGCGAGAAGAACTCGCTCAAAAAGAAATAAAAAAATTCATAGAGGGAAGATTTTGCCAGCCTTTCAAGGATTTAAAGTGTAAGATTTCAAACTCATCACATTAGGATTTTAGAGCAAATGAGATAGATACTCATAGCTCAAGGTTTTCGGAGCGAAGGAGGCAGATACTCATAGCTCAAGGTTTTCAAAGCGAAGGAGGTAGATACTCATAGCTCAAGGTTTTCGAAGCAAAGGAGGCATATACTCATAGCTCAAGATTTTCAGAGCGAAGGAGGTAGATACTCATAGCTCAGGGTTTTCGGAGCAAAGAAGGCAGATACTCATACCTCAAGATTTCCGAGCAAATGAGGTATATACTCAAAGCTCAAGGATTTTGGGCAGAGAATTTCAAATTCGCCACGTTATGTTTTTAGAGCGAAGGAGGCGGATACTCAAAGCTCAAGGATTTCATGCGAAGGGTTTCAAATTCGCCATGTCAAGGTTTTTAGAGTGAAGGAGGCAGATACTCATAGCTCTAGGACTTCGGGGCACAAGAGGCATATACTCATAGCTCTGACTTTCGAGGAAGAAGAAGGGTGAATAGTTCTATATAGGAGGAACTCGTAGCTTAGAATATTCAAACAGGGAAGTGGGACAAAATTTGTGCTTGTGGTCTTTGCTTTATTATTGTTACACAAGGATAAGAAAAGAAGGGCAACTGTAATAACTGATTTTGTCCGGGGTAGACCCGTTTTTATTTTTATTTTTATAAGTAATGGGCTTTTTATATGTTACTACTATCTATAAATAAAAAATGTGTGATACGGACTTTGTTTAATTTCAACTAGTTTATATTATATATGTATGAGATTTCTTATTAAAACCCAAAAAATTACTAAGTGATGTATATATGTGTTGCTATCATATTATTGTTATGTTTTATTATGTTGAAAAAACCCTTAAATATTATTACTATATGTTATCCTATATTTTTCATATTATCATCACGTATCCTCCTTAGAGTTATTATTATAAGTTATCATTAATATTATCATATGCTATTATTATTATTATTATTATTATTATTATTATTATTATTATTATTATTATTACTATTATTATATCTTGTTATTATATTTATTCTGTTATTGTGTTAGAAAAAAGCAAGAAAGATTATAAACTATTAATAAAGCCCAATATAAATAAATAAAATCCAAGTTCATTGATATCCAGTCCATTTACAACTCATATAACCTATATACATATTTAGCCCATTTTGAGCCCAATTTGATTAACCTAAATCCTAATCTGAAAATTTGTTGGCTTGCTTTCCTTTATGCGCAGCCCAGTGGTGACCATTAGATCAAGGTTGATCGAACGGTCCAGATCGCACTAATTGGATAAAGCCCTAAGCTAACTGTTTTCTGCCTTGGCATCGCATCAAGCATAGCCCGTGGATTCGGTGTAACGCCCTGTTTTTGAGCCTATATGTTTTAGAAGTTGAATCGGGTCGGTCGAGAACGGTTCGAATCTTTAGGGAGGTTTAGGAAGCACCTACTTCAGGATGCTTAAAAAATGTGGAAAATATCTAAAAATCCTCATTTATTATATAAATGGTTATGGTGAAAACAATTTTACAAAATGTGATTTGGAAATACTACATTTCGGTGTAGTGACCAAATTGCATTTTTGCAAAAGTTGACTAGTGACTGTTTTGTAAAGGATTGAAACTTTGAATCTTTAAGGAGCTAATTTTACCAAAACATTTTTATCAGATTTCTCTTTAATTTGGGTGTTTTAATAATGATTTAATAAAAAGAAGGGAAAACTACACCGGTGGTACCTTAACTATGCTTGTATTCCTACTTTGGTCCCAAAACTATGTTTTTCGGCAAAAGAGTCCCTTCCGTTACATAGTTTTCCTGTTTTGGTCCCCTGACGTTAAATAACTAACGGTTTTGCTGATGTGGCATTTTTTAATATTTTTTAAGGCTGACGTGGCATTTTTAAATATTTTTTTAATCATTTCTCTCTCCTCTTATATATTATTTTTATTTAATTTTATTCACCCAATCATATTATGACACGTGTCACTACACCATTAGATGAAAAAACCCCCCAAATATCATAAAAATCAGAAGTGATGCTGCTGGGATTCGAACCCAGGACCCGCAGCACACCAAGTATGCACTTGAACCAACTAGGCTAGGCTGGATAATTGATTCAAATCTACTAACACTTATATTTAATTAACACTTATATTTCTTAAACTTATATTTAACTTGCTGATGTTTGTATCCTGGGTCTTCGATTCAGTTGCTTCCCCTGAAGTTGCTGATAATGTTAACTGATCTAAATCTACTAACATGGCTCCAAATTCTCTCTTCACTGTCGAAGAATAACATGATTAAAAGCCAGGGCCAGAATCAAGTGCAATTCCTACCAAAGTAAAGAATAACATGAAATCTGTACCCATTTCCCCCTATTTAATTAACACAAAAGCTAAAGTTTCCAGTCCTTGTATCGGAGACTGGAAACACTCCCCAAGGAGTATAATTAAAACCCAAAGCATGATTTCATCACTACTTAGTATTTATATCATCACACCCACATGGGGAAAAGTTTAAGAAAAACTCAACTCTTTTCCATGTTTATAAGCCCAACACACTTGAAGCTGTAAAAACAACTTCTTTATTCGTAAGGTTTTCTTTCCAGAGCTTTGGAAGATGGTGAGAGATTGAGCAAGTCAAGAAAGTTTCCTTACAAGTGTGGTGTAATGTCGGATGGATTGTTCGGTGCGAGCTTCATTTCCAGAGGGAAAAACTAGGAACAAGTACAACTACAACCAATGCTGCTGTTCGGGTCAAAGAAGAAGAAGACAACACCAATGTACAAAAAGAGAAACCACAGAACAAGAACCGACACCAAACATGGATTCTTCCTCTTGTTGTTGTCGTTGTAAGATCCCGCCAATCATTCCCCTTTTTGTATTCTTCCTTCTTGTTTCTTCTTCCTTTCGTCCCGTTCGTTCGTCGGAAACCGGCGATCCCCATGCAAGAAACCAAACTTTCCGGCCGGGGGACGAGTTACAAAGTTTGAAAACAATAAGAGAACGTCTCGACAAGATCAACAAGCCGGCAGTCAAGACAATTCAGGCAATTTAGTCTTTCGTTTGGCCATTGACTTTGCAGTATCTCGTTGAACTTGGATGTGACTGAGGAGATATAATCAATGAGCTCCAACAATGTCTGCTTCTTTATATCCTTTTCCCTAAGGTTCTTAGTAGGATCACTAAAATCAAAAACCACACAACACATATTCAACTTCATAATGAAAAGACTCTGCTTTTCGGTGATGGGAACATCCCGGAAACCGGGCAATGCCCCATAAATCCCTTGATTCAAATCATTGGAACTCGATGAATGTGAATTAACAGTTACAGTCCCACCGTTGAAACGTGAACCTGAATTCGAGAATATCAAAGTGAAACCAGTTTTATAGAATTGGATCATAGAGAAGAGTTGGAAGGGGAATAAGTTATAATATTCGGAGGTTGTTTCAACATTATCAGCAACTTCAGGGGAAGCAACTGAATCGAAGACCCAGGATACAAACATCAGAAAGTTAAATATAAGTGTTAGTAGATTTGAATCAATTATCCAGCCTAGCCTAGTTAGTTCAAGTGCATACTTGGAGTGCTGTTGGTCCTGGGTTCGAATCCCAGCAGCACCACTTCTGATTTTTAGGATATTATGGGGTTTTTTCATCTAATGGTGTAGTGACACGTGTCACAATATGATTGGGTGAATAAAATTAAATAAAAATAATATATAAGAGGAGAGAGAAATGATTAAAAAAATATTTAAATATGCCACGTCAGCCTTAAAAAATATTAAAAAATGCCACATCAGCAAAACCGTTAGTTATTTAACGTCGGGGGACCAAAACAGGAAAACTATGTAACGGAAGGGACTCTTTTGCCGAAAAACATAGTTTTGGGACCAAAGTAGGAATACAGGCATAGTTAAGGTACCACCGGTGTAGTTTTCCCTAAAAAGAATTAAGAGAGAAATCCTATTTTGACTTTTCATAACTACTTTACGATCTTTTTCCCTCATTTCATTTTCTCTCAACTTCCACTCAGCCAAACACAATTCTCTCACCAAATAACCTTTGATTTTCATCTCTTTTTCTGAGATTTCATTCTCCTAAGGATTTCTAATCTTTATCTCATCAAATCCTTTTGTTTTTACTTTGGATTTTCAAGAAATCTTGCCCAAATTGAGGAGAAATCAGCCATTAGAGGTAAGATTCGTCCTTCTCCTCTAATGATCAGTTCTTTACTGAAATTCCCAAGTTATCAATCCTTTGTTAATGATTTTTGAGTTTCTTTAATGTTAGAAACATGAAATTGTGGTAAAACTCAAGATTCTTGGTGAGATCTTGATGATTTTCGTAACTCTTGGTTAGGTTCTATTTTGAGGTTGATTTCTAATGTATTTTGGATGATAATTGATGTTATAAATGAGGTTTTATCAAACAAATCTCGAATAGGTTTGGATTCCTAAGTTTTACATGTTAGATTTGTGGTTTTTGGGGTGGTTTTGGTGATATGTTGTTGCTGGAGGTATAATGACATGTTTGTGATTGTTTTTAGTGTTGATTGAGGTTTAGAAATGATTGAAATTGATAGATCTTGGCTGGGCTTTGTTTTGGGAAAGTTTGAAGGTGATTTCGGTTATTTTGGGTAGCCAAAATGGTGTTTTTGAGTAGTGCAGCGAGTTTGAATGAGTGGCTGGTGATTTCAATGCATGATGATGCATTAATCCTCTGCTCTTATGTGTAATAAACATGAGACACATCTTTGGACGCTTTTGGTGTTGATCCGGAGGTGTCAGAAGCCTAGATATCGTTTCGGCAAGCAAGCAAAACGTAATCGGTGAGTGCGAATGGTTTTAGAAGTCCTTGAGGGACAAAGAAACATGGTTTGGGGATTTAGGATTGGTTTGAAACACCATTCTAAGTCCGAAAGTAAGTATGGCTAGAATTGCTCTCGATATGTGGTTGATGCCCCTAAATGCTTTTAACATGCTCTTATTTTGAGATAGACAAATTCCTACTGTTTATGCATGATTTATAACATGAAAAGATGTTATGTATTGATCCCAGGTGATGGCATGTTTATAAGAAGAGTTTTGAGATTTTGATTTGATGAAATGCATGAATTGTGATTTTGAAATGGGATGAGAATGATTTGAGAAATGTTGCATCAAAACAGTACGTGAGAAGATGTTTTTAATATAATATATTGGCATAAACGAGGAGATAATTATTGGATATAATTGGTCGACCAATAGGATGAAAGTGCACTATAAACTAAAAATTCGTACATGCTCTTTGGAGTCGGGCAACGGGGGTAGTGCCATCCCGATCCAAAGTGAGAACCCATTGATGAGAGATACCATCGGGGTAGGACTTGGTGAAACACCCAAGCTTTGTGGCGAAGAGAGATACCGCCATGAGAGTCCGGTGATGTGAGATTCCACAGGGGTAGGACTTGACTTTGAGTCAAGCTAATCCGCATATCCGAGTAAAGTTGTAATATGAAATGCCAATATATGAGATTATACTTGATTCACATGTACCAAGAGTTGAAATGATTTATGCTATGAGAAATGCATATGAGATTTGTGGTTTATGAAATGCTTGTTTTTATTAAGCATGAGTATGGCCTTGCCATGAGATTTGCATTGGTTATATGCATGAATTAGAATAAAGGTACATGTGTTTTCAAATGGAGAATTGCTTCGAAATGGTTTTCAAGCATGAGATAGAAAGAGCATGTTGTAGAAAATGGTTTTTGAGATAGAGTTTAAAGTTGCATTGTTGTGTTGGTTTTCTTAGAGCTTGCCTCACTAAGCAAATGTGCTTACGCTCTCTATTACCAACAATGCAGATAATTGAGACGTGTTTGGGCAACAAGGAGGCTAAGGATATCCAAGGAAGTGAGAAGCTCATGTATGGTGATGTTTTCGTATGCTTTAGTAATGATATTTGGTAATGGGGACCTATGGTTAATTTTGGGAGATGTATTTTGAACTCTCTGTGGTTGTTGCAAGTTTGCTATGGTATTTGTGGATTGTAAATGACCTTTATGGTTTGGTCTTGTGGTTTATGGCTTCCATATGGTTTTTATGATTAGGGAGCATGCCTATAGATTCAATGATTGCATGTTTGATGCCATGCTTTAGTTTATGCTTCATCATGATGCTCTTAATACTTAAACATGTTGCTAGTATGTTGTGGTATGTGTTGGGACATGTTTGGATGTGTTTGAATGTGAAAAGATGTGAAAAACTAGAAAAATATATAGTTGCAGGGCAAGGTGTATCGAAACACCCTTAACTGTTACGGAACAAGGGCCTGAAATGGCCATAGTGTTTCAGAACAGGTAAAAGTGTTTCAAAACACTTTAGCTACTAGAGAGCCATGTTTCGATACGGGTCTCAGAACGCACCCGAGTACCGAAACGGTCATCTCTGTTTCGATACAGACGTTTCGATACAAGGGTCAGCGTTTTGAAACACCCGACCGTTGGTCTGCAATTTGAATTGTTTCAAGTTCTTGTTTCTTACATTTTAGTCCTTGATATTTATGGATGCAATTGGTTGAGTTTGGAATGTCTAATTAAGTTGATATTTGATAAAGATGCATGAAATATGACTAATTGAATATTGGTAAACTTAAAACCTTCAAGGTCCTCGTATTTTTCAAAATTTACGTTTTGGTCCTTAAAATTCTAATTCTTACAATTAAACCCCTAAAATGAATTCCGATCGATGTGCCTTTCCTTCCTATGATCTTGGGTGATCACATAGGTTTAATATTGCAATTAGAAAAGATTAAAAGAAAAAAAGGGTCGTTAATCAAGGTTGACTTTCGAGTTGACTTTGGTTTTCCCCGTGTAATCTTCATAGTTCGGGTCAAGCGTCTAGGCCGGGCTAAGGGGGTTACATTTGTTGGTATCAAAGCCAGGTTAGTGAATATTTGGGGCTTGGTAAGTGGTTAATGGGTGTGAGTATGAATGGTTATGGTTTTTGGTGGAAGCATGATGTGTGATTGTTGGTGTTCTAGCTCTAATGAGATGTAATGCATGCAAGGTGATAGATTGAGATGAATTTGTGATGCTATGCTATGTTTGGGGTATATTTGGGGATCCCATTTCCATATCATTACTATTGGAAAGAATTGTTTTGAAAATGAGCTTGAGTACTTGGATTCCTGCCTTATACTACCTAATTGAATTTATTGCATTTTGTAAGTTGCATTGTTTTCATATGGGGTCACGTAGAGAGCTTAGAATTAATACTCGTGCTACGATTGAGAATGAGAATTTTGAGCATGTTGAGGATCTACCACCTCCTCCTCTTGGTGGACCACCCGGTGGTGGTGGAGCAGGGGTTGATGCTGCGGGAGCTGGTGCAGGGGTTGCTGGACCCGAGGGAGTTCAGGGGCAAGCTACTCCTGATATGTCAGTGCTAATACAAGCTATTGCTGGAGCTTTTCAGGCAGCAGTAGCTGGAGCTCATGGGGCTGCACCTCAGGATGGTGTTGGTGTGAGATTGTCGTTGGAGCGACTTCGCAGTCTTGGAGGGACTGAGTTTAGGGGGCTGACCCCGGAAGGTTCTGAGTCTTGGTTAGAAAGTACCAAGAGGATACTTGGGCAACTGAACTGTAACAATACTCAGAAATTGGGATGTATTGTGTCTCTGTTGCACGGTGATACATATACGTGGTGGACAACCACAATAGCGGGGTTAGATGATGATGAGGTGACTTGGACATTCTTCTTAAACGCATTCAAGCGAAAGTATTTGGGAGTCCGCTACCTAGATGAGAAAAAGAGGGAGTTCATGTCCCTAGTGCAAGGGAGTATGACAATGGCGGAGTATGAGGTGCAATTTGTACGCCTTAGCCAGTATGCACCCGAGCTGATCCCTAGTGAAAGGGAGAGGTGTCAACGGTTCAGATATGGGCTGGTGGCTGATGTGAAAACCTATATGCTCGCAGCAGACTACACTGATTTTGATGTCTTGGTCACTCGAGCCAAGGACATTGAACTGAACCTTGGTCTGGCAAGTCGAGTAGGAGGGTCTAGCTCAGGGAAGCGACGTGTGGATCGTGATCTTGGTAGAGATCGGTTCAAGAGACCTAAGGATAGAATATCACATATGGATGCTAGACGTGGGGGTGGCAACCCTAGAAGAGGTTAGTAAGGACCAAATGCTTTCATACGGGCTCATGGGTGTAATCGGTGTGGTAGAAGGCACACTGGTGAGTGTTGGGGCAATCTTGGTACATGCTGGAATTGCGGTAATCACGGGCACATGAAGAGGGATTGTCCGCAGCTGATGAGAGAGGGTCAGGCTCTAGTGAGAGCAGCTGAGCCACAGAGAGGCCGTGGGCGCGGCCGTGGCAACTTCCAGCGCAGAGATGAAGGTGTAAGGAATGTAGCACATGTGGTGGTTGTTCAGCCTGAACGTGGTGGCCAGGCTAGAGTGTATGCTCATCGAGAAGGGAGGAATGACACAGACGTGATCGCATGTACCTTTACTTTGCAATCCTTGCCATTACTTTCTTTGATTGATTATGGATCTACACACTCGTACATATTGCGTGAACATGCTCAAATGCTTGGTTTGCCTGTTGAGTCTTTGGATGTGGGTATGCGTGTGACTAGTTCCTTTGGTGAGACGGTTGTAACAAGGATGATGTATATGAGATGCCCCTTAAAGGTGCAAGAGCATGTGTATTTAGTTGATCTTATGGAATTTCCATTTTATGGATTCGATGTAATCCTTGGTATGGATTGACTTGTTGAGCATAGAGCCATTGTGGATTTTGAAAATAAGCGAGTTTTGCTGAAACTTGCAGACAAATATAAGGTTGTGGTAGTGGGAGAAAATGTGAAGTTCTTGTCTAATGTGGTGTCGACACTTGAAGCAAGCCGAATGTTGCGTCAGGGATGCGAGGCTTATCTGGCTGTTATTATGAATCCTAGTACAAATGAGGTTCATGTACAGGATATAAGGACCGTGTGTGAATTCACTGGAGTGTTTTCGGAGGAATTATCGGGTTTGCTGCCTAGTCGAGAGGTTGAATTCGGAATTGAGTTGTATGAGAACACAACTCCGGTGTCCATTGCTCCCTATCGCATGGCACCCAAGGAGTTGAAGGAGTTGAAGACGCAACTTCAAGAGTTTCTTGACCGAGGCTTTATTCGGCCTAGTGTGTCACCTTGGGGTGCACCGGTCTTATTTGTTAAAAAGAAAGATGGCACAATGAGGATGTGCATTGATTATCGTCATTTGAATAAGTTGACCATCAAGAATAAGTATCCGTTGCCGAGGATTGATGGCCTCTTCGATCAGTTTCGAGGAGCGGATGTGTTCTCAAAGATAGATCTGCGGTCAGGATATTATCAGTTAAAGGTGAAGGATGTGAATGTGCTGAAGACAGCCTTCCGAACGAGATATGGGCATTATGAATTTCTAGTGATGCCGTTCAGATTAACGAATGCTCCTGCTGCTTTCATGGATATGATGAATAGGGTGTTTCATAATTCTTAGATAAGTTCGTTGTGGTGTTCATCGATGATATCCTTGTGTACTCTCGTACCGAGGAGAAGCATGAAGAACATTTGAAGATCGTTTTGCAAGCGATGTTAGAGAATCAACTTTATGCTAAGCTGAGTAAGTGTGAGTTTTGGTTAAAGGAGGTTGTTTTTCTTGTCCAAGTGGTTTCGGCTGAAGGGATTCGTGTTGATCCTCAGAAGATTGAGGCGGTGGTGAATTGGAAGCCTCCTAGGTCTGTTCATGAAGTTCGTAGTTTTCTTGGGTTGGCAGGTTACTACCAGAGGTTTATGGATGGATTTTCTAAGATTACTGCCCCTTTGACGAAGTTGTTACAAAAGGATGTTAAGTTTGAGTGGACGGAAGTGAGACAACAAGCTTTTGAGAAGCTAAAGGCAGCTTTGACGCAAGCTCCTATCTTGGTTCAACCTGAGTTAGGAAAAGAGTTTGTGGTGTATAGTGACACATCCTATGTTGGTTTGTGGTGTGTGTTGATGCAAAAGGGTTGAGTAGTGGCTTATGCATCGCGATAGTTGAAAGTGCATGAGCGCAATTACCCTACGCATGACATTGAGCTGGTAGTGGTGGTTTTTGCACTAAAGATTTGGACACATTATCTATATGGTGAGAAGTGTATTGTGTACACGGATCATAAAAGTTTGAAGTACCTTATGTCTCGGAAGGAGTTAAATCTTAGGAAATGACGTTGGGTGGAGTTGCTTAAGGATTACGATCTAACGATCGAGTATCATTCGGGGAAGGCCAATGTTGTGGCCGATGCTTTGAGCAGAAAAGTGGCGGTGGAATTAAGGGCGATGTTTGCTAGCTTGAGCATATCGCGAGATGATGGTCTTGTTGCTGAATTGCAATTGAAACCATCTCTAGCTCAGTTGATAAAGGATAAACATCTGTTGGATGATTCTTTGGTACCGCATGTTTAGGATATCGCAGAAGGTAGGCCTTCGGATTTCTGTTTTAATGATGATGGTGTTTTATGTTTTGGGAATCGGATAGTGGTGCCGAGTGATGTTGAGTTAAGGCACACTATTCTGACAAAAGCTCATAGTAGTCCTTTTGCTATGCACCCTGGTAGTACAAAGATGTACCGCGATTTGAAGGATGAGTACTATTGGGTGGGATTGAAGAAAGATATCGCTGAGTTTGTTAGCAAATGCATGGTTTGTCAGCGGGTTAAGGCTGAACATCAACTTCCTTCTGGGTTGTTACTGCCGTTGAGGATCCCAGAATGGAAATGGGAGAGGATCACTATGGTCTTTGTGTCTGGTTTTCCGTTGTCGCCATCAAAGAAGAATTATGTTTGGGTGATTGTGGATCGCCTTACGAAGTGTGCACATTTCTTGCCTGTGCATACTACGTATACCTTGGATAAGCTTGCGGAGTTGTACATTGCTGAGATTGTACGATTGCATGGAGTGGCAAAATCTATAGTATCGGATAGATATCTGAGGTTCACCGCAAGGTTTTGGGAATGTTTACATCAAGCTTTAGGTACACGGCTGAATTTCAGTACTTCTTATCATCCGCAGACGGATAGACAGTCAGAGCGTGTTATCCAAGTGCTTGAGGATATGTTGAGGTGATGTGTTATTGAGTTTCAAGGCTCTTGGGAGAAGCACTTGCCTTTGGTAGAGTTTGCTTATAATAACAATTACCCAGCAAGTATTCAAATGGCACCTTATGAGGCGTTATACGGGAGGAAGTGCAGAACTCCTCTTTGTTGGGCTGAAACAAGACAAAAGTGGGTCTCGATGCCGGCTTTGTTGAAAGAAACCACTGAGAAGGTGAAGCTCATATGTGAGCGTTTGAAGGCAGCATCGGACCGGCAAAAGTCTTACGCGGATTTGAAGCGTAAGGAGATAGAGTTTGCAGTGGGCGAGCGCGTGTTTTTGAAAGTTTCACCTTGGAAGAAGGTGATGAGATTTGGCTGGAAGGGCAAATTGAGCCCAAGGTTCATTGGACCATACGAGGTGATGGAACGTGTGGGTCATGTTGCCTACAAGCTGAGATTACCTCAAGAGTTAGAAAAGATACACAATGTGTTTCATGTATCCATGCTTCGGAGATATAGATCGGATCTGTCGCATGTTATGCATGCCGAGGAAGTTGAGCTAAACCCAGACTTGACGTGTGATGAGGAACCCGTTGAGATTCTGGATTCGGATAGTAAGGTTCTTCGGGGTAAGACCATTGAGCTAGTCAAAGTCTTGTGGAGACATCGGGGTGTTGAGGAAGCCACATGGGAAAGGAAGGATGACATGAAGAAGCAATTTCCTTACCTTTTTCCTCTAGGTAAATTATGAGGACGAATTTTCTTAAGTGGGGGAGAGTTGTAACGCCCTGGTTTTGGGCCTAGATGTTTTAGAAGTTGAATCAGGCCGGTCGAGAACGATTCGAATCTTTAAGGGAGGTTTAGGGAGCACCTAGTTCGGGATGCTTTAAAAATATGGAAAAATATCTAAAAATCCTCATTTATTATATAAACGGTTATGGTGAAAACAATTTTACAAAATGTGATTTGGAAATACTACATTTCGGTGTAGTGACCAAATTATAGTTTTTGCAAAAGTTGACTAGTGACTGTTTTGTAAAGGATTGAAACTTTGAATCTTTAAGGAGCTAATTTTACAAAAATGTTTTTATCAGATTTCTCTTTAATTTTGGTGTTTTAATAATGATTTAATAAAAAGAATTAAGAGAGAAATCCTATTTTGACTTTTCATTACTACTTTACGATCTTTTCCCTTTTTTTCATTTTCTCTCAACTTCCACTCAGCCAAACACAATTCCCTCACCAAATAACCTTTGATTTTCATCTCTTTTGCTGAGATTTCATTCTCCTAAGGATTTCTAATCTTTATCTCATCAAATCCTTGAGATTTGCATTGGTTAAATGCATGAATTAGAATAAAGGTACATGTGTTTTCAAATGGAGAATTGCTTTGAAATGGTTTTCAAGCATGAGATAGAAAGAGCATGTTGTAGAAAATGGTTTTTGAGATAGAGTTTTAAAGTTGCATTGTTGTGTTGGTTTTCTTAGAGCTTGCCTCACTAAGCAAATGTGCTTACGCTCTCTTTTACCAACAATGCAGATAATTGAGATGTGTTTGGGCAACAAGGAGGCTAAGAATATCCAAGGAAGTGAGAAGCTCATGTATGGTGATGTTTTCGTATGCTTTAGTAATGATATTTGGCAATGGGGACCTATGGTTGATTTTGGGAGATGTATTTTGAACTTCCTGTGGTTGTTACAAGTTTGCTATGGCATTTGTGGATTGTAAATGACCTTTATGGTTTGGTCTTGTGGTTTATGGCTTCCATATGGTTTTTATGATTAGGGAGCATGCCTATAGATTCAATGATTGCATGTTTGATGCCATGCTTTAGTTTATGCTTCATCATGATGCTCTTGATGCTTAAACATGTTGCTAGTATGTTGTGGTATGTGTTGTGACATGTTTGGATGTGTTTGAATGTGAAAAGATGTGAAAAACCAGACAAATATATAGTTGCAGGGCAAGGTGTATCGAAACACCCTAAACTATTTCGGAACAGGGGGCTGAAATGGCCATAGTGTTTCGGAACAAGTAAGAGTGTTTCGGAATACTTTAGCTACTAGAAAGCCATGTTTCGATACGGGTCTCAGAACGCATCCGAGTACCGAAACGGACATCTCCGTTTCGATACGGCCGTTTCGATACAAGGGTCAGTGTTTCGAAACACCCGACCATTGGTCTGCCTGTTTCAAGTTATTGTTTCTTACATTTAGTCCTTGATGTTTATGGATGCAATTGGTTGAGTTTGGAATGTCTAATTAAGTTGATATTTGACAAAGATGCATGAAGTATGACTAATTGAATATTGGTAAACTTAAAATCTGTATGGTCTTCGTATTTTGCAAAATTAATGTTTAGGTCCTTAAAAGTCTAATTCTTACAATTAAACCCCTAAATGAATTCTGGTCGCTGTGCCTTTCCTTCCTATGATCTTGGGTGATCACATAGGTTTAATATTGCAATTAGAAAAGATTAAAAGAAAAAAAGGGTCGTTAATCAAGGTTGACTTTCGAGTTGATTTTGGTTTTCCCCGTGTAATCTTCGTAGTTCGGGTCAGGTGTCTAGGACGGGCTAAGGGGGTTACATTTGGGGGGGGCATATCGAACGGCTGAAATTACATCCAACGCATCGTACGCACGACGCCTCTTCACCACATCAATGTTTTCCCCACGCGTCGCACGTACGACGCCTTGTCTCCTTCACGCGTACGTGTGGGTCACGCCCCATGACTTCTCGGCTTCCCATGCTGTGTCATTCTCTCAGCTCTCTCAGGTCCCCCATTCTTAACCGATTCCTCACATGCAAAGAAACAAACAAAATATCAGGAGCATTCCCGACCAAATTTCTGAGACAAAACCAACAGAAATCAGAGTTGAAATATGAATACAAACAAGGAATTTTAGATCAACCAAATTTAGGATTGATTTTTTCCTTTATTTTAAATGATGTAATTTTGGTGCTACAAAAACCGAACCCAGGCACATTGTAAAGAGGGCATCATTGGGGAATTTCAAAGAACAAGCAATACAAAAAAATCCTTCAGAGGTATCATATTCTTCTTTCTCGGCATTTTATTTCGAAACGTACAAAAATACATAATCAAAAAGAGGGGTTTATGATTTCTGTTTTACCTCTGTCGTTTCATCTGCCATTAAGTCAGTTTTGTTTTTCTCGCTGCCGATAAGCACGAATCCGATCTTCTCATAGCGTGTGTGGTGAGGTGGTGAAGAGGCAAGCCAAAAGACGAGTTTTTGTTTTCTTTTGCTTCAGCTTTTTCAAAAAAGGGTGTCAATCTTTGTTTTTTTCTCAAAACGGGTTTCGATTTTGAAATAAGTAAATTAAAAGGTTTTAAAAAATGGGTTTTTGTTTTTTGGGTTTTGGGTTCGTCGGCCGCTGACTAGCGGTGGTCGACGCGACGGTGTGCGGCGGCACTTATTAGAGGTCGAGAGAAAGTCGGAGAGTTGTGGGATCTTTTTACCCAAAAGAGGTAATTCTAGGCTGAGATGGTTCTTATATATTGTTTTAACTTATTAAAATTGGTTTATTCGCCGTTCAAATCCTTCCGCCCCTTTTAAATTACGTCGAAGAGTTTCCGAACTCCTACATCGCATGTTTGGTCCCTCTGCGTTGGTAAATCACACCCCTGGCCATCAAAATCTTGAAATGATTTTCAATCTCGTCCCCTTTTTACACAACTCTCTGTTTTTATTAATTTAGCCCTCAAATTTTATTTCTTTACATTTTGGTCCTTTCCAGTATTTAAATCCCTCTTTTATCATGCATGTTTATTTTTATTTTACATATTTAATTTCTAGATTTTTTTTCATGTGTTATGTTCGCTTCGTTTTGATGTGGATTTATAGTTTTATGCTTGATTTGGTGTTTAATATATGAGTATTATATAGTATATAGTTTTTGTATAACATATATAATATATAGTTTTTGTACATCTAATATATAGTCTTTTTATTAGATAATATATATCATAATTATAACACATAGTTTTTTTTACATAATTTCTATATAATACACGATATATAAAATATATTCCTTTTAATATATGTTTTTCTATATGATATATGTTATAATATAATATATGTTTTTTATTAGATAATATATATCATAATTATAACACATAGTTTTCAGAATATATAATATGGTTTTCTTAAAGTATATAGCACATGTCTTTATATAGTATATAATATATAATTAAGTAAGTTTTCTCAAAATACATGCATGTGATTTTTCACATAGGCTTAGTCTAGATGTTTGGGCTTCTCTTTGTTTAGGGATTTGGGCTTGTAAGGTTAGTCTTAAGATAGATTAGGTAAAATTAATCTAATTAATTTAAAGTCGTGTGCTCGTCTCATAAGGGCGCGATCTTTAAATTAATTTAGGACTAGTTTTAGAGCCATAGTTAGATTTAGGTTCGAACTAGCTTAATTAAGTTAAATTTGTCCTTGACATATTGGGACGAATGTTAAATTCATTAAGTTAGTTGAACACTTCATAATTATCTTTTAGGATGAAATTGGTGTTAGATCTAGACCGACACTTAATTAAAATCGAGATTAATTAATTCGGTTCATTTTAAATGGAATCCTTGGTTTATTAGGATACTAGTTTAAAAGCAACCAAATTAATTATTATGATTCGGGATAAACCATAAATTATTAGAAGTCTTTTTAGTTTTAGGGGTTTAATTAATTTAGGAATTAATATTAGACTCACCTAGATAATAATTAGATCACTAATCAGATTTTCATAATTTGGACCTCTTTGTTAGGGCTTTAGTGGGCTTTTTGTGTGATTATTTTTAAGCCTTTTGTGAAATGTATATTAATTGTCATTCATATGGTTGTTGGTATGTTAAATACATGTTAATTGGTCTAAACCGTACAAAGGAGAGGTACCTATTAATCCTGATATTCATGACGTAACAGTCCTAACTCAATGGATGTTGACCAGATATTTGGGTTAATCCATTTCGTCTCAAGGTAAATGACAGTTTAAAATTGACAATATCATAACATCATACTTAAATGTTTGCATCATGCATAAAGGTGACGTACGAAAGTCGAACCATAAATTAACACGGCAGTCGGGCTTATTCGATGTCGGTTTAATCTATGGTCTGATGTATCGTCATCCTTATTAATTAAATGTATAATTAATTCGAACCCGCCAATTTGATAATGCTCATACAATTAGGGTTGATTTTCAATTAAGAATCCCTAATTAAACTCATTTTAAACTTCAACAATTTCTATCGATTAAAAGCAACAAATATTTTGGTATCAATATCCGGGCGTGATAGGGGTGATAACCCTTCCCCACACGTAACCAATGTTGGAGTATGCCCAAAGACCAATCATGAGATGATTGTAAAAGACATACTTATTTTATCTTGTTTATTAATAAAGTCATTATTATTATTTCAGTCTTATTCTATGCATTTATAAATAAACTGAATTATAATAAAGTTCTTAGAATAATATAGTTATTTTTTAATGTCCTTAGTCGAGAATTATTGTGGGCGTGAACAACAATAATATATTAAGACTAATATGTAGCTGATTGATAACAAAGTGTTGTTATTGACATATAGATGTCAAAATCAATACATAAGTATGTGTTAGAGAACGACATACTGGACTAACCCGCTATGAGCATGTTTCTTGGATTATTATGTGACAGTCACAACATTGCTCATAGTGATAACTAAGTGTATGCTCCTCAGAGTTGAGATTATCATTATTTCAATATAATGAGTGACATATTTTGATGCTGTCAAACGTGTTTTGTAACAGACTACACTATAAAGACTGATATTGGATATGTCACACTCTATATAGCGAAATATGGTTGATCAAGATAGGATTTGTCTCTCCTACATAATAGGAGTAATATCGTAGGCCACTTGATTGAGCGAGACTATAAAATGCATGGTCATGCTCGAATAAATTGATATGAGATATCATAGTTAATCGTTTATTATAGTCTACTCGAGATATCAAGAAATACTAGATGGACTATACAAGTGTGACTAACCCATGACTTGTGTTCGATCTAGTTATAAGGACAAAAGGATGTAATACATAAAAGAAGTTAATCACGGAAAAAGGTAAAGTCGAACCACGACTTCATGTAACTTAGGTAGCAATGATGTATTGCTAGATGTCACTCACTGTTTGTAATATTAGAATTGTTCTAGATATTACTACTAACGTTACATGAACCTACAAGGGTCACACCCTATGATTGAAACGAACAAATATCTATCAGATAGAATGTGTACAAACTTGTTGTACACATAATAATTATTAAAGACAAAATTATTATAATTATTTTAATTATAGATAATCATGTTTATAGATATTTTAATAATTAGATAATTATTGTAATTATCAAACACTATTAAAATATATATATCCCTAAAGAAACCTAATTAAAGTAGAATCAGATGCTACATATGTAATTGTATTCGGTTAAATATATTGTATATTTAATAAATTTGAATTAAAGTAGAATTAGATTCTACAAATTTAATTATATTCGGTTAAATATATTGTATATTTAAGAATCCAAATTTAATTAGAATTAGTTTTTTGAATGCTATATAAAGGCATAAGGTCTAGCAGCCAAAGTATGCTTTTCGGAAAACCTCTCTAACAGTTAGAGATAAGAAAATATTTTTCGTTTCGTTCGGGTGGACTGCGTGGAGTTTGAAGCACTATTGTGACGACTCGGATTCGATTTGGTTCATCCTAACTCCCTAAGGATATCAAGATACTAGATTTATTAAGTTAATATTTCATCCCTACTCACCCCGAATTCGTCCCTTGTACGTAGATCACTGGCGGAATTCGCCGGATAAGTTTTTGATATGCCATCGAGTGTATCGGCGTTTCCCAACAGTGGTATCAGAGCCACTTGTACGATACAAATTCGGACTTAAATACTTGGATGATGCTTTTGTATAAGATGCATGTTATTCGATTAGGGTTTATTCGTTTTTTTGACAAATATATGATATTTTCACTGTATGGGGTGTAGGTGTTCCCTTTTTGTAAGAGCACAAGTGCACACTCTTGTCAAGTTATAGTATATAAGATGTCGAATCCCACGAGGATTGGACAACTTGTCTTGTTCTTTAGTTCCTACACAAAGGTAAAGTAAAAAACACAAGTAAATGATTGATTGAGATTGAAAAGAAAATAAAAGACTAGTAAAAGAGAAAAGGTGAATCATGTTGATAGAGCATGCAAGGTTATGCTGCCACTTAGTGTGAAAAATGTGTTGAATTAGGTATGAGTTATCCTTTGCTGCCACAATATGTTGCCTCGGCGAGTAGATGGGCGGCAAACTACGACCATGTCACGCGGCCGCAGCAGGTCACTGCCACTGCAGGGGTGTGTACTGTCTCGGCAGATACTCCAAGTTCGGCAGGATAGTCGACAATGATCCCTCCTATTTCTAGGTTAGGATGCTCGAGATTGATAACTTGAGGACTAGTGTTGAACCAAATCAATCAACTCGGTTAGAGATCCCTTTTAGCTGCTAAAACTTGTGGACTAGTGTTGAACCAAGTTAGTCACGCCTCCCGTTGTGATCGTACTTAACCCTTTTGTGAGCCTTGCACTTTCGTGCCCGACAAATAGATTCTCTCAAACGACTAGTGTGGAAAGATTGAAAGAATGAAGAACAATGGATTAAGTAAACTTGGAATATTTTATTGAAGAAATAACTCAAAAACCTAAAACAACCGTTTCTCACTAGTTACAACATAACCTTAACCCAATGGAGATTTAGAACATGGCGGCAGAGAAGAGCACAAGTAAAGTCTATAGAAAATCTAGGGTTATTTAAACTAGAAGTACAATGGGTATTTATAGACTTAAAACTAGGTCAAGTCCTCTTGGAGTAGAAGTCCTCTAAAGTAGCTTTTCTTCATTAATGAAGCTTTAAATGTAGACTTATTTCCTTAGAATATGGACTCTTCCTCATTTTCCTTAGCCCGCAAGTAAGCTTGGGAATTTCGTTTCGGCAGCCCTAGCCGCTGCTACAGACGTCGGAAAATCACGTGAACGTCGGTGATAGAATCAGGAGTTTTAGCTCTACAAATCGCGCTCCGATTCTCCAAACTTCCATAGTCAGCTGCCACGGGAAGCAAGGTTGGCAGCAGCTTTTGTGTAACCCCCTAGACCCGCCTATGCGTTACCACGGATCCTAGGAAGTTACATTAGGGTCACCGGAGCGACCCACATTAAAATTTCAAATAAAGAAATTGTTAACCATTTAAAATCGTAAATCAAATTTTGAATTAAAATACAATTTCAGAAAACATTCAGACTACAAAAAAAAACTATGATACAAATTGTTAAAACAAGTTTTAGGCTCGAATGTAAATCAAGATGTGTCATACATGCCCCCTAATTACACAGATACCATACTCCGCAAGCAGGCCGAAGAAACTCCCATACCGATGTTGACAGCTGCGACATGGTCGATCTTCTAACCTGTGATGGTAAAAAGAACGTGAGCTTCGAAAAGCTCCGTAATACAAACTACCAAGGGATGCTAAAAGCACAAGCAGGTATGGCAAGCATAACACTGTCATGAAGAACTAGGTAACAATAAGCTCAAATTACGATTCGAGATCTCCGAGGAGCATTATACCAGAAGGTAACAGAGTTGTTCTTTATTAGATCACCTGAACCTTAAGATGTGAGTCTAAAGTAGAGATTCAAAAGAGATTCAGATTTCAGAAGTTGAATTAAGGAGTTCAGAGTGGTTCATTAAGCGTGAATTGTAAGTTTACTGAGAGTTCAACTTTAATACATTAATTTAGTAGGGTGTGTTTAAGAAGATGTCAGAAATTTTTATTAACTTACTTAACTACCCCCGACCGAACTCCAAAATGCAATTTCACATGAACTGCATACAGAAGGTCTTACCCTAGACCTGAGGCGTAGGAGCCTACCTAAGGGGATACCTTAGGTCTAGAAAGACTTACCCTAGGCCCTTGGGCGTAGGAGCTTAACAGAAAGGCTTACCCTAGGCCCATTGGGCGTAGGAGCTTAGGTACAGAAGGACTTACCAGCGCTGAGCCTACAGATCATCATTCATATCCAGATAATATACCACAGATGATTTTAATTTATATTCATAAGACAATATTGCAAAAAATAAATATCAACTCTATTTTTATACCAGAAGACATGTATCAAATTTATTTTATTATCATTATTATTATTATTATTTCGTATTCAATGTCATATATCAGATATATTTTTCATAACAGAGGTCAGAAATCATAGAATTGCTTTCATTTCGTATTACAGTGTCATACTTTTAAATTTTAAGCATATTGTCTTGGTTTAGAACAGAAAGTATTTACAGATACAGGGTACGCGTTTTATGGCCTAATTCATTTCTTAGAGGTACTTAATAGATATCAGAAAGATGACATTTGATGAATTTAGACTAATTTCAGAATGAGGTCCCTACGAATAGGGGAGTTCGGTAAGATGGATCGAATTAACATTGAAAGTTGATGCATTAGAATCATTGGGATTTCAGATATATCGAGAGTGATTCGATCGCTAAAGCTTACGAGGGTATTGTTGGTCATTCCGGCCTTCGGAGGGTAATTTGGTAAACTGAACCAACAAGGTATAAACAGTGATGTAAAGAATTTAGGAATTCTAATTGCTCATTAAGCTTCCGAGCCCCTTTGACTAATTGAAACCCATTAACACGGTATTCAATATCTCACCGAATGGTACACCTCAACCATTTATTTCTCAGAATTGACTACCGAGCAAAACAACAATAATTCGCCTTCACCAATCGTCCACTAAACTTATTACATGCATTCACACGGTATTTTCCCTCTATCATCATAGTGTCTGAATTGACCAACTGACATGAGTCGTATTTTACCACTTTTGGAGTCATTACGTTTGTTTGTCTTTATTGAGATTCTTAATTTCATGTCTTAGAAGTATTCTCCGACATTCTAGTATTCGAGGGTATTTTAGACATTACGATGCTCGAAAACAATTTAATTATTCAGAGTTTTTCGGTTCTTTCATCTATTCATTCGTTTCAGACCTCGAGGATATATCACATATGTCGGTCGAATGATAATTGATGCCCGAAGAAAAATATCAGTCTCTAAAGTCATTGTGACCCATCTGGGTCTTATTAGTATATGCAATCCTTTTCAGTCAATTCAATCTTTTTCGCCCCATTGCTCAATTCATACATACGAATATTTTTCCGTACATTTATCTTCATCGAATTATTCAGAATTCTTGCAACTCAAGCAATTTACAATCTCGAGGGTTTAAGTCTTGTTACCGTGACATTTCAATAGTTTGAGGTTTTCAAGTGTATCAGATGTCTTATCGAATCAAGTATAGCTTCTCGGGTTGTAATTATAGTTAAGGGGTATTTTCGTCATTTATTAATCGGATATGTCCGACATTTATACTTTTAGTAAAAGAGATAATCAGACTTGAAGATTTACCGCCTCAATAATCGTGTACTAAACTCGAAAGTCTCTTCGATTTATCAAACCGCTTATTCGAGTATTTTTGCCTTAGCCATTATTATTCTTATTTCATAATTGATCGATATAGGCAGAGATCATCATAAACTTAAACATGATCGTGCAAACATAGCCGAATACCAACATGTTTCAAAAGCATGCAGAGGGTAGTAATGTATTACCTTAACTCCGAGCTGCATCGATCGATTCATGCTACCCCATTCAATCGCACTTGAACCAGAATTCGACGTCCCTCAACATCTCGTATTCAAGAAACCAAGAATACCTTCAATCACGCATTATCTCATTTCAGTCATTATTCATAGAGCTCTTAACTAAATAAATAAATATATAAACAAGTTTGGGTTCAGGGTCAGATTCGGAGGCTTTCGGGTCATAATTTTGCGAAACGGGCTTCAAAATTGGGCTCAGGACGTCGAAAAACATAAAATAGGAGTTTTCGGAAAAGTTGACTTTTTGGTCAAGGGTCAAAGTCAATGCTGACGTCAGCATGTCAACGCTGACGTCAGCAGGTCAACGCTGACGTCAGCAGGTCAACAGGCTGAGGTCAACTGAGTTGACTCGACTGACTTGCTGTGCTGACTCGAGCTGAGTTGACTCAGTGGCTGACTCGAACTGAGTTGACTCAGCAAACTGGTTGGGCGTCGGGTTCGGGTCAGACACGAGTCGGACACGGGTCGGGTATGGGTACGGGTTGGGTTAGACCCGGGTTGGACTCAAACGGGTTGGACCGGTTCAGACTGGTTCAAACCCTTAAACCATAATTAAACCGATCAACACACTCCAAAGCAGATTGATCGTCGGACGGTCGCCGGAGTAGTCGCCGGAGGTCAAAATTGTGATTTTTCTCACCTGAAAAAGATAGAAAATTCGATCATTCGTTTTAATCCAAACTACACAACTGAAATTCACTAGAATCGAACCAGAACTCACCAGAAAAATCTAATAAACGTCGGAATCCACGAAGCTACGTTAGGAGTCTTACCGACGTTGATCAGACGCAAAACCTTAGGGGTTTTGCTCATCTTGCTTCGCCGGTCACGGCTGCCCCGTCGACGCGCCCCTAACGGCGACAGAGGTGGTCAGAGACAAAGGGGATTGTTTGGTTCATCGTCGAGTCTTCACCCAGCTCTCCACGGTGAAAGACGGCCCCATCGCGCGAGTTGCTCACGGGATCGAGTCTAGGACACAGCGGCGAGCACATTGCTGGTGGCCGTGCAGGCCACCGGCCGACGGTGGGGTTGATCGCGCAAGGGTGGTCGGGAGGTGATGGGTCTCCAAAATTCCAGATCTATCAGATTTTTTTAGATTTAGGGTGGCTGCATTCATCACGGTAGGTGGGGCTAAATCAGACTTTTAATATTATTATTTTTTGTAACCGAACCTAAATATAAAAAAAAATTCTTTGTAAAATATAACCAAACATACCCTTAGCACAATTGGTTAAACTCCTAACCTTGGCAACCGAGGTCCCGAGTTCAAACCCCCTTAGCTGCATAACTTCTTTCTTTTTTTCTTTTTTTTAAACCATTTAAACCAGGGTGTTACATTTTGCTCGACAGATATTCGGCAAGTGCTCGGCAGTAACTTACTTTAGTTGGAACTACGTCAGTACAGCTCCTAGGTTTGCTTCTCAGCGTTTTGTCCTCCGTTCCTCGGCTCCCTCGTTCAGTTGTTAGTACCTACGAGTAAGGATACACTAGAGCAGTACCTCTTGTTCACCAAATTAATGATAAGTTATAAAAGTAAGGCAGAATAATGAAATATTGTAAAATGCTATGCATTAGCCTAATTATGCCTAAAATTAGCTTAAAAATAATAATAATAAGAGTTGGACAGTGCATGAAATATAAGACTTTTGGGCACTTTACATTCACACATTAGATCGTTTTATGCCTAATCTGAATAAATTAAATTGATTGTTCCAAGTGATTAAAGAGTTAGTCACAGATATGTTAGGGTTTTCAGATGTTAAGCGTTAACATATATGGGTAACAGTTATATTCAGACTAATGTTTAGTCTATAGATAACGTGCAGGGAAAGTAACAAATAATTGTTCATGTAACCCCCTCGACCCGGCCTAGCCGTCAGGCTGCATCGAACAGGTTACACGGGGAAAACCGAAGCGAAACCCGTTAAGGCTCCACTCCGATTAGCAACCCTAGAAAATTTCTTTTAAAGTTATATTGTCTAGATGTTTCATTAGATCCTATGTGAGATGACACGCAGCGGAAAACACACATGGATACAAAACACGCAAGTCAGACAATTTAAACAACCCCTTTTAACTTTACAACAGGACGTATCGATACGCTAGTAGACCGTATCGATACGCCTAGACTTGGTCAACTCCCAAAGTCAACCTAGAAAGACCGTATCGATACTCTGGAAGATCGTATCGATACGCTCTCAACAGTCAACTTCTCAAGGTCAAACAACAAAGATTGTACCGATACTCTCGGGTCCTGTACCAATACGCCAAAATCTCGTCAATTTTTCAGATTTCCAGAGAGCTTTTGGCGTATCGATACACCCCCGCGTACCGGTACGCGTAGCCTAAAACAAGGTCCAAAGAAGAGGACCGTATCGATACGGCCCTTGAGCGTATCGATACGCCCTGCACTGCAAAACTTGTTTTAGCAGCTAAAAGCACAAGGACTCAACACTAGATGCATTTAACGACCAATCAAGCAACATACAAACTCAAACACAACACAAGACATCCATGGATAAACATACGAAGCAATTTAAACATTCAACGAAGCAACATCCAACAAGATAAGATTCTTAGATGAAACATGCATATAAGGCATTCACCCACATAGCCAAAAGTTAAACTAAAACATACTTCAACATGGCATAAGGCAATACAAGCCCAAAACGTCAAAACCAACTTGTCTAAGCAAAAGAACATGCCATCAACATCAGAAAACACAAAGGTCCTATCTCATTGCTTAAATACTAATTATCGAAGTCTAAACCATACTTGAGCAAACTAGATTCCCTTGGAATCCTCCCTTGTTCCCCGAGCTGCTCCGAAGGTCTAAGGGCCTGCATTGTTGGAAAAGAGAGCGTACGCGTTTAAGCTTAGTGAGCGGTGTTCAAAAAGGTAGCTACAACAATGCAGTTTTAAAACGGAAGTTTGCTTGAAACCAAAACCATTTCCAAATCATTTCCACATGCTTGAAACATACAATGTCATGCTTTTACTTTCGCGTGCATTTACCGAATGCAACCACAAGCCATAGGCTTACCATATGCTCATTTTCATAACGCAAGCGAAGTAAACCACAATGCATAATCATAAGCATAAATAGATAGAATCAACAACATGCTTAACATGATAATTAAAGCATTCAAGGGTATACTTACATTCAACGTTTTTACTCGGATATGCGGATAGTTCTCAAACCCACTAGACACTTCCGGTGGAATCTCACATCACCGTACTCACCTGTCTAGTAAAAACATAATTTCTGGTGGAATCTCACATCACCGTACTCCTCCTTAGTGGAATCTAACATCACTAAGGCCTCGAGCGAATTTTACCTCGAGTGCACTCTAATCCTATTGATTGATCAATTATATCCGGTAACAACCAACACATGTCAATATACTCAAACACAACCGCAAGCATTACCGATGCTTGGACCACTTACCAAGTCCAACTTCCATGCAAGGCATGTACTCACTATGCAAGTATAACACAAGTCTCACATTTCAACATGCATAACAATGCAATCTAACACATAACAATATAGCATGTTCAAACTTGCATTCAAGAAATCGTAAAACACAATTTAATCGCATAAACCTCTAAAACTTACTCTTGAGCTTGGATTGGCTTTTCAAGCTCAACCCAAACTCCCAAAACACTTCCTTAACCACGTTAAGGCTTTTAAAATCAATCTACTCACCGATGAAACCCAACACAAGCCGAAAATGTCAATCAAGCCTCCAAGTTCCCCGAAATTGAGTCCGAAGCTTCTCCAACGTCTTCCATTGCTTCTAATCAACCAAAAACAGTGCAGTGCACATCAAAACATCCACAAAATCACTGTCACAAATCAGATTACAACCCAAGACAAATTTCGCTACATTTCCAAACCAAGAATTAACTCAAACTCTTCATTTTCGGACTTGGACACAACCCAGCAGTTACTCATCAATTTCATCATCCAAATCATCACTAGACATGTCTAAAACAACCCCCAAGTGTAACCATACCATCGGCCCAACTTTCCCCTCACATAACTACCTCAAAACCTAAGATTTTCACTTCTAAACTCACCCACTAATACCCATTTCGGGATTTCATTAAAACTTCACCATTTTAACATATGTTAAGCTTAAAAGCAAGTATATAACATATATGAACTTTACAAATTAAGAACTCAACGAAAAACCAACAAAGTTTCCATCTTTAATCTAAAACTTTGAACACTTGAAACAACTCAAAAATGGATTTTATGGAAATACAAGATCATGAAAATGTTAAGGATGAAGAGGAGAAGTCAAAAATGTTATTACCTTGAAGAAATCACTCAGTTGAGAGCTTGAAATCCAATGGAATAGTGGCTAGGGTTTAGGGCGGTTTTTAGAACGTGGAATTCAAAATGAAGAAAAAGATGGCTTTTGCTAAAAAAAACCCCTTTTTTATTCCCTTTTATGAAAAATCCCTTTTTTCTCTTAAAACTCTTTTTGGTGCAATTAAAATAGTTTATCTCCAATTTAATTTTAACCCATCTTGGTTTAACTAACTCGATATCTCTCGACCCTAAACTCGGGGCGTTATAGTTCAAGTAAAAACCTCGTGGATTTTGAAATCTTGAAAAAAGCGATAATGTTGATAAAATTTATCAAATCGTGAGGTTTTAACACAGCAATTAAGATGATGATCTTAAAAAAATCTGCCATTGACTTGACCCCTATGTAGGTACAATCTGTCAAGACGTCAATAATAAATCGCTCGATGTTTTGCACGGTGTTTAAAATGCATGGTTATAGCGCTTTTATTTTGGTTTTAAATAAATACAACATGCGTGTCGTGTCTTTCTTTCTATTATTGTAATTCTCTTCTCATCTTACTTCCTCGTATGAAAAATGAGTTTCTGAAAAATTGTAATATTTGCGGAGAAAGCGTGGACCAAAGGAGCAGAATGATGGATCGATCAAAGGTGGATTAGGTGCTTGAGAAGCAAGTTCTATCTTTAGTAATTTTGGTTCTCCCATTGGCTTGGGATGGGCCACCTTAGTTTTAAGGGCTATAACCATTGCATATATATTTACAGCTTTACATGTATGTGATACAATGTATTTTTTTAGCATGAAGGCAACTGCTTAAATCATAATAGAATGGTGAGATTAATATAACAAAAAACCCTCCAAATTTAATAAAATTAGTCATCCAATATTAACCCTCGTTAAAACCTCGATCAGTACTATGTAGGTTTTGCCAAAGAAAAATACTTAGATCTATCTTGGTTAAACGCGAAGAATAAGCAAGTGATATTCAATGGTAGTAATATTGGTTAAACTAGGTTGTTCTAATAAGATTAGAAACCTAAAGACTAATGATTTTTCAAGGATTTTGGTAATTGAAATACAATACGAAAGTGCATGTCTGGGATTGGTTCTTTGAAAGACTTGGTATTTAAGTGTGCCCAGTACACCACCTCTCTTCTCATAAGTTACCTACATGGTGCATTGTTCATTATTGTGCTTTCTATTAGACTATATGAACTTTTGTTTTGGACAAATAGTTGTTCATCAAATATAAGAATTACATTAGATGTAATTAGCAAGTGTTGCTTACCTAAATAATTGGATTCTAGGAGTAAAGCCAAAGCTGACTTGGAATAAAATGAAATATGGATCCTTACCCACTAGAAATACTTTTAGTAAGTTTTTCAATTTTGAGGGATTTTAATAGTGGGAATGTCATTTCTTTATAAACATGATAAAAGGTACTTATAAATCATATTTTATCATTGTAGATTTTATGGCAAACTCAAACACATTATCATTGCGATCTGTCCTTGAGAATGATAAAATGAATGGCTTGAACTTCCTTAATTGGTTTTGTAACTTAAATATTTTCCTTAAGCAAGAACAGAAACTGCAAATCATCGAAGAACTTGTCTTTAAAAAGTCAGCGGATGATGCCTCCAAAGATTAAAGGGAAGCCTTTGAGAAATACTCAAATGACATAGTAGATGTTGGATGCTTGATGGTTGCGACCATGACCCTTGAGCTTCAGAAGCAACATGAGGACATGGTTCCCTATGAGATGGTTAAAAATCTCAAAGAATTATATGAGGGGCAAGCTCGTCAAGAGAGGTATGAGACCTCTAATGCTTTGTTTCGGTGCAAAATGTTGGATGGAACTCCAGTGGGAACTCATGTTCTCAAAATGATAGGGTATATTCAGACCCTTGAAAAATTGGGCTTCCCTCTAAGTGTTGAATTGGCTACTGATGTTATCTTGTAATCGTTGCCAGATAGTTTTAATTATTTTGTTCTTAATTTCAATATGAATGAAATTAACAAATTGTTGCCCCAGCTGCTTGGTCTATTAAGAACAACATAAAACAACATGAAAAAGGTTGGTTGCAAATCTATTCTGATGGTCCGAAAGGAAAACAAAAAATGAAAGCCCAACACTAAGGCAAAGCTAAAGCCCAACAAAGGAAAAGATGCATTGAAACCCAAAGGAGGAGTTGCAAAAGAAGGAAAGTGTTTCCATTGCAACAATGCTGGAAATTGGAAGAGAAACTGCCTTGTCTATCTTGAGGACATCAAGAAGGCAAGAGAAAATGGACAGTCTATATCAAGTATTAATGTTATTGATATTAATGTATCAACATCTACTTCTTGGGTATTAGATACCGGTTGTGGTTCACACATTTGTACTTCTGTACAGGGACTAAAAAGGAGTAGAAAATTGGCAAAATGAGATGTGGACCTACGAGTGGGAAATGGAGCTAGAGTTGCTGCATTAGCTATAGGAACATATACTTTGTCATTACCTAGTGGACTTGTTTTAGATTGAGAGGATTTTTATTTCGTACCCATTTTGACTAAAAACATTATTTCAATTTCTTGTTTGAACAAGATTGGTTTTGAGATTATCATTAAGAATAACAATTGTTATTTTTCCCTCAATAATGTTTTTATGGTACGGCTCAATTAATCAATGTCATCTATATCTTAGATCAAGACAACTCCATATATAACATAAATACGAAAAAATCAAAAACAAATGACTCTAATCAAACTTATCTCTGGCATTGTCACTTGGGTCATATAAATGAGAAACACATATCAAAACTTCATAAATATGGATTTTTGGATTCTTTTGTTTTCGAACAATTAGATATATGTGAACCTTGCTTAATGGGAAAATGGCTAAATCACCATTTGACGGTAAAAATGAGCAAGCAAGTGATTTATTAGGTCTAATACATAGTGATGTATGTGGACCGATGAATACACAAGCCAGAGGAGGGTTTCAATAATTCATTACTTTCACTGACGACTTCAGTAGAAATGGGTTCTTTTACCTAATGCATCATAAATATGAAGCCCTTGAAAAGTTCAATGAATTTAAGAATGAAGTACAAAACCAATTAGGAAAGAGTACAAAGCTCTTCGATCAGATCGAGGAGGAGAATACTTAAGCCTAGAGTTTGATGAACTCCTTAAAGGATATGGGATTGTCTCACAACTTACACCTTCAGGTACTCCACAACACAATGGAGTCTTTGAAAGGAGAAATCAAACATTGTTAGACATGGTTCGGTCAATGATGAGTCATGTTGATCTTCCAACTTCTTTTGGGGGACACACGCTAGAAACAGATGGTTTCACACTAAATCATGTTCCGTCTAAATCGGTTCAAAAGACACCATATGAGATGTGGATTAGGAAATGTCCTAGTATGTCTTTTATGAAAATTTAGGGATGCGAAGTTTATGTTAAACATCAGATGTCTACAAAACTCGAACCTAAATCTCATAAATGTAATTTTGTATGGTATCCTAAAGAAACTAAAGGATACTATTTCTTCAATCCATCTGAGAACAAAGTGTTTGTTGCTCGAACAGAAGTTTTCCTCGAAAGAGAATTTATTCTTGGAAAGGGAAGTGGGAGAAATATGAACTTGAAGAAATTCAAGATCAACCACAGATTATTGAACCAGAGATTGAACAACCACTAGTTCCACAAATAGTTGAGGAACATCCAACCGTTCTTAAAACATAACCACTACGGAGATCTATGAGAGAACGCAGTACGCCTGAGAGATATGGATTTCTTGTCACATTGCATGGAGACGTTCCTCTCATAGACCAAGATGAACCTAAGACTTATCAGGAAGCAATGGAGAGCCCAAACTCTTAGAAATGGCTAGAAGCCATGAAATCCGAGATGGATTTCATGTCAGAAAACCAAGTATGGACTTTGGTCGACCCAACCGAATGGGTTAAGCACATAGGGTGCAAATGGGTTTTCAAAAAGAAAACCGACATGGATGGCAATGTACAAACATAAAAAGGCCGATTGGTCGCTAAATGATTTCGTCAAATTCATGGTATAGACTATGATGAAACTTTTTCCCATGTTGCTATGTTTAAATCTATTCGGATATTGCTTGCAATAGCTGCATATTACAATTATGAAATCTGGCAAATGGATGTCAAAATCGCTTTCCTTAATGGAAAATTAGATGAGGATGTGTACATGACACGATCTGAGGGTTTTGTCGATCCAAAATATGCCCTAAAAGTATGCAAACTACTAAAAAGATCCATTTATGGGTTGAAGCAAGCTTCTTGAAGTTGGAATCTTCGTTTTAATAAGGCAATCAAAGGGTTTGGTTTCATTAAAAATGAAGATGAGCCATGTGTTTTCAAGAAAACTAGTGAGAGCACTTTTACATTCTTGATATTGTATGTGGATGACATACTAATAATAGAAAATGACATACCTACCTTACAGTCTGTAAAGACTTAGTTAGGAAAATGTTTTTCTATGAAAGACTTGGGTGAAGCAACCTACATATTAGAAGTCAAGATTTATAGAGATAGATCAAGACGACTCCTAGGACTAAGTCAAAATACATACATAGACAAAGTACTGAAAAGATTCAGTGTGTAAGAATATAAAAGATTATTCTTACCTATGAGACATTGTATTTCGCTATCGAAGAAAATATGTCCTTCAACGCCTCAAGAGAGAGAACACATGAGTAAGATTCCATATGCTTTGGCCATTGGTTCTATCATGTATGACATGCTATGTACACGTTTGGATGTATCATATGCACTAAGTATGACAAATCGATACCAAGTAGATCCTGGTGAAGGTCATTGGGTTGCAGTCAAAAACATTCTTAAGTACTTAAGAAGAACTAAGGATACATTCCTTATGTATGGAGGTGAGGAAGAACTAAGTATAAAAGGTTATACTGACGCAAGCTTTCAAACTGATAATGATGATTCTCGATCGCAGTCGAGTTTTGTGTTTTACCTTAATGGGGGTGTTGTAAGCTGGAAAAGTTCAAAGCAAGATACAGTAGCAGATTCTACAACAGAAGTCGAGTATATTGTAGCAAGCGATTCTGCAAAAGAGGCTGTTTGGATCAAAAAGTTCACATATGAACTATGGGTCGTGCCTAGCATATCAAATGCTATAGACCCACGTTGTGACAACAACAGAGCCATCGCACAAGCAAAAGAACCCAAATCTCACCAGCGATCCAAACACATACTTAGGCGTTACCATCTTATTTGTGAAATCGTTGATCGAGGAGATGTAGAAATATGCAGAGTACCAACGGATGACAATGTCTCCGTCCACTGACAAAGCCTCTGACACAGCAGAAGCATGAACGTCACACTAAGTCTCTTGGTATTAGATACATGAGTGATTGGTCTTAGTGCTAGTGAAAGATTGTTGGAGTATACCCAAAGACCAATCATGAGATAATTGTAAAAGACATACTTATTTTATCTTGTTTATTAATAAAGTCATTAATATTATTTCAGTCTTATTTTATGCATCTATAAATAAACTGAATTATAATAAAGTCCTTAGAATAATATAGTCATTCTTGAATGTCCTTAGTCGAGAATTATTGTGGGTGTGGACAACAATAATATATTAAGATTAATCTGTAGTTGATTGATAACAAAGTGTTGCTATTGGCATAGAGATGTCAAAATCAATACATAAGTATGTGTTAGAGAACAACATACTGGACTGACCCGCTATGAGCATGTTTCTTGGATTATTATTTGACACTCACAACATTGCTCATGGTGATAAATAAGTGTATGATCCTCAGACTTGAGATCGTCATTATTTCAATATCGAGAGTGACATATTTTGATGCAGCCAAACGTGTGTTGTAACAGACTACACTATAAAGACTGATATTGGATATGTCACACTCTATATAGCAAAATATGGTTGATCAAGATAGGATTTTTCCCTCCTACATAATATGAGTAATATCGTAGGCCACTTGATTGAGTGAGACTAGAAAATGCATGGTCATGCTTGAATAAATTGATATGAGATATCATAGTTATTTGTTTATCATAGTCTACTCAAGATATCAAGAAATATTAGATGGACTATACAAGTGTGACTAATCTATGACTTGTGTTCAATCTAGATATAAGGACAAAAGGATGTAATACATAAAAGAAGTTAATCACGGGAAAAGGTAAAGTCGAACCACGACATTATGTAACTTAGGTAGAAATGATGTATTGCTAGATGTCACCCATTGTATGTAATATTAGAATTGTTCTAGATATTACTACTAACGTTACATGAACTTACGAGGGTCACACCCTATGATTGAAACGAAAAAATATCGACCAGATAGCATGTGTACAAACTTGTTGTACACGTAATAATTATTAAAGATGAAATTATTATAATTATTGTAATTATAGATAATCTCGTTTATATATTTTTTTAATAATTAGATAATTATTGTAATTATCAAACACTATTAAAATATATGTCCATAAAGAAACTTAATTAAAGTAGAATCAAATTCTACATATTTAATTGTATTCGGTTAAATATATTGTATATTTAATAAATTCGAATTAAAGTAGAATTAGATTCTACATATTTAATTATATTCGATTAAATATATTATATATTTAATGAATCTGAATTTAATTAGAATTAGGTTTTTGAATGCTATATAAAGGCATAAGGTCTAGCATCCAAATTATGCTTTTCGAAAAACCTCTATAACAGTTAGAGAAGAGAAAATAATGTTCGTTTCGTTCGGGTGGACTGCGTAGAGGTCGGAGCGCTATTGTGACGACTCAGATTCGATTTGGTTTATACTAACTCCCTAAGGATATCAAGATACCATATTTATTAAGGTAACATTTCATCCCTACTCACCCCGAATTCGTCCCTTGTACATGGATCATTGGCGAAATTCGCCGGATAATTTTTTGCTGCACCATGGGGTGTGTCGGTGTTTCCCAACAATTAGGGTTGATTTTCAATTAAGAACCCCTAATTAAACTCATTTTAAATTTCAACAATTTCCATCGATTAAAAGCAACAGATATTTTGGTACCGCTTTTCGGGCGTGATGGGGTGCTAATCCTTCCCCACACGTGACCAACTCCCGAAGCCTTTTTAAAATGAATCTTTGGGTTTTTTTATGGTGTCCGGCCTACCTAAGTGGCCGGTGGCAACTCCAAGTCTTTATTGTTTTCAGAAACACGAGTTTTTAAAAGAAATCCCCCGAAAATTAATTCTTTTATAAAAAGCGAGGGGATACGAGTGAGTTTTCAAAAGACGTCGCTACAACACCTAGTAGTCTAAACCCTAAATTTAATTTTTTAAAATAAAAAACATTAATAAAAACACCGAAAAAAGCGATAAATGATTTACGTTATACATATACACACACGTTTAGCCAATAATCCATTTTAGTGTATTAAGGATCCGATTTGATAGCTTTTCACCATACCTAAAAATTAAAAGTGTCGAACATGCGATGAAGGCCTGGTGGTCAGAGTACGCTCTTGCTCCACTCCCTTTTCTATAGGTCTCGGGTTCATGACCCTTTAGGAGTATTACCTTCACCTAGATTTTCTCCATTTTCCTTTATGTAGAAGTAGAATAGAATTTTTAAAAATTAAAAGTGTCCGAGAGTATAACAAGTAGCCTTTTTAATATGTAAATTAAGAAATCGTCTTAGTTTTTTTATATATAAATACAATTCATCTTCTATCATGAATGTTTGTTTTAATTTGTTTTCTTATTTTATATTTATTTTGTCAGTATTCATATAACATATGTTTTTTAGCTATTTTTCATCTGTTTTTATAATAGTTAATTTGTATGCTTCTATGACAAATTTAGTCTGTTGTTTGTTTTTTTATAGTTTAATGTTTGTATGGTAAGTATCAATGAGCGTTTTTAACAGCGGAGATCGATGGTCTGTTATGATTATGATTTCTTTTTGTAGTTTTGTCAATATACCACTAGCAGCGAAATGATTTGCTTTCTTCATAAAGTCTTCTATTCAAAGTAGTTGATTGTTAGATTTCATTTTAAATGTTGTATAAGTTTTCCTGAAAAGTGATGAATTATGCTCTTTAAGTCTTCCACACCCTTTAAAATTTATTGTATTTATTTATTCATATTAAATTTTTAATGGTTGTGTGATTATTTTGTAATCCTTTTTATTGTAAATACAATCTAATATATTGTTCTTGTTCAGTTTTTTCAATTTCACTCTTACTTACAAAATCACAACCATAAAAAATAATGAATTGAATTTAGTTTAGTTGGTATTGTGGTTGGTACAATATACATAAAGATGTGATATAATATATAGAAAGACTTAGAATTAAATATATTTATGCATTCAATATTCTTTAATTTATAAGTGTGGAAAAAATAAATTTCAAAGTAATATATATTGTATCAAATTGTAGGTTAAAAATAATAATGGTAATAAATTGAATCAAGCCAACAATGGAAATTTGAAAAGAGATTGATAAGGGAAAAAAGAAAGAAAAATAAAGCAAAAATTATTTCACCTATTTAACCCACATTCATAACTATAACAAAGCTCTAACCTTTGCTTATCCTTCTTCTCGTTGATCTTCCACCAGCAATCATCCTTTACGACCCTTGATAAGGCAACGATTTGCCACAGCCGCCGCCACAACGATGGCGGCAACCGTTCCGGCCGCCACGATCGGCACATTCAACCCTTTGTCTTCGCAACCGATATCCCTAGCCTTTCCACTAAGAGCAGCTTCGAATGTCTTGTCGTCCACTGTATCTTTAAATTCCAACATCTTCTTCTCCAATCCCATCACCTCCTCCTCGCATTGTCGTTTTATTTGCTTGCTTCGTTTCAACTCGTCTCCGGTTTTAGCCACCTCTTCTTCAAGGTCTCGAATCTTCTTTTCGAATTCGATGATCCTCTCCTTCATTTCCTCTTGGACGCGAGTTTTCTTTCCCCTCTCCTCCTTCACCCTCACTTCTAGAATCCCTATCTTCGTCTCGAGCTCCCTCCCTTTCTTCTCGGCCTTAACCTTCTCCTTCCTCAGCTCTGCGATTTCGGAGCGTAATCTTTCGATCACCAACGCTTTCTCTTCCAATCCTCTCTTCAATTCGATCACCTCCTGCTTCGCTTCGCCGACCTCACGCATCGAAGTTATGAGGTCGTGTTGAAGCCTCGTGACTTCGATCTCGAGGTCGGCGGATCTCACCGCAATCGATTCGAGAAAACTCGAATCCTCATCCCATTCGTCGATTTCCTGTCTCATCGCTTCCTCCCTATTGTTCACTTCTTGGCTCAGTTTATTCATCTTTTCCTTCATCCCTTTGTTTTCGTGGGTCAATTTCAGCTTCTCGATCTTAAGTGCCTCGATTTTATTAAGCAGCACGGATATTTTGTCGTCACCGGAGTCGTGGAACGTCTCCGTCTCGCCATTGACGGTCGTCGAATCTTCTTCCATTATCTTAGATCTCTGTTTGGCTACCAAGAAAATCACAAACAAGATAAGTCAGGGCACCTTGCCGACCTCGATTAGGGTTTCTGCATGTTTCCCTTCCTATACGTATTTTTTAAGCTTAGAGAATTTGTTTAGAAAACACGTAAATTTTATAAAATAATGTAAATATAAATAGTAATTTATATAAAATAAGTTATTTACATGAAAATTTTATATAAATACATAGTAATTATTTTAAAAATAAGTACAGCACAAAATAATGATACAAAGTCTACACAAATATTGATATTTTTATTTTATTATTAGGAGAAAGGATTTAATATTACTTTTTCTTTAAGTAGGAAAATGATCCGTCGAGAAAATTGCTCCGATAGGATACCATTGAAAACTTCAAATCTTCTTATGCTCCGATGTATTAGCATTGAATTTTTCAAATTCTACTAATATTAGTATGGATGTTTATCATATTCAAAAGTCATTCAATTACGTGTTTGAAAATAAAGGGCCAGATTCTTGCTTCCTCGCCGTATTCCAATTTGTGTCTTAATGATTGTATTTATAAGTCATGTTTTTAACGTTTATCTGGATAGTCATTTTAGTTTCTATTTATTTTAAGTATTTTAACACTTGATATTTTATTTTGGATTAAAATGGACTCATCATGAATGCAAAACTGTTAATCTACTAGCGATAAATAACTTGAAATAACTTAACAGAATGACACATCAACAGAAAAAATAATTGTATATTTTATACAATTTTATAAAATATTTTTTTACTGATATGGCATTCTACTAAGTCAACACCTTTTCTTATATGACACTGCTATGTCAGCGTGCGATGCCATGTAGATTTGTCTCGTCATTTCAAGTCATTTATCTTTAGTTGGCTAATAATTTTCATCCACAAATGGGTCTTTTTGATCTAAAATAAAACGTTAAGGGTTAAAATGCTTCAAAAATAAAATAAAGACCAAAGTGACTATCTAGTCAAACGTTAGAGGCACTTTTTGATATTATCCATATTCATAAATTACATGATTATCATTAAACTAAGTAAACATAATTTTATTGGCCACCAAAACAAAATGATTATTACACATTATAGAACAATGATAAATTCCGACAAGTTCAAGGAATATTTTGAAATAGTTCGTTAAATTTTAATGACCATTTTATAATAATTTGATAAAATTTAGTGACTATTTTATAATAGTTCGATAAATTTAATGATCATTTTGTAATTTCTAAAACTTCAATAATAATAAAAAAAATCGTTTTTATTTAGTTCAATGATCATTTGTGAGTTTACTCATTTTATTACTTTAGTACCTAAATTATTATTTCAGTCTATTTTTTATTATTCAATGAATTGTCGCAATAAAAAAATGAGTATTGTTCTTACTAGGAGACTCAAATTCGAAAAACGTTACTTGCATGGTGTGTGAATTCTATTATGATTAAGAATAAATAAATAGATAACTAATTAATGATACTATCTCCACTTCTCCATTTTCTCTGACGCGGTTACAAAACTTTTCTAAATTTTTTTTCTTCATTGTTTTTCTTTACCGGCGGCAGCCTTTGGTCGTTCTGTTAGTTCTGTACATAAATAAAATTCTTCTTTTTCGATAATTTTTTTTCAAGTTTGTTTCTTATTTTTCTTCTACTTTGTCAGATTCTTATTCAAATATGCTTTTATGGCAGTTATTTTATCTGCTTGGTGGCAGTTCTTTTGTCTGCTTTTTAGCAGTTCTTGTCTGTCTTCATGACAGTAGTGTCGACATGTTATGATTCCCTTTAGTGGTTGTGTCGACATGCCAAGATCAAGTAGCAGAAGAATTTTTGTATATTCAAAGAGCACTCAAGGCAAAGTAATAATTTTTCTAGATTTTTATTTCAGAAGTTTTTTCTGACAGTGTTAGGTTTGGTATGTTCAACGTCATTCACACCTTTATATTTTTGTTGTTTTGTTATGCACCTTATTTCTATTGTAAAAGATGTGAGTCATTTGTATTCCTTTCGTTGTTGAATATAATTCAGATTTAAAAAATAGATATAATTATTAAAACTAATTCGTAAATATATTTTATTTAAGTTTTAATTTATATGTTTGTCTATATTATTATTTAAAAGTTTGTTTGTACTATCTATACTATTATTTAAAAGCTTAACTGAGTCGGTATCATTGATTAACCGATTCCAACTTAATTAAGAAATTACTGGGAAAAAAACATTTTTTCATAATTGATAATTAATATCATCATAAGAGTATTTTTTATATTTTATACTTTCATATCTTAGTAAATAAAATAACTAAAAAGCCATTTTAAAATCAAAAACCCTTTTTTATTAAGTATTTGTATAAATGACCCACGCCGTCTTTTATTTGGAAAAATGACCCCCAAATCTGCCACGTATGAAAAACTCGCTTTCTGGAAAACGCGAGACGCAATATCGCTTTCTGCAGAAATTGAGTTCTGCATACGTGTCAACGCTTTTCAAAATAACGAATTTAACATGAACTCGCGTTCTGCAGAACGCGAGTTCCCTAAGAATTTGAAAAGCCGGCTAAATTTATCGCGGGGAACTCTCTTTCTGTAGAAAGCGAGTTCTTTGTAAATCGGGCTGTCATACCAAGTGTCCATAGGAATGTTCACGCAATATTTCGAGCTTATTAATCGTATATTTTTAGTAAACATTGAGTTTGGTTTCGTAGTACTGTAAATTACCTTTCATTTGACACCAATATGGGCAAGTTTGGTCCATTCTAAACCGACAAAAATTCGCGTCGAAAACGGTAACATAGCTTGTTTTTGTGAATGATTTTTCCTTTAAAAATGCTTGATAGGCTCGGTTTATTAATCGAATAATGTAGGTTATTATTTATCCAAAGAAAACGAAATTAAATATAAATTCTAAAAATTATGTAAAAAAAAAATAAGGCATAATAAAATATTGGTAATTATAAAATTAAAAAAATAATGTCTTGCATAAACATAATTAATTTTTTTAGACAACCCCTCTCGTACTAATGATGCCTATGTCAACCCGTTCCGTAGCTGGGTGCACGACGATCACGTGGCGGATTTCTCCGAATGTCATGTGCTCCAGGTTCGTTCTCATCAATAGCGGCATCATCATTGGCTCCATGAACGTCCTCGAAACGCGGACCACTACTGGGACCACGACCGGTGTAGAAGAAGCTTTGCGGCAGCGTAATACTGTAGTCGAACTATGATGACAATGGTGGAAAATCAAACACCGAAGGACCACTCATCGGTATGAAGGGACGATATGCATCCATGAAGCCGAACTCGGGTGGAGGCCCCTGCTGAAACGTCACCGGACCACTCATATGTTGAAATGCTATTCTAGACGATGAGGCCCCTATAGTGTGAGTTCGTCGTCTCTGGCTTTCAGGCCCTATTCTCGGACCGCGTTGCGTCAGCTGGCTCTAGGTGGCTTGACGTTGTGTGGGCGGGCGGTTTTGGGGAGGCACATCAATTTCTCGCATGCGCTCCTCCAAAGTGAGTATATGCGGCTTCTCATTTTGGTGGTATCACTTCATATAGTCAAAAGTGACGGCTTGATCCAATATGGGTGTACTGATGGGCGGTCGCCTGCCATATCTTGTCATCCATTGTCCGACCCAGTCAGCGTGATGATGGCCCCAATGGACTTCCGTCTTCCCCTACCGCGTCAACCGATGTAATTTTTCCAAATTGGGTGGCGACAGTGGAACCCCTTGGATGAAGCCAAATTGTCGCAAAACCCGGTCCGTAGAATGCCACTCGACAATTTCGTAGTTGATGAGTGGCACTAGCAGCAGCCATACGTGAGAGGTTTCCATAATATCTCCCAGAATACAGTCACGAATCGTATAAGCAGTGTACGAAGTCCACACGAACTGAAAAAAATAATTTTGAACGTGAGTTATATAAAGTTTAATTGGAAAAAGATTTTGAGGAAGATGAGTGGCACTAGCAGCAGCTATACGTGAGAGGTTTCCATAATGTCTCCCGGAATACAGTCATGAATCGCAGAAGCAGTGTACGGAGTCCACACGAACTGAAAAAATAATTTTGAACGTGAATTATATAAAGTTTAATTAGAAAACGATTTTAAGGAATTAAAAAATGGTCCGAATTCCTAACCTCGTCATGTATCTTGTCGATCACCAGCCTATAGTCTCGTTGTGTAGTTGGCAGTCCCTAGTGAGTGAGTTGAACGCACCACCTTTCATTAATGGAAAAGAATTAAAAAATTGTAATAGTTTAAAAAATATATTTATAAAATAAATTAAATTAATTTAAATAATTTTAATAGTACCTCCAAATAAGTTGGAATAGGTACGGGGTGGGGTTTCTAGGCCGCGGGCTTAAAAATGACATCTGAAACCAAGCCCAAGACTGCAGCAGTAAAAGACATCCTCTGATTACGGCTCTGTCATGGTAGACGATTCTACAAAGCTCCCTGAACAAAAAGGCCAAGACTGATGCTCCTCAACATTTTCTTCTTGATTCGGCAAAATTACTAAGATGGTCCAACCACATCGCATGGACTTTGTTGCGAGATTTGTTAGGCATCAAAATCCCCCTAATCATTCGAAGGATGTGGGCACGAGCAAACCGCTACAAAAATAATAAGTAGTGTTATAAAAATATTTTAATTAGTAAAAAAACAAAAAAAACAAAATATATAATAAAATAAAAATATTTACCCGCTTTGTTTCGTCATCCGCATCGGGGGGAGGATTGTAAAATTCTGCTCCAAAAAAGTTAGGAGGATTTTTCCGCCATCGAACTTCTCCAGCACCACTCCCAGTAGGTCAGCACACAGGGTCGGCCAATCACCGTCGGCAATACCAGTAATAATCTCGCTGTTAGTAGGAAACCCAATATGATATGCAACATCTTTCAGTGTAATTGTTGTCTTGCCACATGGAAGATGAAAGGTGTGCGTCTCTGGCCTCCATCGTTCTAATATTGCGTTAATCAAAGAACGATCCAACTTTGTACTGCCAACTATAGTAGCGACGTGGCCAAAACCGGCTTCCTCAATAAACGAAAGAATATCATCATTCGGCGGGTCGGTGATACGATTCAAATAGCATGTCAATGCTCATTCGTAGTGCTTGAAAAAATATAATAAAATATATATAAGAAAAAATAAAAAAAATAAAAGAATAAAGAAATAATATAAAATCGCAAAAAAATTTAAAAACATTACCACCGGATTCCTCCACCAATAGTCGAACATGCGCCGCTCGTTTATCCTCAATAAACTCGCCATTGTATTGTATAGAAAATAAATAAATAAGAGAAGAAGAAGAAGAAGAAGAAGAAGAAGAAGAAGAAGAAGAAGAAGAAGAAGAAGAAGAAGAAGAAGAAGAAGAAGAGAATTCGGTGTGGGGTAAGGGTTTGTAGGTCCGGCTATTTATAGTAGAACTCACGCCCCTTGGGAAGCGACATTAAAGAGACCTCGCGTTCTGCAGAACACGATATCTTAAGAACCTCGCTTTCTAAAGAACGTGAGTTTCATTGAAACGACGCGGTATTTGACGAGACACGCATACTGAACGGTCAGACTAGATCTCGCGTTATATATAAACCGAGTTCCCAAAGAAACCGCGTTCTGCAGAACGCGAGGTCACGAGTTTTTTATTTCCGTTGTTTGAAATTACGCGGCAATATAAAAATATAATATTTATAGTATTAATATATTGGTTATTAATGCAATTATATTAATATTTATTATATTATTAATATATTTTCCAATATATTATAATAGAAATTTTATTATTAATATATTTGTTATTATTATTAATTTTAAGTAATTAATAATATTTATATTTTCAATAATATTTATATTAAAAATATAACAGAATACAGAAGTTTGACGGAGGGGTATCCCATTCTAATTTTTTTACAATTGAAATGATAAAATCAGATTTGCAACTAACCAACACTTCTTAAAGATCCTCAACTTGTTTTGAACTCTTGGTCTTAGAGAACCAGTCTTTGCCTACAAGCTTAGTGGTCTATTGGAGCCGAGTATTGTACCCCTAAACATGCTTACATTGTTGGGTCTTTGACTCTGGTGGCATGCGGGGGTCCTAGCCTCGAACAAAAGGTTAAGAACTGGTGGTTGTCTTAAATCTCAGAGGTCTATTGGATATTGTCGTTTGTCTGTCATTAAAAAAGACCTCGAATTTCTGGATATTGTGATTTGTTGTTGTCAATCATCGTGAACAACAATAATGAATAGTTAACATCTAATCAACATATATATGCAACTACAAATAACAACAAATCACAATATCCGAAAAATTAGTTTGCGAATAAATTTTCCAGATACGTTGTTTGTTGGCTATAAAGTGCTTAAAACTCCTATATTTTATGCCCATTTTAGCTCAAATTGTCGTTGTTCTTAAGCTCATTCTAGTTCATATTTAGGTTTTCATGCATGTTTTACAGTATCTTTGCTTCACTCAGCTTATTACAGTGTTTATGATAATTTTTGGAGAAAAAATATTATTTTCGGTTGCATTTGCATTACAGATTATAAGAGACTACCGCCAAAACCCATCGATGCAGCAAGAGAGAAGAATGATCGGAGAGGAGAAGAAAGAAGAATGATCAAATCCAGTCACACAGGACCAACTATCATTGCAGAGAAGAACTGTACTGAAGTAGTTCAAAGAATAGCCCGCCGAGACAGACTGCCGCCAGCATTATGAAGAATGAACAAAAGAGAGTACGATATGAAGAGGAGAATTTATTGAATCAACATAACCAAGTCACATGAAGAATAAAGTCCAGAAGCAGTCAGAGATGACGTGAGAAGACCCGAACAAGGAAGAAGCTTGCAGCCCAAGAAAGCCCAAAAGAGGAGTTATTTTGGAATAAAATATTCAAACGTTTAATTGCATTTAATTCCATCTCAACTTCCTCCCAAAGAGAGACTTCTTCCCCAAGTTGGGTTTTACATGTAACCGCCTATATAAAGGCAAGGCTTGACCTATTGGAGGGGGTAGAGATTAGGTTTTTGAGTTTATTCTTGTGTTTTCTTTATTTCCATTATGTTCTAAACTTTCCTTAGGGTTAAAATTGTTTTGTTCAGTAGTTGTGAGAACGGGTGTAATTAGTTAAAGTTGTTTTTATGCAATCCAATTCAAGGTTTGTTTATCCTATGTTCTTAATCTTTGTTTGCAATAGAATCGAGAGGTCTTTGTGAGCACATCTATTTGTTTCAATTCGAGAGAGTTAAAACTCAAGAAAAGGGATAAACATGATTCCCATCAACTAAGGTGAGAATCAACTTAGCTTAGAGATAAGTCTAGGTTTAAGGCGGCTAAAAAGGAACGTGGGAAAGTTGTTGGTCAACCTAGGTTTACGCCAAGAGGTATTGTCAAAGAGTGGGCATCAATAATATTCGACCTTAGAGATAAGTTGGAATTAGATCAGGATGTTCTGCCGAACCTTGGAGGCCCTCCGAGTTCCCCGTCGTGGCAGTGTTCTATCCGTCATTTGTCGTGGCAGAGATATCGACTTTGCATTACAAGACTTTTACGAGTTCAACGTAGTTTCACACTACGACACAGCTCAATCTGACCCATCTTTTTATTCTGATTTCTCAATCCTTTCATTATTTGTTTTCTTTAAGTTTATGCAACTTTCTCAAACCAATCCAATTCAATTGTGTTTTTACTTTTCCATGTGCAGGAATTTAATCACTGAAGCTGCTTCCAATCCCTGTGGAGACGATATCTTAAATACCATAACTTGACAAAAGTGTACACTTGCACTTGATTTAGAGAACTCCTTTACGCTTTTCAAGTTTTTGGCGTCGTTGCCGGGAATTGGCAATAGCGACTTCGTCTTTACTTTCTTGCGTTTTTCCCTTATTACACTTAATTTTCAGTTTTACTTTTTCTTTATTATCATAAAGAATTTTTTTTACAGTTTCTTTATTCTAGTTTATGACCAGGGTACATCCAACGTCTAAACACGTATTTATCGAGAAGATTGAACGCACAACAAGAAAACTCTAAAAAGAGGCACGTGAGGCATTAGCATCAGCAAAAGCAGCAGAAGCAGCAATAAATTGCGATGGAAAGACCATAGACGATGTCATTGTTGACGATGATAATGTTAATAATGTCGTCCGCTTAAATCTGGCGACAGATGGAATGCGGAAAGAACAACAACCACCACATATCCCACCTGCCCAGAAAGTCCGAGTCCGTACCACTCGAGACTACATGGAGGAACACATAGAAAGCCTTGATTCTGCAGTCCTAGAACCAGATATCAATGCCAATCACTTTGAACTCAAGCCAGTCATGTTCAATATGATCGATAAACTGAGACAATTTGGGGGCACAACAAATGAGGATGCTCGGCATCACATGAAGTCATTCTTAGAGATTTGTAAATCCTTTAGAATTCAAGGATTACCCCCCGAATGTTCTGAAATTGCGATTATTCCCCTATTCACTGAGGGATAGGGTGAAACTTGGTTAAATAGCTAGACTGTTGGTTATATTGAGTTATGGACAGACTCGTGTCAAGATTTTTTAGCTAGTTTTAATCCTTCAAATGTTACTGATCGTATACGTAGCGAGATTACTCCTTTTCGACAGGTTGATGACGAGGCGAAGTACGAAGCAAGGGAACGCTACCGAGAACTTCTGCACAAATGCTCGCTCCATAGACTACCATTGTGGACACAAGTATCTTTGTTCTATAATGGTGTTAATCAACCCACCAGGATGATGCTTGATGCTTCAGCAAATGGCATACTACTTGATAAGACACCAGAGGAGGGAATAAGGATTCTAAACCAGTTGGCCAAAAATGATTATCAGTTTCCGTCCGCCCTCCGTGGCAGCATTAGACGACAGGCCACGGTGAATGAGTTGGAAGCATCAGAGTCCGTTAATACCCGTCTAGACAAACTGACCAGATTGGTTGAAAACATAATCAAACCAACAGAAAGATCATATGAGGTAAAAGCAGTGGAAGCTTTCTGCGATGAATGTGGTGGAGACCATGACTCTTCATAATGTACAGAATCCAGAAATTTCATGGGAACCTACAACCGGAATAGTACTCCCAACACAAATACATACAATCTGGGCTGAAGGAAACATCCAAACTTCTCATGGAGTAACCCTAACACTGCAGAAAATCCTACCAATCAGAATACGAGATATCAGAGGAACTCGCCTCTGTAGCAGACACAACATCAGCAGTCAACAATAAACAATTCTTGAGAGGCTACTTTAAATACTTTTATGTCTCATACTAGTGTCTATATTGCTAATACCGATAAGTTTGTTAACAAGGTTAATACTTTCATGGACGGGACTGAAATGCGGATGCAGAACCAGGAAGCATCATTAAAAACACTAGAAACTCAAGTGGGTCAATTTGCACAGATTTTAAATACACGACCAGTGGGAGGTTTACCTAGTGATATTGAAGTTGCAAGGGACCCACTTATGAGCAATGTAAAGCAATCACTACCATAAGTGGCAAACAGCTCAAGGAGACTCGTCCCCGTGATCCTAAGGAGAAAAAACCAACCAAGCTCGCCGCCGAGGCAGAAGCAGACACCCCGGCCTCGGTAGATCCAGGTCCCTTCACCTCTGCAGTCCACACTGATGCCCCAGCATATCTTGATAACAGAACCACAAAACATGAAGCTCCTGCATTTCCACAGATCAGATTCTCTTGCAAGGAGCGTATAGAAGGCATCCGCCCACCCCCACCTTTCCCACAGCGGCTGAAGCGGCAGAAAAAGGAATATCAGTTTAAAAAGTTCCTTGATATTCTTAAACAGGTGCAAATTAACATACCCTTGGTGGAAGCCATTGAACAGATGTCGAATTATTCCAAATTCTTGAAGGACATGGTCTCTAAACGAACAAGAATAGGGGAGTTTGAAACTGTTGCTATGATAGAAGGATGTATGGCCATGCTGCAAAATCAGGCGCCACCTAAACTAAAAGATCCCGGGAGCTTCACCATACCATGCATAATAGGGAATCACTACGAGGGAAAAGCCTTGTGTGATCTTGGAGCAAGCATAAACTTGATGCCCAAATCAGTCTTCCAAAGATTGGGTATCGAGAAGGCAAAACCTACCATTGTCATGCTACAGCTTGCCGATAGATCATATGTGCAACTAGAGGGAAAAATTGAAGACAAACATGTAAGAGTCGATAAGTTTATTTTCCCTACTGATTTTCTCGTTTTGGACTGCGAAGTAGATGAGAATGCACCCATCATCCTTAAGAGACCATTCTTAGCCACTTGGAAGACCTTGATAGATGTAGAAAATGGGGAGCTAAAAATGGGGGTGAATGACCAACAAATCAAGTTAAACGTCCTACAAGCTTTTAAAAGAGCCGACGACCCAGAGGAATGTCAAGTCATCAATGCCTCGGCAGAAATTAACCCTAACACAGCAACAGATCGCTTCAGCAATACCCATCACGACGGACGTCCCGACAATAACCCTGATTCGAAGGAACAAAAGGACCATAATAAGCTCACATATGAGAAAGCCAACCGTATAGCCAGTCGTCTAGAAATTAATGACCCATTGCCCGTAACCATCTCTTCTAAGTTGCATCCTGAACAGGAAAAGCCAGAACGAAGGCACGTCAAGAAGCTACCGCCTCGGCAGCACCCGCTCGGGCAGGTAGTCCTCCTCTTCAATACTCGATGGAATTTATGCCCAAGAAAGCTTAAATGAAGATGGTTCAGCTCGTTCAAATTAGTTAGAGCCTTCACTCATAGTGCAGTCACAATTAAATCAACAAAAGACGGCCATGAATTCAAAGTCAATGGGCAGCGCTTGAAGCACTACACTGTAGCCCATGTTATGAGGGATAAGGTCATGGTTACTTTAGGGGGTGCAATCTGATGCACTCCCTTAGTAGCTGAATTTTTTTTTATTTTTGCATTCCACATCTTTAAATTATGAATGTTAGGAATTAGTTTCCACAATTTTTAATTTTATGTTTTTAGGAATTAGATTTTAATTCAGCATATCTTTTTACTTTATTAATATTTTTATTTTCAGTTCATTTTAAAAAAAATCAAGGAGAATAGTGAAGGAGATCAAGCCCAACCCATCAACCATTCCATGCTCGCCCGTTGGAAATCTGACTGTTGGGCATTAAATGTCGCCTCGACAGCATTACCACCCACTATATAAACCGTAATATTTCACTTCATTATATTCTCTTCAACCTTTGATTTCTTAATTCTTGAAGCCCTCTCAGCTTTCTTTATTTGCATTTTCAGATTTTCTTTACAACCGCCTCTCAAGAATGTCGACCTCCGGAATCACGCCCCCTTTCAAAAGATTTTTCTCCCTAAAGGATTCCACCCGCTACAATAAGAAATTTTCTTCTTCGCATGTTTTGGAAGAACAAGGATTCTTTTACCCCCGCCGATACGGGCGATTTTGGCCTTCCTTCCTTTGTCTATGAAGTGATCAGAGATCACGGCTAGCAAATCTTTGCCCGCCAACCTGAAGAGGGGAACATCACCATGGTTCGTGAATTCTATGCCCATAACCCACAACGAAAAAATCCTTTTGTATATGCTCGTGGTAGCGATGTTCGTGTTGATGCTGACACCATCAACCATTACTACGGGCTTACTAATGAGGTAAATGACCACACCGACTTTGAAGCCGCCCTCACCGCCACTGACTATGACCGCTTGAAGGATGAGTATTGTGTACATGGCACCACATGGAATACGAGTAAGCACACTAGATCTGTACCCCGCCGAGCACTGTTATCAAATGCAAAACTCTAGAATACATTTATTAAACGCCAGTTGCTACCCACTTCTCATAACTCTATCGTCGAACACCCCGCCTAGCCATGATTGACTCTATTTTGAAGTGGCGCAAAATCAATGTGGGCGTCGTAATCTGTCAAGAAATTTATGTTTGCCATCTGAGGCTCAACAGTCGTCTTTTCTTTCCAAACCTCATCATCGGATTATATACTAACTTCAAGGTGCCCATCGACGAATCTGATGTGACGACACCCCACAGGCATGGGTGGACAAAGGAGTTTATCTATAAGATGATAGAACTGACAGAGGCGACACTTGAAAAATGAGTATGATCCCTCTGCCGCGGCGGCATGTACTTCAGCCTAGGGCGGGCGTGGAGATCTGCCCTTCATAGACCCCATCAAGAAGCTCTAGGGTATTTACAGAAAGCTACAAAGGATGGAGCACATAAACTTAAAATTCATGGAGTATGTGCAAAATTACAACACAGGGTTTGAGCTGTTCCTCAAGGAGAAATTCCCAAATGATGACCTTCATTTTCCTGCCTTCCATGCGGAAATCACTGAAGCCGCCAAGGCAAGCGAGCCAAAACTCCTCCCTCTCTGCCAAGACCCTGCCTGCCTCTCCAACAAACAGAAGGAAAACTCCACAGGTTCCCCGCTCTTCGTCTACCGACTTCTACGATGATTCTGACGATGACTCCTCACCCGTCAGAGTAGCACAACCTACGACAGCAGGGACATCCAAGAAACGAAAATATCATTACATCTCGACTGATTCAGACAAGGAAGAGTCCGATGATACTGTCCTAGTGACCAAAAACACGCCTCCTTCCAGAATCCAACCACACAAGACTTCAAAACTTGTCCAACCATCTCCCTTATAATGGCGGCGGTTGGACCTATCCGATGAAGAAGAGGCAGTGGCCCAAAATTCCTTCTCTTCTTTTTAAAATGTAATATGTTTCTTTTTCCTTTTTATTTTTTGTCTTCCGGTTTTTATTTCTTGAGTGTTGCATTGAGGGCAATGTCCGCCTCGAGTGTGGGGGAGGGAGAGTCCACCTTAGTATAGTTCATATTTAGGTGCATATTAATTCACCATCTTAGTTGCATTGTATTTATCTCATCTTGAATGAAAAGAACTTGTTAAACAACTTGTGTATATGATAGAATAGCCGACATCTCGCATCATCAAAAAGTACCTTTAATTTTTTGGTAGCATGAAGATGACAGAAATTTAATATAGTGATATTTATCCTTAACACAATTATGGCATGTTGATTGATAGAATGAAGTAGTGAACATAAAGTGTTTAATTATCTGGTACTTTTAATTCACATGCTTAACAGATTGCCGCCTCGACACCAGAAATTGTCAAAACTGCAAAGAAGGATGTCGTGGCAGGTAAGAAGACAGAAAATTATACCCTAGATGTGCCAAAAATAGGCTTTAGTGGACAAAAAAATCGCTTGAGGTGCCCGAAATTGGCTAAGTCTTTTCTTCACTTAAAAATTTCTTGAAAATCAACTTGTACACAATTCAGCACACACTTGATCACAAGCATTATAGTTTGTTTCCGAGAAAATTCATGTTATCCTACACACTAAAATGGTAAAGGTGTTGCAGCCTTGAGGCATGAAATCAAGTTAAAGACAGGTTTCTTTTTGTTGGAGTAGGGGTAAGTACTTATTAGGTTTGCATCGCTTGAGGACAAGCAATAGTTCGAGTTTGGAGGTGTGTAAAGTGCTTAAAAGTCCTATGTTTTAAGCCCATTTAGCTCATATTATCGATGTTCTTAAGCTCATTCTAGTTCATATTTAGGTTTTCATACATGTTTTACAGTATCTTTGCTTCACTCAGCTTATTACAGTGTTTATGTTTATTTGTAGAGAAAAGATATTGTTTTCAGTTGCATTTGCATTATAGGTTATATGAGACTGGCGCCGGAACCCGCCACGACAGCAGGGGAGAAGAATTATCGGAGAGGAATAGAAAGAAAAATGATCACATCCAGTCACACAGGACCAACCATCATTGCAGAGAAGAATTGTACTTATGCAGTTCAAAGAATAGCTCGTCGAGACAGACTGTCGCCAACACTACTACCACGGCGGCAGATTCGAGAATGAACAAAAGGGAGTACGATCTAAAGAGGAGAGTTTACTGAATCAACAGAACCAATTCACATGAAGAATAAAGTCCAGGAGCAGCCATGATGACGTGAGAAGACCCAAACAAGGAAGAAGCTTGCAGCCCAAGAAAGCCCAAAAGAAGAGTTATTTTGGAATAAAATATTCAGACATTTAATTGCATTTAATTCCAACTCGACTTCCTCCCAAAGAGAGACTTCTTTCCCAAGTAGGGTTTTACATGTAACCGTCTATATAAAGGCAAGGCTTAACCGATTGGAGGGGTAGAGATTAGGTTTTTGAGTTTATTCTTGTGTTTTCTTTATTTCTATTATGTTCTAAACTTTCCTTAGGGTTAAAATTGTTTTGTTTAGTAGTTGTGAGAACGATTGTAATTAGTTAAAGTTGTTTTTATGCAATCCAATTCAAGGTTTGTTTATCCTATGTTCTTAATCTTTGTTTGCAATAGAATCAAGAGATCTTTGTGAGCACATCTATTTGTTTCAATTCGAGAGAGTTAAAACTCAAGAAAGGGATAAACACGATTCCCGTCAACTAAGGTGAGAATCAACTTAGCTTAGAGATAAGTCTAGGTTTAAGGCGGTTAAGAAGGAACGTGGGAAAATTGTTGTTCAACCTAGGTTTACGCCGAGAGGTATTCTCAAAGAGTAGGCATCAAGAGTATTTGGTTTTAGAGATAAGTTGGAATCAGATCAGGACGTTCTGCTGAACCTTGGAGGCGCGTCGAGTTCCACACCGTGGCAATGTTCTATCCGTCACCCGTCGTGGCAAAGATATCGACTTTTCATTACAAGACTTTTACGAGTTCAACGTAGTTTCACACTACGACACAGCTCAATTTGACCCATCCTTTTATTCTGATTTTGCAATCCTTTCATTATTTGTTTTCTTTAAGTTTATGCAACTTTCTCAAACCAATCCAATTCAATTGTGTTTTACTTTTCCTTGTGCAGGAATTTAATCATTGAAGCAACTTCCAATCCTTGTGGAGACGATATCTTAAATACTATAATTGTTGCGTGTAAAATAGTCTATCGCAATGGTAGTGCAAGTGTACACGACGCAAGTAGTAAAGTGATACGAAGTATCGGATATCGTCTCCACAGGGATTGAGCTAATGACTTCACCTTGATTTACTGCACGAAGTAAAGGAAATAATTTAGAAGATTGTCACGAGAATAATATGATAAAAACGTAAATAAAAGGATTGGAATATCAAGATAGAGAGAATGGGCTGGTATTGAATTGCTCGGTAGTGCAGGTATTGAATTGATTAGGATCTCCAGTTCTGTCGTCGCTCCCGTCGCCGACAGCACCTGTCGCGGCGTCTGTCCATTAGCTGTCGCGGCAGCAGACACTAACTCCGTACTTCAAGCTTGGCAAGAATCCCAGATCTGCCTTGCCCTATCCCTAGGCACAAGTCTGTCGATGAACACGTCTTTGATGATACCTCCCGGCGTGAATCGAAGGATGAACACCGATGTGTATGAATTCTTCCTTAGCCACTTAACCTCGCCTTATCCCTAAGCACGAGATGGTTCAACTATAAACTAGAGAACGCGCTTTTATCTCTTTCGTATACTTAACTCTCCCGATGCTAAGTAAATAGATAACCTCACAATGCTCTCCCGATGCTCTTGCAAGATATTAAAACCAAGATAAAAGAACTTGAAGTTTATTTTATTGAACTTGAAAAATCCTAAAACAAAGCAACCCTTGCAACTACTTTACAAAACAACCCGTAGCCCTAGGGGGAATTTAGAACATGTCGGTGACGGGTGGACGGCAGGGGTTTTATTTCGGTTATGGGATATCGGTTCTGCCTCTAGGTTAAATCTATGCCCTTATATAAGCTTTGGGCTCAAGTTATCTAAGGTAACAAGGATTACAACTTTAATTAAAAGTAAGATTCTAATAAAGACTAAATCTCTAAAGTCTCCTACTTTCCAGCCGCATCCTAGCTTTTAGGAATTTCCTCTCTTTGAGCTTTGGCTTGACATATCTTTTGATCCGGGGCTCGGAAAAATATTTGGCTTTCACACGACAGACGAGCAGATTTTTCTCTATCTATCTAGGTCCACTTGACTTTTCCTCTTCATAAATCTGCTGTCACCTTGCTGTCGTGACAGGTCCATGACAGGTTCGTCTTCTTCAGCTGCTAGTCCAGTTCAGCTTTCCTGCTTATCTGTCCTGCGCCTGCCTTCATTGTCAACCATGGCAGTTACCTGCAAAATACACCATCTTTTAGTAGAATCCGTGCCTTTTATATAATTGTGATGTTTTATTGAAAACTAACCTAAATGCAATGCAATGATGCTTGAATGCAGCAGAAATATGGGTTAAAAAGGGTGTAAATAATAGAACTTTTACACACTCAACACACCCCCAAACTCAAGTTTTTGCTTGTCCTCAAGCAATCAAGACTTAAAAGAAAAATGAAAATTTTTGTGTTGGCCTTCAAACAGTGAACTGTCCCTTCACCTGTCGCTCATTCTCTATGGCAGCAGCATCCTGTCGGAAGGATTAGGATCTGTCCGGAATCTCCCTATAGCTCTCGTGCAGTGTGTGCATGCTTGTGAACAGTTATATGCTAAGACTCTCTTAGTTTCACTAGAATGTTCAACTCCTTAACTCGAATCTTTATGCCAAAGTTTATTTTTTTAGAAGGCACATTTTCATGCTTCTTTTTCTTCTATTTTTCAAGCTAAATTTTTCTATAGCCAGTTTTGGGCACCTCTAGTTAGCTTCCTAGAGCCGGTTTCGGGCACCTCTAGGTTTTTAATTTTCTTTTGCTAAACTTCTTTCCTAGAGCCAGTGTTAGGCACCTCCAGGGGCTATTCAAGTTCTAAGATTCCTATTCTAGTTTGGCTAAAAGAAATCTAAGCAATATAACAGTCACAAAAGTGTTTAAGTTTTCAGAACTATAGAAAGGCTCTAAACTTTTCCTTAACCTGTCCTAAAGATGCTGCCACGACAGAGCCGTCATGACAGGTAAGTTAACTCCACAGTTTTAAGCCAACAGTTTTAATTTTCTGATTTTTTTTAAAGATAAATTAAATAAATAATAAGACACAAATAATTAATAAAAGATGTACTAGGACTCCATTAGAATGGAGGGTTGCCACCCCCAAACTCGAGGGTTGCATTGCCCTCAATGCAAAATGACACAAAAATTAAAGAAAGACAAGAGAAATAAAAGTACATCACAAAAATATAAGGGCAGGCAGCAATAAGAGGAGAAAAAGAAATAAAAACTTAAATTTTATGCGCTGTCCTCGCTGCTGCTGCTGACGCGGATCTGATGGCGGCGTCTGCGTTGTGGAGGTGGCTGGGCAGGTTCCGGAGCAGGTTGATCAGCAGGTTCGTCATCCGGTTGGGGGACAGGATCGTCGGCAGGTTGAAGGGCAGGTGGCTCCACTAGCCTGATGTCGGAACTGCTGCTGCTGTCCCATGAGCTGCTGGTTATGATGGCTTTGGACAGCCTTCTCTTGTTTGCCACGTGCTTAATGCGTTTGACTCGCGTGAAGTCGCTCTCCAAATTCCACCGGACAAGAGGGCTGTCATCAATGGCAGCTCGCTTGGTTCCTCGAGGGGAGGTGTCTGTCGGTGGGCTGCCGGCTGCCGTCGGGGCAGGGGATGGTGTGGAAGTGGCAGATTGTGTATGGGGAGAGACAGGTGGTGTGGGAGTGGGGGAGGGGATATTGAAATAATGGGCGGGGAAGGTGGGGAAGATGACATCCGGAAAATTCAAAGTATTAGTGATGAAGTTTACCGTTGCATTTGAGAAATCACGGATGAAAGTCATCAAACCCATCTGGCGCTCCTCTACCCTCAGGATGGCAGCAAGGATGTGGGCGTTCTGATCTGCCGGAGCGGTGTTGGTGGCAGCTTCTGGGGCAGGTTCGGTGGCTGGTTTATCATCGGACTCAGTAGGAGGGGCGTTTGGATCGAAGGCGTTGAGGGGCGATACGACTATGATCTCCATGAGGCTGGAGATGTTGTTGTCTGTCCATCCGCTGCCCGTCTTGATTTTGTCTAAAGGCTCCTCCGGTACGGCAGCGCAGCGGCAGAGGGCGGTGATAGTGAACGGCAGGCAGAGTCGTGAGTCCGAGCGGAAGGCACAATCAAGGATGATGTCCCGCATGTACCTGCCCACATTGATGGGCCTGTCGTGCATAATAGAGTGGATAAGGGCCAGCCGCTGTCGGTTGACTGTTGTATGGTGGGACGAAGGCAGGATACGCTTTTTGATAAAAGCGTTCCATAGTTTTGCCTCAGGGAGTAGCTGCCCCCTATTGACAGAGTGGGGGTTCTTCTTACTGGTGCTTCATGTCGTTCCAGCCTCTGTCAGCTCCCTCATGACAGCATCATGTCCAGCAGTGTCGAGGGTGTCCCAAAATTGTTGGTGAGCATCATCATTGGGGCCAAAGAAGAGGCCGAACACATGGTTGATGCTGCTAGCGCTGAAGGGAACTGTCACTCCTCGGACGGTGACAGATGTCGCCGTCTTGCTTTCGATCGCCGCATAAAATTCCCGGACCAAAGTATCATTAAGCTCCGCCAGCTGCTCGGCAAAGTCCTCCCATAGTTGTGTCGTTATGGCCTTCATAATGAACGGCCGGAGTCCAAAAAGAGGTGCATCTCTGTTGTAAATGAAGCCACGCTCCTCCCATAGCTCCTTTTTGGTGAATGGCGATGCTGCTGCTGAAGAAGAAGCGGCAGCAGTGTTTTGACGGGTTTGTCGTGAGGACATTTTGGTTGCAAGGGCTGAAAAAGAGAAAATAGATAAAACTAGAGGAGAATAACAAGAGAGAAAAATCGGAAGTGATGAAAAATGAAAATGGGAAGGGGTTTATATAGCTGTTGGGTATCTGCCCATTTAATGCCGCAACGGCAGGCGGGAATAACGGGGCGGCAGATTGAATGTAGCGTGTCTGACGCGTCTGACATGCATTAATGCGTCTGCTGTGCGTCTGTTGACAGCCTGTCAAATTCGTCTGCGCCGGCAGCTGAAACGACAGGTTACCATAAATGGGCTTTATTGGGCTGGTGGATGAGCGGTGGGCTTGGGCCACTTCTTCTTTCTCACTTGACTCCTTTATTTCCTAAAAACTAAAATTATAAAAACAAAACATTATTCGAATAAAATAAATCTAATTCCTAATAAATAATATTAATAATAAAATAGAAGTAAAAAATAAAAATTAGGTTAAATTAGGGATGCCTTGTGGGGCATCACCCAAAGTAACCACTTCCTGTATTCCTGGGGCTTCAGTCCCCTGATAGTGCTTGAGGCATTGTCCATTGACTTTGAATTGGTGCCCGTCCTTTAATGATTGAATTGTGATGGCACCATGGGGAAAAACTTGAACCACTTGGAACGGGCCAGACCATCTAGATTTGAGCTTCCTTGGAAAGAGCTTCAATCTAGAATTAAACAACAACACAAGCTGCCCTGGGCGAAACTGTCGTGGCAGCAACTTCTTGTCGTGCCACTTCTTAGTCTTTTCCTTGTAAATTCTTGCATTGTCATAGGCCATTGTCCGTATTTCATCGATCTCATTTAAATCTAACAGCCTTTTCTGGCCTGCCTTGTCCAAGTCCATGTTTACTGCCTTGATTGCCCAATATGCTTTGTGCTCGATCTCGACAGGCAAGTGACAGGTTTTCCCATAAATCAAACGGTATGGAGACATGCCCAATGGAGTCTTGAAAGCTGTTCTGTATGCCCATAATGCATCATTCAGAAGCAAAGACCAATCTTTCCTAGTTGGTTTAACCATTTTTTCAAGAATGTTCTTCACTTCCCTATTGGATATCTCAGCCTGTCCATTGGTCTGTGGGTGGTATGCTGTCGCGATCCTGTGCTTGACACCATATTTTCTCAAGGCGGCAGCAATTACCCTGTTGTCAAAATGTCTCCCTTCATCACTGATAATCGCCCTAGGGATGCCAAATCTAGAAAATATGTTTTTGTGCAAAAACTTTTGGACCGTTTTGGCATCATTCTTTTGAGTTGCGATTGCTTCTACCCACTTGGAGACATAATCCACTGCTAGGAGGATGTAAAGATTTCCACACGAAGATGGAAAAGGTCCCATAAAATCAATCCCCCAAACGTTGAAGATTTCGACTTCTAAAATATTCTGCAGTGGCATCTCGTTTCTCCTCGAGATGTTACCTGTCCGCTGGCACCTGTCACAGTTTTTGTAAAATTCCTGTGCGTCCTTATACAGTGTCGGCCAGTAGAACCCTGACTGCAGCACCTTGGCAGCAGTTTTATTGCCTCCTAAGTGTCCTCCATATTGTGAAGCATGACAGTGATGGAGAATGTCTTCTTGTTCTTCTTGTGGTACGCATCTCCTTATAACCTGATCTGCGCACATTTTGAAAAGAAGAGGTTCGTCCCAATAATAATGTTTAACATCATTTTGAAACCTCTTCCTGGCTTGATAAGTAAGATCAGAAGGTAATATTCCGCTAACTATAAAATTAACGAAATCAGCATACCAGGGAAGGTTAGAAGACTTACCTGCCGCCATGGCTGTCGCGACAGCTATTGCGGCAGCAAAGAGCTGCTCATCTGGGAAGGTCTCAAGTATGTGTGTCTCATCAATGGGTAGACTCTGTCCCATCTCCAACCTCGACAAGTGGTCTGCCACCTGGTTTTCTGTCCCCTTTTTGTCTTTGATCTCAAGGTCGAATTCTTGTAATAGCAAGATCCACCATATCAATCTCGGCTTGGCATCCTTCTTTGCAAATAAGTACTTGAGGGCAGAATGGTCGGTGTGCACTATTACTTTCGTCCCAAGTATGTAAGAACGAAACTTGTCGATGGAGAACACCACAGCTAACAGCTCCTTTTCTGTGGTGGTATAATTCACTTGGGCATCATTTAATGTTTTGCTGGCATAATATATGACATGAAACAGCCTGTCCTTGCGCTGCCCAAGTGCTGCCCCGACAGCATAGTCACTAGCGTCACACATAATCTCAAACGGTTGTGTCCAGTCTGGTGGCTGTACTATGGGGGCTGTCACTAGCTTTTCCTTCAGAACCTGAATGCTTCAGTACATTCTTCATTAAAGTCAAAGGGTCGGTTCTGCTCTAAGAGATGACATAGGGGTTTCGTGATTTTTGAGAAATTGGCAATGAATCTCCTATAAAAACCAGCATGCCCTAGAAAACTTCTAATGCCCTTGACTGTTGTTGGCGGCGGCAGCTTCTCTATGACTTCAATCTTTGCCCTGTCGACTTCTATACCACGGCAGCTAATCTTATGGCCTAGGACTATCCCTTCATCCACCATAAAATGGCATTTTTCCCAATTAAGAACAAGATTAGCTTTTTCACATCTTTCAAGTACCTTTTGAAGGTTGCCGAGGCAGCTCTCAAAATCGTCTCCAAAGACAGAAAAATCATCCATGAAGATCTCGAGGAAGTCCTCTACCATGTCGGAGAATATTGCCATCATGCACCTTTGGAAGGTGGCAGGTGCGTTACAGAGGCCGAACGGCATCCTCCTAAATGCGTATGTTCCGTAGGGGCATGTGAAAGTCGTTTTCTCTTGGTCCTCCGGTGCAATAGCAATTTGATTATATCCTGAATAACCATCAAGAAAACAATAGTAAGGTTTACCCGCTAATCTGTCAAGCATTTGATCAATAAAGGGTAACGGAAAGTGGTCCTTTCGGGTAGCTTTGTTAAGCTTCCGATAGTCCATACAAACCCTCCAACCGGTCACAGTCCTGGTTGGGATTAACTCGTTGTTTTCGTTGGTTATCACGGTCATGCCTCCTTTCTTGGGAACACATTGCACCGGGCTTACCCATTTGCTGTCGGAGATGGCGTAAATAATACCTGCATCTAACCATTTAATTATTTCTTTACGCACTACCTCCTTCATCGCAAGGTTTAACCGCCTTTGGGCATCAATAGTCGGCTTATGATCTTCCTCTAGGAGGATTTTGTGCATACAGATTGCCGGACTAATGCCCTGAATGTCTGCTATCGTCCATCCTATCGCCCTTTTATGCTGCCTCAGCATGTCGATCAGCTGTCGTTCCTGTTCCTGCGGCAGCTTAGCAGAGATGATTACGGGCAGTGTGTCATCACAACCAAGATAAGCATATTTAAGCTGCCCTGGCAGGGGCTTAAGTTCTAAGACAGGTGGTTCAACAGTAGAGGGCTTTTGGATTAAATGGTTATCCGAAGTGTAATTCAAAGGTTCGAATAACTTACCTGGACGATGGTCTAACCAGTTTACCTCCTCATGACCTTCAGTATCAGATGTATCGGATTCAGAGGAGTCGCTGTCGTCGGTGCTATCGTCATCGCTGTCGTCGTCACTGTCATGACAGGCTTGTAGGTGGCTGTCGCAGCAGTGACCAAATTTTATATCTCGGCAGCCCGACCTGATGCAGGGTTGATCAAAGATCACCTCAATGATGGCCTTGCATTCCTCGTCCACATCGGCATGTTTCATTGCTTGGAGAACATTCAACTTAATTTCTTGATCGTTCACGCGCATGGTGAGTTCTCCTTTCTCCACATCAATCAATGATCTTCCCGTGGCTAAGAAGGGTCGCCCAAGGATGACTGGTGCGTTTTCATCTGCCTCACAATCTAAAATAAGAAAGTCAGCAGGAAAAATAAGCTTATCCACTCTTACCAAAATATCTTCAATTTTTCCCTCGGGGTGAACGTAAGAGCGGTCGGCTAGCTGTAGGGTAACTGTCGTGGGCCGCGCCTTGCCAATACCTAATTTCTGAAAAACAGATTTGGGCATTAGATTAACACTAGCTCCAAGATCACAAAGTGCCTTACCCATGAATTTATCGCCGATTACGCAAGGTATGAGGAAGCTCCCCGGATCCTTCTTTTTCTGGGGTGGCTGCCGATGAAGAATACTCATGCAACCTTCTTGCATCCTTACTGTTTCAAATTCCCCAAGTTTAGATTTTTTAGACATGACATCCTTGAGAAATTTAGCATAACCGGGCATCTCCCTAACAGCATCTAACAACGGAATGTTAATATGAACCTGTTTAAAAATATCATAAATTTTTTTGAGTTGAGATTCATGCTTAGCTTGCTGTATCCGTTGAGGGAAGGGTGGTGGGGGACGATAATCAGCAATGCGTCCTTCCCACTGCATGCGAATCCGAGGACGATAATCATCCTTTTTCTCCTTTGTCGCTTCTGCTGTCGTGACAGGCTCATCGGCAGCAGTCTGTTTGTCACCTGTCGGGGCAGCTTCCTCGGCAGGTTTATCCAAGGCAGGTTCCTTTTCTGTATCAACTTCTTTTTCCGGCCCTGGTAGCTTTTTCCCACTCCTAGTAGTAATTGCCTTACATTGCTCATGTGGGGCGGTCTAGCATTTTCAGTATTGCTAGGGAAACCTCCATTCTGCCTCGGTTTAATATGCTGCGACACCTGACCCATTTGTGTCTCTAGAGATTTCAAGGTGGCCTCATGGTTTGTCATTCTCATCTTAGTTTCATCCATAAAATTTTCCGTCTTTTTGACAAACTGATTAATATTATCCATATACGTGCCAGTCTGGGACATAAAGGTGGCCAGAGTCTGCTCCAATACACTACTCGTGGTAGGTGGTGGCTGCTGTTGTTGCTGAGGCGGCAGGTTCTGCGGCTGCAGTTGCTGTCGCGTCAACAATCTAGGACCCCCCTGATTCTGATTATATGCTTGCGGATTTATGGCATTTTTAGGATTACTCCAGGAAAATTTGGGATCTTTCCTCCAATTAGGGTTGTAGTTGTTGGAATTGTAGTTTGGCTTGTAATTTCCAACATATTTTCCCTCTTCTATATTTATAGGACACTCTTCACTACTATGATTTCCTTCACAAGTAGCACAAATTTCCTCGACAGCAAATCCTCGTAAGTCCTCTTCACTCAATAAGTGTTTCATTGCTTTAGTAAGGAATGCTACCTGAGATTTCATAGTGCTGTCGGCCTCATAGTCTTTGACAGCAAGTACCCGTTTACTCCCTCTTCTAGCTGTCGGAAACTGCTCCTCATTCTTGGCTAGATTTTTTAGAACTTGCAGTGCCTCGTCTGGATCTTTATCCAATAATAGTCCATTTGCTGCAGAATCAATGCGAATGCGAGTTTGTAAGTTAGCAGCATTATAGAATTTTGTTACCTGATTCCAGACAGGGAATCCATGCATTGGGCAGTTCCACAGAAGAGTAGTAAATCTGTCCCAGGCCTCGTGCATCGGCTCGTCATCTTCCTGTTGAAAAGTAGCAATTTCGTTACGTAATCGCTCAGATAAATGCGAAGGATTAAAACGAGATAAAAATTCACGAGTTAGATCTGCCCAAGTCATAATAGATCCCGGTGTAAGTTTATTCCACCAAGTTTTAGCTCTGTCCCTCAATGAATAGGGGAATAACCGAAGCCTCAGTATCTCCGGACTAACTCCTGGTAGCCTAAACGAACCACAGATCTCCTGGAATGTTTTGAGATGCTCCCTAGCATCTTCTGTCGCAGAACCACTAAACTGTCTGGCGTTGTTGATCATACTAAACATGACAGGTTTAAGCTCGAAATTGTCAACATCAATATCCGGCAGCGTGGTCTCCAGCTCTACATGATCGTTCAGCATGTAGTCACGGCATGATCGTCGTCCATCTGCCCTCGGCGGGTCACCGACAGGCGGTATGTCTCCTCCAGCAGGCTGGTTACGGGCCATCTGCTCTAGCTGTTCTTCAAGGTATTCGTTCCTGTCTAAAAGGTGGCGAATCTGTTTCTTGAGATTGAATGATCGTTCAATTTCCGGATCTAACTTATACTCAGGATCTTCGCCCCTTTTCGATCTGCGCATAAACAAAAGAACCTTGTGAAAAGCAAGAGTTGAAAACACAAAATAAAAATTAAAGAAAAACTAAAAACGAAAACAAAAATAAAAATAAAAGCAAAAAGTGCAATAAAAGAAAGATGTAGTTATGTTGCCAATCCCCGGCAACGACGCCAAAAACTTGTTGCGTGTAAAATAGTCTATCGCAATGGTAGTGCAAGTGTACACGACGCAAGTAGTAAAGTGATACGAAGTATCGAATATCGTCTCCACAGGGATTGAGCTAATGACTTCACCTTGATTTACTGCACGAAGTAAAGGAAATAATTTAGAAGATTGTCACGAGAATAATATGATAAAAAAGTAAATAAAAGGATTGGAATATCAAGATAGAGAGAATGGGCTAGTATTGAATTGCTCGGTAGTGCAGGTATTGAATTGCTTAGGATCTCCAGTTCTGTCGTCGCTCCCGTCGCCGACAGCACCTGTCGCGGCGTCTGTCCGTTAGCTGTCGCGGCAGCAGACACTAACTCCGTACTTCAAGCTTGGAAAGAATCCCAGATCTGCCTTGCCCTATCCCTAGGCACAAGTCTGTCGATGAACACGTCTTTGATGATACCTCCCGGCGTGAATCGAAGGATGAACACCGATGTGTATGAATTCTTCCTTAGCCACTTAACCTCGCCTTATCCCTAAGCACGAGATGGTTCAACTATAAACTAGAGAACGCGCTTTTATCTCTTTCGTATACTTAACTCTCCCGATGCTAAGTAAATAGATAACCTCACAATGCTCTCCCGATGCTCTTGCAAGATATTAAAACCAAGATAAAAGAACTTGAAGTTTATTTTATTGAACTTGAAAAATCCTAAAACAAAGCAACCCTTGCAACTACTTTACAAAACAACCCGTAGCCCTAGGGGGAATTTAGAACATGTCGGTGACGGGTGGACGGCAGGGGTTTTATTTCGGTTATGGGATATCGGTTCTGCCTCTAGGTTAAATCTATGCCCTTATATAAGCTTTGGGCTCAAGTTATCTAAGGTAACAAGGATTACAACTTTAATTAAAAGTAAGATTCTAATAAAGACTAAATCTCTAAAGTCTCCTATTTTCCAGCCGCATCCTAGCTTTTAGGAATTTCCTCTCTTTGAGCTTTGGCTTGACATATCTTTTGATCCGGGGCTCGGAAAAATATTTGGCTTTCACACGACAGACGAGCAGATTTTTCTCTATCTATCTAGGTCCACTTGACTTTTCCTCTTCATAAATCTGCTGTCACCTTGCTGTCGTGACAGGTCCATGACAGGTTCGTCTTCTTCAGCTGCTAGTCCAGTTCAGCTTTCCTGCTTATCTGTCCTGCGCCTGCCTTCATTGTCAACCATGGCAGTTACCTGCAAAATACACCATCTTTTAGTAGAATCCGTGCCTTTTATATAATTGTGATGTTTTATTGAAAACTAACCTAAATGCAATGCAATGATGCTTGAATGCAGCAGAAATATGGGTTAAAAAGGGTGTAAATAATAGAACTTTTACACACTCAACAATAACTTGACAGAAGTGTACACTTGCACTCGATTTAGAGAACTCCTTTACGATCTACAAGTTTTTTCCAGATATGTGGTTTGTTGGCATTAGTAGTTACAATCGAAAACTTCAAGCACTAACTCAGAATGTAGTTTTTTTTCTTCGACTTAGTGGTGTGTGCTTCCCTCGATTAGCAGGGTAGCTTATATAGAAGTAGAAATCGTGTTTTGTTACACGCGACTTTATTGACGTGGTAAAATCGCGCTTTGTAGGACGCGAGTTCCTCGCAAAGTCGCACTTCGTAGTATGCGAGGTTTCTGACACGTCAGGAATCCTGGAAAAGTCACCCTTTCTAGAACGCGACTTTCCTGACACATCAAGAGTTCACATTTTGTGAGACACGAGTTTGGTCTATATATAGTCTAGAGTGTTGGTGAATATGTATTTGCACGATTAGTAGATGGATTTGGCAGGATACAAGTTGTAGTGCAATGTGTGTATGGTCTATGTTTGTACAAGATGATCGACAAATCACAATATCTGGAAACGCGTGGTGGGGTGCCACAAAAATGATTGGTAGCACGAAATCACAATAGTTGCAACTTTAGCTGTCATGTCTAGGGTTATAGCTTTTGGTGGGTGCCGATTACATTTGATATCGTGGGTCAAAGCTACTACCATTGTTGGTGTTTTCGAAGTTGTGTTAAGACCCTCGCATGTAGCGGTGTTGGTGACATATGTATCATGGAAGATGATGATTATCGCGTACTCATGAAATCCATGAAGCTTGAGGGCTCCAATAACTAGGACAAACTATTGCACCTCTCGTCGGCCATTTATCTACAGCAACGACAAATCTCTCGTCGGCCATTTATCTACAGCCAATTGCGCCCGTGGTTAAACCTGATGCAAAAATACATACTCGGAACAGTTGTGAAACTTGAGATGGTTTCGGCACACGAAAATGATCGTGTCCTACCAGGTGTTTGTTAATTTAAACGGTTATTTTGGACATTTCTGCAGTGCATAAATGCATTCAAGCACTGCAAGCCGATGGTTCAGATAGACGGTACTTGGTTGTACGGTAAATATACACAGGTCTTACTTCTAGCTGTTGCACAAGATGGCAATAAAAAAATCGTTCCTATAGCCTTCGCAATAGTTGAAAAAGAGGATCTCGAGTCTTGGTTGTTCTTCCTTAAGAACCTACGGAGATATGTTCTTTCTCATGTAATGCGGGCAAGGGATGATGGGATATGTGTTATTTCCGACAGAGGCACAACGATCATATGGGCAATAGAACATTTGGGCTAGTCTTGGGAGCCTCCCCATATTTACCATTGTTACTACTTACGAAACATTGCGGTACTTGCAAAACTAAAAGAACCAAGATGAACGTGCTCTGGTGCTTCGAATTGGTACGTCTTTTAGGTCATTTGCATTTACGATATCTTTGTATGTGTTGTTCGCCCCTAACTATTTAACTGTCATTTCTCAGGCAACTCGCATTATGTACATGAGGTAGACCATCTGTTCGAAGAATTGAGAGCCAAAAATAAAAATGGTGCAGACTACCTTGCCAAAATCCTGAGGGAAAATGGCTTAGATCATATGACGGGGGTAAACGATATGGTTACATGACAACGAACTTAGCTAAGGCGGTCAACTCAGCACTCAAGGGAGTGCGACATTTGCCTATCACTTTCATTGTCAAAGCGACCTACTATCGTTTGGCTACCCTATTTGTAACCCTGGGAAGGCAAGCAACGGAGTACATGAAAGGTGGCCACAAAGTCCACCCGGACCTCCTTAAACAATTGCAAACTTATGTGCGCCATTCAAATGCGATGACTGGAACTCTCTTCTCTCGAGAAGGCCATTTGTTCCGTGTTTCAGAACTTTCGAGGCCGTTGGAAGGCATACAGCACAGCGCGTACGTGGTAGACTTAGGCAAAGAACCTACGAGTGCGGAGTATTCCAAACATTCAAATATCCGTACGCACACGCCATTGTTGCTTGTTCTTCCCAACAGATTCACTACATGAGAGTGCTTGATCTGATATACTTACAAGAAACGATATTCAAGGTTTACGAAAAAGAGTTTCCTCCCATCGGAAATGAAATTGATTTGTATGTCGTTGACGCTAAACTGACTATTCGCCCAGATCCTGCACTACTAAGATAAAAGGGACGTCCGCAATCGACACAAATTTACTGTGCGGAGGATATGGTCGAACATAGAGAAAAAATCCGACAAAAGAAACATTGCACTATATGTAGAAATCCCGGACACACGCATAACAAGTGTCCTAATCTCTCGGGCCCTTGTATCAACTAAGTGATTGTAATTTCTTACTGTCTGTGTTCCTCAAGTTTCAGTTTAAATAATAAGATCTAATTCATTTTAAAAATTCTCTTTCCGGCTTGTCGTTCTTGCACAAAACCACGCTTTGGAACCATTTCAAGGCAAATTTTATACCCTTATCCATATATCGTGTGTGCCAATATCAGTCTCAAATAGAAGACAAATACCACTACAACGCCTCCAAGGTAAAAAATTGTGATAGTTCTCGGATTAAAAACTCGGAAAATTTGACAGAAGAAGCCTATGAGACCATCTTATACTTTCATTCATTCAGAAAAACAAGCTATAGAAAATTTGACAAGTACCACTAAAACGCGAATTTTAGTCGGTTTAGAATGGACCGAACTTGCCCATATTGGTGTCAAATGAAAGACAAGTTCCAGTACTACGAACCCAAACTCAATGTTTACTACAAATATACGATTAATAAGCCTGAAATATTGCTCAAACATGCCTATGGACGTTTGGTCTAATAGCCCGATTTACACACAAAAAAAACTTGCTTTATGTAGAAAACGAGTTCCCCGCAAAATCAACCAGCTTTTCAAATTCTTGGGGAATTCGCGTTTTGTAGAACGCGAGTTCTTGTTAAGTTCGTTATTCTGAAAAGCGTTGACACGTATGCAAAAATCGCTTTCTAGCGATATTGCGTCTCGCGTTTCCCAGAAAGCGAATTTTTTATACTTGGCAGATTTGGGGGGCATTTTTTTAAATAAAAGGTGGCGGGATCATTCTTCCAAATAATTAATAAAAAGAGGTTTTTGATATAAAAACGCCAACTAAAAATCATTACATTAGAATTGAACACGCGACCATTAAAATTATACGTTCATATATATAAACCATTCAATTAGTAGTAATTTGTCAATTTAATTTGATATTCTTTTTTTATTTAATTTGATATTCTAGTTTGGCCGTTAAGTGATTGACTAATTGAATTAGTGTTAGCAAGTTGAGTAACGAACACAAAAAAAAAACTTTATTATAATATAATATAGACATAGTTTTTATAGAAAATACGAAAATAATGATTTATTAATTTTGTGTTTAATTTTTGAAATAATGATTTTAATTTAAAAACATACAAAATTATTAAAACACAAAAACATTATTATAATACTATTTATTTTACTTTAAGATGAGGGTAATTCGTTCATTTTCAATTGAGTTAATATCGAGTTCATTTGTAACACCAAACTCAATCACACTTTTAATATATAATATGGGTAAATAGTCATTAAAGTTTCAAAGTGTTTAATTTACTCACTGAAATTTAGACATTAAACGGTCACTCATTGATGACATTAATTATTTATTTATTTATTATTATTATTATTATTATTATGACATGTCATTTTTATTAATATTAAATGTTAAATATAATTTAAAATTAAAAAAAATTAAAACATAAAACCCCAAACCAAACCCATCTTCTTCACTCAAAAAATACCCTAACCCTAAACCCCAAATTCAATCAAATTCAAACCCATCTTCTTCACTCTAAAAATATCCTTATTCTCCACATGACATTTCTATTCAAATCAAAGTCAGACCAGACATTCAGTCAGATTCATGAGCACAAATGCAAAACATTAGCTTACAGTTCAAAAAGTGACTAAAAAGTTTAATACTTACACTTTAATGAGTAAATTGAATGTTTCAAAACTTCAGTGAGCAAAATAAGTTTGATAATAAAATTTAGTGATAATTTGTATAATTTACCTATATAGTATATAGATACATATTAATATATTTTGAAGGTGGAATAATCATTTTAGCCCCCCCCCCCCCCCCAACTTTACTAGTTTAACCATTTCATCCCTTAAGCTTTTATTGCATTTCTTTTTTTGACATTTGAACTTTTTTTCTTTTCAAATTGACCCCAAACACGATAGAACAATGTCAGATTGTTAAGATGTTGTCATCTATTTTATCATTTTCTATCACATGGTCAAAAAAATAAAAAATGTATTTAAAAAAGTTGATGTCAATATTTCAATAAGGACAAATTAGTTTTTTTGGATGACATGACAAAAAAAAGACAAATAAAAGCTAAGGCGAACCGTCACATTAGGATCAATTTGGAAAAATAATAAAACGTCGAGGGTAAGAACAAACACAATAAAATTTTAAGGACTAAACTGATAAAAGTGAAGGCCGAAAAGGTCATTCCGACTATTTTGAATATGTGGTGGTTAAAAAACAGAAGAGATATTAGAAGAAAAAGAAAGAAGAGTGTTGAGTCATAAGTTAGGCATTTGTTGGTGTGCAGATCACGGAATTCCCTTGTTTTTACAGATAGAGAAATGGCAGCGGCCAGGAAAGTGGAGAAGATGGCTTCAATCGATGCGCAGCTGAGGCTTTTAGCACCCGGGAAAGTCTCCGAAGATGATAAGTTGATCGAATATGATGCTTTGCTTTTGGATCGTTTTCTCGACATTCTTCAAGATTTGCATGGAGAGGACATCAGAGAAACGGTTTTCTTTCCTTCATTTCAACCATTTTTTTAATTACGAGTGCGAATTTATTTGCTTAAAAAGGCTAGTTTGTCATTACGGTGCTAAAACACTTTTTAAAAAGTACTTTTCGATTGATTAGTTTAAAATAAGAGTGTTTGGTATTACTGTCAAAGTTTTTAGGTATATAGAAAATCTATTTTAGACAATATTTTTAAAAACATAAAACAATTGATGATGTAAACGAGTATAAATAAATAATTTTGCATGAGGCAAACTTTTATGTATAGTAAAATTTATATTAACATTTAATTGGTTGGTTAGATTTAAATTTATATTAGATAATTAATTGGTTAAGTTTTTCTTGAATAAATAAATTAATTGGTTAACTTAAATATAAGTTTTGGTGAAATATAACAAATTGGGGCTTAGCTTAGTGGTTAGGCACTTGTAGCTCAGGTCTGAGATTTGATTACCCATTACCCACTTATACACTTTTAATTTCTTTGGTTTTTTTCCACTCAAAGTATAACTTAAATATAAATTTTGGTAGAATTATAAAAAGAAAATTAAGGGTTTTCTTAATGCTTAGGCGTTTGGACTTTTTGCTTGAATTCAGGGTTTGAATCTGTTTTTTTCTTTTTGGAAAAATAAATTTTTGGGTAATCTTATGGACAATTTTCTTTTAAAAAAATTAATGACCAAAATAAAAAATAAGAATAATTTAGTGACTAATAGTGTTGTTTACCCCAAAACCCATGAACTCTTGATAAGGAGATAGGAAATGGTGTGGAAAATAAAAAAAATAAACGCCAACAACGCGGTTAGTTTTTTAACAGTCATTGACCAAAATATAAAAATAACATAATGTTAATGACAATTTTACCAAATTATTTTTTGGTGACCAAAATAAAAAAGCGAGAATAGTTAGTGACAAATGGTGTTGTATACCATAAAATTATTTGAGAAGTTTAAATTTTAAGGGTACTGGGTTAGATTATCTATATAAAATATAAAACAAAATTTAAAATATATGAGAATTTAAAATTTATAGGCGGTCCATCCCTGATCATCTGTAACTCACATATGTTAGTGGTTAACATTGGCAGGTTCAAGAATGCTATGAGCTTTCTGCAGAGTATGAAGGGAAGCGTGACCCTAAAACATTGGAGGAGCTTGGGAATGTACTAACAAGCTTGGACCCAGGGGATTCCATTGTTGTTGCCAAATCATTCTCCCACATGCTTAACTTGGGCAACTTGGCCGAAGAGGTTCAGATTGCTTATAGAAGGAGGATCAAGTTGAAGAAAGGTGACTTTGCCGATGAAAGCTCCGCAACAACCGAGTCCGACATCGAGGAGACCTTCAAGAGACTTGTGGGGCAGTTGAACAAGTCCCCCGAACAAGTTTTCGATGCTTTGAAGAATCAGACTGTCGATTTAGTCTTGACTGCGCATCCTACTCAGTCTGTTAGAAGATCTTTACTTCAGAAACACGGAAGGTTTGTCTGAACCATTAGATTGACAATGGCATTGTTGGAAGTTTTCATTCACCGTGAGTTCCATTTTCAATCTTGCAGGATACGTAATTGTTTGACTCAGTTGTATGCTAAAGACATTACTCCGGATGATAAGCAGGAACTCGATGAGGCGCTGCAAAGGGAAGTAAGAACATTCGAGCTTATTAACTTATTTGCATGACACATGATGACTTGAATTCGAGTGTGTAACTTTCTGTACCTCGGCATTGAGATACGCTGTTCACCCGTAATCCGTCTTTATGGAACTAGTGGCATAGCTTCGTATTTGAACGTTATCCATATGCTTTGTATCTGAGCTCTGATATAACTGCAAGGAACTGAGGCTAAATCAAGATATGACACACCTATAGGCTATAGTATAGGAAACATCTGAACTCACAACTCTCTGTCTTTTTATGTTCATATAGATTCAAGCTGCTTTTCATACGGATGAGATCCGTAGGAATCCTCCCACCCCACAAGATGAGATGAGAGCAGGAATGAGCTACTTCCACGAGACAATCTGGAAAGGTGTACCAAAATTCTTGCGTCGTGTTGACACGGCTTTGAAGAACATAGGGATAAATGAACGTGTTCCGTACAATGCCCCTCTTATTCAATTCTCTTCATGGATGGGAGGGGATCGTGATGGTATGTTTCTTTTCCGTATATAATTAATCGAAGAATGTCATCCTTCTTCGAAAGGGTTTGTTACTTAAAGAGGCAACAAGTTGCAACCTTAAGTCTTATTTAACTTACAGTTTAATCGAGTTGAAATGCAGAAATGCTTACCTTATTTCATATGCCGGGACTTCTAAACGGAGATACTATTTGATGTCGACTGCAGGAAACCCCAGGGTAACTCCGGAAGTTACGAGAGATGTATGCCTATTGGCTAGAATGATGGCTGCTAACATGTACTTCTCCCAAATAGAGGATCTTATGTTTGAGGTATAAAAACGATAGCTCCCCAGTCTGAGACACTTTGTTGTGTATAGTTACGAGTTCAGATCATGGTTATTAGTACAATTTTGATTCTTCTTCTTTATTTTTTGCTCTGGTTTGTTTTTAGTTATCAATGTGGCGCTGCAACGATGAGCTTCGTGTTCGTGCAGATGAACTTCACATGTCCTCGAAAAAAGATGCAAAACATTACATAGGTATGTAACATTGCTTCCCTAATAATATATGCATTAGCTCCATGTTTTCATTGTGAAAGAAAATTTTGAGTGCAGAATTCTGGAAACAGATTCCTCCGAACGAGCCGTATCGTGTTATTCTTGGTGATGTGAGAGATAAGCTGTACAATACACGTGAGCGTGCCCGTCACCTGTTGGTCAACGGATTTTCCGACATTCCGGAAGAAGCAGCATTTAGCAATGTGGAGCAGGTCTCTACTTTAAAATGCATCTGATGAACTTGCTGAGTTACTGCAGAGTTCGTTAATTTGCAAGTGTTGCATATTTCTTACCATGCAAGCAATATTGTGCTTGGAACTCAACATTTAGCCTAACTTTATTGTTTTTTTTTTCTTTTAATATTTACTGGTTTTTTTCGTATTCGTATAGTTTCTGGAGCCTCTTGAACTCTGCTATAGATCACTATGTGCTTGTGGTGATCGGCCAATAGCCGATGGAAGCCTTCTTGATTTCTTACGGCAAGTTTCGACCTTTGGGCTTTCACTTGTGAGACTTGATATCCGGCAGGAATCTGACAGGCATACTGATGTCCTTGATGCTATAACAAAGCACCTAGATATCGGTTCTTATCGAGAATGGCCTGAGGAACGCCGACAGGAATGGCTCTTATCTGAACTCGGAGGCAAGCGTCCTCTATTTGGCCCTGATCTTCCCAAAACAGAAGAAGTTGCGGATGTGTTGGACACTTTTCACGTCATTTCTGAACTGCCTTCAGACAGCTTCGGTGCCTATATAATCTCGATGGCAACGGCCCCGTCTGATGTGCTTGCTGTTGAGCTTTTACAACGTGAATGCCATGTAAAGCAACCATTAAGGGTAGTTCCGTTGTTCGAAAAACTGGCTGATCTCGAAGCTGCTCCAGCTGCTGTGGCTCGTCTCTTCTCTATAGATTGGTACAGAAATCGAATCAATGGGAAACAGGAAGTGATGATAGGTTACTCAGATTCTGGAAAGGACGCTGGCCGTCTCTCTGCGGCTTGGCAGCTATACAAGGCGCAAGAGGAACTTGTAAAGGTGGCAAAGCAGTATGGTGTTAAGCTGACAATGTTCCATGGCCGAGGAGGGACCGTTGGAAGAGGAGGTGGACCGACTCATCTTGCTATTTTGTCTCAACCACCGGATACGATTCATGGTTCACTTCGAGTAACAGTTCAAGGTGAAGTTATTGAACAGTCCTTTGGAGAGGAGCACTTGTGCTTCAGGACGCTTCAGCGTTTTACCGCTGCTACACTTGAGCACGGAATGCATCCCCCCGTATCACCGAATCCGGAATGGCGTGCGCTCATGGATGAAATGGCACTCGTTGCAACAGAAGAATACCGTTCTGTAGTCTTCCAGGAACCTCGTTTTGTTGAATACTTCCGCCTAGTAAGTAATCAAACTGCAATGCTTGTGACTAGTGTTTATTTTAACTTGTCTGAAATCGAATCAACCTGTTGCAGGCAACACCGGAATTGGAGTATGGTCGGATGAATATCGGAAGTCGTCCATCGAAAAGGAAGCCAAGTGGAGGCATCGAATCACTCCGTGCAATCCCATGGATCTTTGCATGGACTCAAACAAGATTCCATTTACCGGTGTGGCTTGGCTTCAGGGCTGCTTTTAAGCATGTCATCGAGAAGGACGCGAAGAATCTCCAGATGCTCCGAGATATGTACAACCAATGGCCTTTCTTTAGGGTCACAATGGACTTAATCGAAATGGTGTTTGCCAAGGGAGACCCCGGTATTGCTGCCTTGTATGACAAGTTACTTGTATCACAACAACTCTGGCCCTTTGGAGAGAAATTGAGAGCCAACTACGAAGAAACCAAGCATCTTGTTCTCCAGGTAATAATACAAATGAGTATCCGAATACAGTGATTCTCGAAAAAAAGCGACATATACGAAGCCTACCAACAATGTAACCCTCTTTTGTAGGTTGCTGGACATCGAGATCTTCTCGAAGGCAACCCGTACCTGAAGCAGAGGATCCGACTTCGCGATGCGTACATCACAACCCTTAATGTGTGCCAAGCATACACTTTGAAACGGATCCGTGACCCCGATTATCATGTGAAGGTGAGGCCACACTTATCCAAGGAATACATGGAATCGAGCAAGCCGGCGGCCGAGCTCGTGAAACTTAATCCGACAAGCGAGTACGCTCCTGGTCTGGAAGACACCCTCATTTTGACCATGAAGGGTATTGCTGCTGGCTTGCAAAACACTGGTTAGAACTAAACATTGCCCCAAAACTTGGGGATTGTTATTTTTATCATGGTCTGATGCCCTCATATTATAGTGTATTCCTATTGTCTGTAATGGATAGATGTTGCCTTTGTAAGGGCTGAATTTGCTTCAAGTAAACCCTTTCTTTTCCCTTTTTTTTTATTAAACGGAGATTTACTATATTCTCCTATCGGATTCAAACTCATACAAAATAAAAAAAATATATATAAGCATCTTTAGTTAGGTCAATTAGTAAGTTTCAAACCCTTTCTTCTTTTATATCTTACTACAAAATTTTGAAATCGTATAAGTCTTCTCAACCTAAATAGATTTAAATCCTAAATAACCTAAAATAAACCGAGAAATTAGGTTTAGTACAAATTAGTCTAATTTGAACTAAAAAGTCAAGTTCAGATATTGAAAAAAATACAAGTATTAAATTGGACAACAAAAGAAAAACACGAGTATCAAATTTATGAGAATTTTTTTGATGTGCAAGTTTATTAATTTTAGAGTTTAAGATGTTAGTTTAGAGTTTAAAGTTTAAGGGTTTAAGCTATATGTTTAGAATTTTGAATTTAGAGTTATTTTTAGGGTTCAAGGGGTTTTAGAGTTAAAGATTTAAATTTTAAATTTTAAGGAAGGATTGTGTAAAATTTTCTTTACAGGTATTGTATATCAAAAATATAACTTCAAATTCAACCAATAAGTTAAATTTAGGTACTAATTTGAAAGAAAAAAGGTATTCACAAGAAATCAACATCAAAAGGTTCATAAAATGTATTATCATAAATAAACCCCAAAGGTCTCACATATTTGCCACAAAGGAGGGGGAAAGGTTTATTACATATTTCAAAATTAAAGGATAAAGTCGAAGACACGTGGAGATTAAAGGTTTATCACACAATTTTGCATTTTGAGTCCCATGTCTAAACTTATTGAACTATTACAAAATAATCACTGCGCATTATAAAGTAGTGGTAAGTTTAAGAAAAATTTTGTAACAATTCAATAAATTTTAATGACTACTTTGTAAAAATTTAATAAATTTTAATGACCATTTTGTAAAATTTTAATAAATTTAATGACCACTTTATAATTTTAAAACTCCAATGGTTAAAAGATTATTTTTATTAATTTAATGACCAGTTTTGGCTTTACACCAAAAATTAATTGAATATTCTTAATTAAACACCAGCTCATTTGAGACTACCATTTTTTATTCATCTTTTCAATTTTTTATTCATACCGTAATATTATCCGTCATTTGAGAAAATCTGCTTCAAGTCCTTATATTTTTCTTTCATTTAAAATTTAGTCTATTTACTTTTATTTTCAAGAATTGTCTCTAATTATCAATTTTAAAAATTCAAGTCCAATTAGTTATATGGTTAAAGGTCTTATGTTAAATTAGATTACATGCCATTTTGAAATTAAAAAAAAAATACTAACTTCGTAATTGTATAATAAAAAAACATGACGTTGTAATGAACCTAAATTTAACAAAAAGAACTTTCACGGTTTCAAAAGTTGGATCTGAATTTTAAATAAAAATATATATAGGAACTAATTTCTTAAAAATAAAAAGCAAATGAACTAAACTTCAAATCTATGAAAATGCAGGGATTTGGAGCATATTTTAACCAAAAAAATAATATCAAGCTTTTATCGTCTCAACCTATTTTATTTTTTCTACTTTGTCACCAAACTAATTTTTTGATTTTTTTTTTTTTTTTTTTGCCTTTTCGGACATCGACAGTTAGAAATTTTAACACTTTGCACAAGGATTCAATGCGTAGTCATCATTATTGGTTAATTCGGTTCTATAACAGTTAACTGAAATTATTATTTATTATATATATATATATATTGAATTAAACTTTTAAAAATTATAAAATGATCATTAAATTTTTTTATATTTTTAAAAATGTCATTGAAATTTATCAAATTAACACAAAATGGTCATTGACTTTATTGAATTATTACAAAATGATAATTAAACTTTTCAAAATTTATCAATAATTTATAACATGCAATGACCAACTTGTAATAGCTCAATAAGTTCAATAATATTATTTTGTAAATTTTGATAGTTCAATAACTAAAAATATTATTTTAGAGTAGTTTTGCGATAATTTATGTATTTTATCCAAAAATTTATAATAAATTTCGGTTAATTCAAACATTGACCGAATTAAATGAACTTTATTTGGTTCGATTAAAAATTTTCAAACAAAAATAAATTCGGTAAACGGGTAAAGAAAAATATTCGGTTAATAAATTTTAGTTATAATTCAATAATTACTCAAGAAATTGAAAACAGAGAAAGAATAGCATCAGAAATTCGGGGAAAAAAAACAAGAGATTAACTTTCAAAACTAGTTTGGATGTGTAAATTGTATACAATTAATCCTTAGGAAAAGAATTAACGCATAATAATTTGTATAAGTGTTGTATCAACTAAAGTTCATACGTAGATCTATACTTATACGTGGCCTTCACTGTACTGTACGTTTCTAATTCTGTACCTGGCCGGCCGGAGTCGAAATGTCAAAAAAATCAGAGTTTCTCCCGCCTGAAAACAGTTAACAATGAACAAATCAGTAAAAAAAAAGAAGTTGAAAATCTGCTGAAATACAAACGTAAAATGTACCGATGAAACTTCAGGTCTCAAGATGGTTGAAAGGGAAGCAAAGCGGAGGAGACAGACTCAGCGCCATCGGCGGCAACATCGACACCCGCTCTCCTCTTCCGTTTGGCTTGTGCTTTGGGGATGGAATCGGATCGTTGCTCAGGAAACGAAGAGTTCAGAGTTTCGATGGCGGTTATGCAGCACTCTTGCCAATCCAGACATTTAAGGTCTCCGATCACCTCCTCTTGAGTCAGCCAGGCGTCCGACGAAACGCTGGCTCGCAACGTGGAACGTGATGGATCTATCAGATCAAGCGTCTCCACCGCATCGCTCAACTCTTTCTACTCAGTAGTTCGATCAATACAATAAGATCAGTATTCACTAAAACTAAATATGTACTAATCAAACGTAGAAACAGAAACAGAGTTTTTTTTTTCGTTGATTACCTTAACTCCCTTGATTTTCTTAAAACCGTGAATGGAGAAAATCTAAAGAAGAAGAAAACAGATCAGATGATGAACCATAAGAACAGTAATTAAAAGAAATTGAAAAGAGTTGACGGACCTGATTGAGGGAACCGGCGGTGAGAGAGAGTTGCTTGTGAGAGGAAAGGAAATCGATGTAGCCTTCAAGAGAAAGCTTCTGCTTCTTTGATTTCATTGTAGATGACGATCTGGCTCTGAATTTGAATTCTCTTCTCTTTCTTTTTTCTGAAACTTTTTCAAAATCTTGTTGGTAAAATGGAATGAGCTATGTGTTGGTTCTCGTGGCGCTAAATCATAAAAAAAATATGTAAAAAAAATAATTTTCTTTTGAAAGCATACCAATCGTGTTGAATGTTTTGATTACTCGAATTAAATTAGAAACAGAATGGTGACTTGGCAATGTGTGCTGATGTAGACTATTTTTTTATATTGTAACTATATGTCATCTATGTCATTTTCTTTTTATTATTTTTATTTTATCTTCTTCCTTAAAATATGAAAGTCTTGCACTTTTATCTTATTTCACGTCGAAATTAGAATTATTATTTTTCTTTTACTTTTTCGGTCACTCGAGACACTACAAATTCACATCACCGTCTTTTACCCCCTATCAATGTAGATTTTTAAAAATCACTTTAAAGCTGACGAAACTCAACCAAAAACTCATAAAATCTCAAACCATTTTATTCTGTTATATACATAATTCGATCAATATAGAATTAAGATATACATCTCGTTTCCTCCTTTTTCACCCCATCGTTGGAATTTAAAAGAAGATTTTCCATCGTCGAGGTCAGAGTTTTTTCACAAGAAATGAAAAAGGTTTTAGGTTCATTTTATATTTTTTAAAGACAGATGTTCAATTATGATGTCGTTAAGTATTTAATGACGGAGTAATTAAAGTACGAACAAATTAAAAATATAATAAGTAAATTAAATTTTTTAAATTTTAGTGATTAAAATATGAGTGATTTAAGATTATACTAAAGAGATCTTCCTAATATTTTAATTGCACTAAAATATTTCTTGAAGTGTTACGCTCCTACCCAAATTATCATCATTCATTTTTTTTCTCAAACTCATGCATGCTTGGAGTGTGAGCTCCAACTAAAAACCATTAACACATGACACGTCAAAAGTTTAGGCAAATTTTGACTAGTACTCTCTAGGGATATGCATCAAGTATCTTAGGCGGGGGCAGGGATGGACCGAGGGGAGTGCTGGTGGGTGCAACCGCCTTCCCTAAAATTTTAAAAATCATATACAATTTAGAAAAAATTTAGAATTTTTCTACGTATTTTCTATTAAAAATCTATTTTCGCCCCCCCCCCCCTAAACCTTTATAAGTTCGCCCCCTTAAAATTTTATAGGTTCGCCCCCCTTAACCTAAAGTCTTGGGTCCGTCCCTGGGCGGGGGAATAGTGTCACCCACGCATAATTTTATGTAAGGAGTACGAACTATTAGGAAGTTATATTAAAAATATAAGGTGTAAAATTATAAAGTTTTAGAGGTGCGAAATTAAATTATCAATAAAAATATAAAAATATATAAAATATAAGAGAATTTAAAATTTTTAGGGAATGCGGCCGTCCCCAGTTCCCCTGTATCCGTCTATGGAATAATGTGATGAATAATGAGCTGTATCCGTCTCTAGAATAATGGGATGAATAATGAGTAACAAAGTATATCTATTTATATAGAGAGTTAAGAAAATTTTATAATTAATTGAGTGCTTCTAATAAAAAAATGATATACATCCTAAAAAACTCGCGTTCAATCATTTTTTAGTTTAATTATAAAATATGCCTCATCGTCTTCTACTATTTTATCAATTTAATTTTTTTTTTCAAAATCTCTTTAAAATTCAGAGAAAAATAACTATGATTTATAGTCTCTGCACTTTGATCAATGTGAAACCAAAATATATAGTTCATCTTTTTTTTATTTTATCTCTCCCCCGGTTATGATTTGAAAGAAAATGTTCTATCGTCCAAAAGTATTGTTTGAATCCAAAACCAATTTTTTACAAAATCAAGAAACTTTTGGGGCATTTACATAATTATTTAAAGTATATGTCCATACAAAATGTTGTTAATTATTTAACAATAAAGTGACAAAAACTGAACCATTCAAGATTTAGTGATTAAAACTAAGCGACCAAAAGAGGACTGCGATTAAAGTTGAGCGATATGATTTGTAGTTTACACTTTCAGGGACAAACACAAGATTTTATGTAAGGAGATGCGAACTATCAAGAAACTATATTAAAAATGTAAAAGGTACAAAATTACAAAAATTTTAGTACAAAATTAGATTATTAATAAAAATACAAAAAAATATATAAAATATAAAGGAACATAAATCTTTTAAGAGGTACGATTGTCCCTGGTACCCCTGTGTCCATCCCTATACACCTCCAAATAATTCCCCTAAAAGCATGCCCATTCCTTGGGGGCTTCGAATGAGATTATTAGAGGCATTGAATATTAGGAATTGTAAATATTTGTAAATGTAGAATTATATATATATATATATATATTTGAATATCACAAATTCAGAAAATATTCGAATTTAAATATTTTAATCACTATTCCTAAAAATTCAAATTGAAATATTTATTTACGCATCTATTTTACTTTTACGACAACAGATTTAAAATCAGATATCCAAATTTGAATATTTATGTACTTACTATATGTATTAAAACTTGACTTTAAGATTTAATTTAATGCCTTCACTTATGTACTTGAACTTGACTTTTTGGTTTAAATTGATACATGAATAATAAGTATTTATTTTGATTATGTTTTTAGTCCTTATTTTGATTGAATATAAGTTTGAAGTACTTAAATGGGCTGTTTTATGTTGTTTTTATGCAGGTTACGTGATGCTGGAAATAAGCTGGAATGCTGCAGAAAATACTGGAGTCGTGAGCAGATTCATGGGCATGAACCAGGGCATGAATGTTGATTGGGCACCACGTCAGCACCTTCTAGAAGATGACGTCAGCAACTCAGATAACTTATCAGTCCACTTATCAAGATAGCTTATCATCCGATTTTTATTTTAAATTCCAAAACTTGGATATTTATCTTATGTAATTTTATTTAAATTTAGGATTTATCATCTTAGGTTTTTAGGGTTTTCAACTACTATAAATACCCCACTTTGGGGGTGAATTAAATCATCAAACATTCCATTGTTCTCTTCTTCGTTGAGATTAATAAGAGTTCTCCATTTTTTTCATTTCATTTTTTTTCATTTTTTTTCTTTGTTTAATTAAGTATGGTTTTTTCACCAACCATGCTTAACTAAATTCCCTTTAGCCAAAAGCAACGCCAAACTCGACAAACCTCGTGAGATTAGGAAAATACTTCAATCCTTCAACAACTCCTTTTTAGATTCTCTGTAAAATTGATTAGGCAATCGGCCTAATCTTTAGGCATCGCAATTGTTTCATTCCGAGAGCGCGCATCGGGTTGAAGTGGTTTAGATCCAATTCAACTCCCTAAGAACAAACTTAGTAGCGGTCCACTAAGGGGAATCAAAATCGGAAACAATTCTCATCGAGACGATTATCCGAGCACGGGCTTCTCCAGCACTAACTCAGATTTGAGTTAGCATCGATTGCCGTAGCTAATTCACTAAAGTTTGACTTCAAGGATTGCCCTGGGAGTCGAATTTACCAACGAGAAGTAAGTTACAAGGGTTGGGCCTTGTAGACTGTTACCTGCAGGAAAGTCAAAGAAAAATCAACTTCAGTGATCGAAGATGTCGTAGCAAAGCGTGGCTTGAGGCTATTTTAATCTATAATTCATTCTCAATATTTATTTGGGTAAACTACACAGTTGACCACCGAACTATGGGGTTGGTGTCAAAATAACCACTATATTATTTTTCGTCGCAAGCATTCCATTGTTCTCTTCTTCGTTGAGATTAATAATAGTTCTCCATTTATTCCATTTCATTTTTTTTTTCATTTTTTTTCTTTGTTTAATTAAGTATGGGCCAAAAGCAACGCCAAACTCGACAAACCTCGTGAGATTAGGAAAATACTTCAATCCTTCAACAACTCCTTTTTAGATTCTTTGTAAAATTGATTAGGCAATAGGCCTAATCTTTAGGCATCGCAATTGTTTCATTCCGAGAGAGCGCACCGGGTTGAAGTGGTTTAGATCCAATTCAACTCCCTAAGAACAAACTTAGTGGCGGTCCACTAAGGGGAATCAAAATCAGAAACAATTCTCATCGAGACGATTATCCGAGCACGGACTTCTCTAACACTAACTCAGATTTGAGTTAGCATCGATTGCCGTAGCTAATTCACTAAAGTTTGACTTCAAGGATTGCCCTGGGAGTCGAATTTACCAACGAGAAGTAAGTTACAAGGGTTGGGCCTTGTAGACTGTTACCTGCAGGAAAGTCGAAGAAAAATCAACTTCAGTGATCGAAGATGTCGTAGCAAAGCGTGGCTTGAGGCTATTTTAATCTATAATTCATTCTCAATATTTATTTGGGTAAACTACACAGTTGACCACCGAACTATGGGGTTGGTGTCAAAATGACCACTATATTATTTTTCGTCGCAAACATTCCATTGTTCTCTTCTTCGTTGAGATTAATAAGAGTTCTCCATTTTTTCCATTTCATTTTTTTTTATTTTTTTTCTTTGTTTAATTAAGTATGGTTTTTTCACCAACCATACTTAACTAAATTCCCTTTAGCCAAAAGCAACGCCAAACTCGACAAACCTCGTGAGATTAGGAAAATACTTCAATCCTTCAACAACTCCTTTTTAGATTCTCTGTAAAATTGATTAGGCAATCGGCCTAATCTTTAGGCATCACAATTGTTTCATTCCGAGAGCGCGCATCGGGTTGAAGTGGTTTAGATCCAATTCAACTCCCTAAGAACAAACTTAGTGGCGGTCCACTAAGGGGAATCAAAATCGGAAACAATTCTCATCGAGACGATTATCCGAGCACGGACTTCTCCAGCACTAACTCAGATTTGAGTTAGCATCGATTACCGTAGCTAATTCACTAAAGTTTGACTTCAAGGATTGCCCTGGGAGTCGAATTTACCAACGAGAAATAAGTTACAATGGTTGGGCCTTGTAGACTGTTACTTGTAGGAAAGTCGAAGAAAAATCAACTTCAGTGATCGAAGATGTCGTAGCAAAGCGTGGCTTGAGGCTATTTTAATCTATAATTCGTTCTCAATATTTATTTGGGTAAACTACACAGTTGACCACCGAACTATGGGGTTGGTGTCAAAATGACCACTATATTATTTTTCGTCGCAAACATTCCATTGTTCTCTTCTTCGTTGAGATTAATAAGAGTTCTCCATTTATTCCATTTCATTTTTTTTCATTTTTTTTCTTTGTTTAATTAAGTATGGGCCAAAAGCAACGCCAAACTCGACAAACCTCGTGAGATTAGGAAAATACTTCAATCCTTCAACAACTTCTTTTTAGATTCTTTGTAAAATTGATTAGGCAATCGGCCTAATCTTTAGGCATCGCAATTGTTTCATTCCGAGAGCGCGCATCGGGTTGAAGTGGTTTAGATCCAATTCAACTCCCTAAGAACAAACTTAGTGGCGGTCCACTAAGGGGAATCAAAATCGGAAACAATTCTCATCGAGACGATTATCCGAGCACGGACTTCTCCAGCACTAACTCAGATTTGAGTTAGCATCGATTGCCGTAGCTAATTCACTAAAGTTTGACTTCAAGGATTGCCCTGAGAGTCGAATTTACCAACAAGAAGTAAGTTACAAGGGTTGGGCCTTGTAGACTGTTACCTGCAGGAAAGTCGAAGAAAAATCAACTTCAGTGATCGAAGATGTCGTAGCAAAGCGTGGCTTGAGGCTATTTTAATCTATAATTCATTCTCAATATTTATTTGGGTAAACTACACAGTTGACCACCGAACTATGAGGTTGGTGTCAAAATGACCACTATATTATTTTTCGTCGCAAACATTCCATTGTTCTCTTCTTCGTTGAGATTAATAAGAGTTCTCCATTTTTTCCATTTCATTTTTTTTTCATTTTTTTTCTTTGTTTAATTAAGTATGGTTTTTTCACCAACCATTCTTAACTAAATTCCCTTTAGCCAAAAGCAACGCCAAACTCGACAAACCTCGTGAGATTAGGAAAATACTTCAATCCTTCAACAACTCCTTTTTAGATTCTCTGTAAAATTGATTAGGCAATCGGCCTAATCTTTAGGCATCACAATTGTTTCATTCCGAGAGCGCGCATCGGGTTGAAGTGGTTTAGATCCAATTCAACTCCCTAAGAACAAACTTAGTGGCGGTCCACTAAGGGGAATCAAAATCGGAAACAATTTTCATCGAGACGATTATCCGAGCACGGACTTCTCCAGCACTAACTCAGATTTGAGTTAGCATCGATTGCCGTAGCTAATTCACTAAAGTTTGACTTCAAGGATTGCCCTGGGAGTCGAATTTACCAACGAGAAGTAAGTTACAATGGTTGGGCCTTGTAGACTGTTACCTGTAGGAAAGTCGAAGAAAAATCAACTTCAGTGATCGAAGATGTCGTAGCAAAGCGTGGCTTGAGGCTATTTTAATCTATAATTCATTCTCAATATTTATTTGGGTAAACTACACAGTTGACCACCGAACTATGGGGTTGGTGTCAAAATGACCACTATATTATTTTTCGTCACAAATGCACCACACAACTATTTAAATGGTGCCACGTTAGCCACACGTCGTTAAAAAACGAAAAAGTTGACGAAACTGTTAAAAAATTGGTATAAGTACACATTTGGTTATCTATATTTATACAATATATCAATTTAGTCCTAATTTTAATCTAATAAAATAAATCAATAAGATGGTGACACGTGTCACCCAATTGGAGGTGGAAAAATGAAAGGAACAAAATCAACCCTACCAGGATTCAAACTCAGGACCTCTGGGTAAAGAAACTATGTGCTTGCCACTAAACCAAGCACACTTTCATGTTATGGGGTCATTAATATATGTATTTAATGATTGTTAATGCCTAGAAAATTAAAGAAAAGAAAATGCAATTGCAAAGATTTGAACCAAGAACCTCATGGTCTAAAACACATGTGCTTGCCACTACACCACATGTATTTCTTGTGATATAAAGTACAACATTTAATATATGTCTTATATAGATTTTAATGCTTGAGAAAAGGAATGAAATGTGGTTTTAAAAAATTCGAATGTAATATTTTTATGATCCATAAAAAAATCTAACCCAATTAAATAAATCTAATAACTAAATTAAAATTAACATTATTTTGTATATATTTTAAACTATAGTTAGTGCACGATTTAAAATAAAAAAATAATATTATTTTCAATATAAATATCATTTTAAAATTTTTATATTTTAAACTAAATTTAATATATTTTTCAATTTTAGATTTATTTTTATAATTCCACGTATATAATCGTTGAATTGATTTTTTACTTAATTAATCATTTTAATATTTATTAAAAATTTAATTAAATTATTATATATAATTATCTTAAACTACTCCAAATTATATTAAATTCATTTAGTGAATTCAAACTCACAAACACAATTTAATAATGTTAACTTTAATTTAGTTATTAGATTTATTTAATTGTGTTAGATTTTTTATGGATCATAAAAATATTACATTCGAATTTCTTAAAACCACATTTCATTCTTTTTCTCAAGCATTAATATCTATATAAGACATATTAAATGTTGTACTTTATATTACAAGAAATACATGTGGTGTAGTGGCAAGCACATGTTCTTTAGACCATGAGGTTCTTGGTTTGAATCCTTGCAATTGCATTTTCTTCTCTTTAATTTTCTGGGCATTAACAATCATTAAATACATATATTAATGACCCCATAACATGAAAGTGTGCTTGGTTCAGTGGCAAGCACACAGCCTCTCTACTCAAAGGTTCTAAGTTCGAATCTTTGTATGGGCGATTTTGTTCCTTTCATTTTTCCACCTCCAATTGGGTGACACGTGTCACCACTTGATTGAAGGTGGAAAATTAATTAAATAAAAATAATTAAAGACTTCCAATAAGATGGTGACACACCATCTTATTGATATATTGTACAAATATAGAGGACCAAATGTGTAATTATACCATTTTTTTAATGATTCCGTCAACTTTTTCGTTTTTTTTAACGGCGTGTGGCTAACATGGCACAATTTAAATAGTTGTGTGGTGCATTTGCGACAAAAAATAATATAGTGTTCATTTTGACATCAACCCTATAGTTCGGTGGTCATCTGTGTAATTTACCCTATTTATTTTTACGTTCTTATTATTTTTCTCATTCAAATCACTATTCTAAAATCCCCTTATTTTCTACAGATTATTGGTCTAAATTAGAAGAAAGGTGTTAGAATTCCTATTCCCTGCGGATCGACCCTTACTCTCGCTATATTATTTTAAATATTATTTATTTGAGTTTAAGGCTTTATCTTTGACACTATACGACGCGTGTCAATGAACTTTGTTTTTTGTCCAGATAAATGAGTTATTTCAACTTTAAAGCCAAGTTCATTTACCAATTTGAACTAAAAAAAAAAAACTAAGTTTATGTACTTAATTGAACAAAAAAAAAGATTAGGTACTAAATTGAACCTTGGGGCCAAATTTAAGTACCTAATTGGACAAAAAAACTTAAGTAAATCTTGAAGTCAAGTTTATGTAGCAATACATATTATAACAAAGTTTAGGGTCCCCTACCTCCCAACTGGAGAGACAAAATAATTATATTCCCACACTTTATCCCACCTTTTCCTGTCATAGGAGTAGGAGACATGGGGACATGCATTTCACACACTTCATTATCCAACTCTTCATGAAATCGAAATCATACCTTTATTTCACCAGAAGCAAAGATATAGCAAATTCATAAATGTAAACTAAGAAGTGACAATGAATACTTTGGATAATTATAACAATTATGTAACATGTAAAACTGCTGATCCTAGTATGAATCAAGAAATGACAATGAATACTTTGGACAATTATCATCAAATGCTGTTTGTGGCAAAGAAAAACCAATTCCATTATATTTTTACCTTTTTTCGATAGTATATAGTTCCGCACCGAGTCCTCCGGGAAGCGATGAGTAGGGCTGATCATCTCCTTCACTCTGTCTCGGTTCTTATAAATCTTAAAAGTTGGGACCATTCTTATACTCTCCGCTTTTGCCACCGCTAGGCTTTCCTCTGCATCCACCTTCAATATCAACACGCCGAGGCGTATATTAACACTTGACATTGCTGCTTTCATGTCATTTCATGTTTGTTACATCAGTATGGTGCAATGGAAGCATATGGCATATAGTTGGTCTAAGAATGCAAGTAACAAAATGAGTTCATCAAACTTGAGAACACTCGAATGCCTACCTTGTAAAAATGAATGGATGGATATCGAACACAAAGTAAATTTACAAATGGGGATATTTCTTCATATTGTTCATCGATTGCCACTTTAAATTCGTAAATCTAGACCCGAGTTGAGAAAAAGAGATCCACATATAAGCATCAAACTCACCCGGCGACGATAATGCAGTTTTAAACCTCTCTAGTCGGTGATTTTCATGTTCTGAATAGCTACTCCACGAGATTTCTTCAACGCAACTTGTGCATTATGTAGAGACTCGGCAACTTCAATGTCAGTGGGAAGTTCCTTTCTCAAGAGCTCATAATCTCTAACAGCATCCGCCCACCATCCAAGCTAACATCCCATAACAACATATCCTCGTATGTCAGTTCCTAATGAAAAAAAGACACTTGAAAACACATGCACCGAAAAATAACCATACAAATGTCATTTCACCTTTCCATTTGAGGCAGCCCTACGAAGTAAGGCCTTTATGTAATTCGGTTGGATCTTTAAAGCCTGGTTGCAGTCCTCTACGGATTTTTCCCAAAGTCCAAGTTTAGACCAGCAAACTGCTCTATTGCAGTACAGAACAGAGTTAGAGCTATCACATCCGAGTCCTTCCCCGTAAGCAGAGCAGGCTTCAGCATATCTTCCGGCATTGAATAATTCTTTGCCGTGTGTCCGCGCTCGTGCTACAGTCTTCACATTATTTAAAACCATTGCAATTTCAGCATTGCTGTAATCAATACGTCTAGCCTTTTCTGCAGCTGAAACTGCATTCTCAAATCTGCAAGAAATCTATAAACCATTTTCACTCAATCCTAACAAAAATACCAAACGGTAAAAGGTAATTTCATCTCTCCAAGGTCACCTTCCCAATGCCATCTCAACTTGGGCCCGAACAAAGAGGGCATAAGCTTCGGCCACCATACCGAAGTACCTAATCTGTGAGGAGGGAGTATATTGCTCCAATTTTGCGATGTTTGATAGGTAGGAATCCGACTCCTCGATTTGGTGGAGCTTTAAAAGGGCCTCTGCTTTACAAGCAATGAGCTGCGGATTCATTTCAACATTCTCAGATACTCGACAGTTGACTTCCACAAACAGCTAATCGAGGGAAGGAGCTGTACCTGGGGAGACGAGTCTGCGCCAACAGCTATTGCTGCATCAATTTCTCTTATCGCAGCCTTCCAATCACCAATCTTCCGGGCATCCGCACATCGACTAATATGATTTTCCAACAGCTGCAACTTCTGTAATTCAGCTGGATCTGAATGTTGCCCCGGGAAACATAGGTAGCGTCTAGCATTATCAGGTAAACCTAACCTGGAGTAAGAAATTCGAGGATTGTTAATATTCATCTGTCCAAAATCCATTCTTCGGAAACATATCGAAGCTAGACAACCTAAGGGTAAGCCATTTTATTAATCATTCTCGGCGAATTAGATGAGCATTGATTCTGAAATTCAATTGGCCTTAACTACACAATCAATTATCAGTTCGAACTTCAATCATCTAAGAAAATTTACTCTCACCTAAGATAAAGGGAAGACAACCTCTGATGAGCTCTGCCATAGCCAGGGTCCAATTTCACAGCCTCCTCACACTCCCTGACGGCCTCTCCCAACCTTCCGACCGCCGCCAATGCCGCCGCCCTGTTACTTCTGTAGGCGGCGTTTTCCGGTGAGATGGATATAGCCTTATCATACAACGCCAATGCCTCCAAAAAGTTCCCTCTTTTATACATCTCATTACCAGCTATCTTCATTTCCTCAGGATCGGCAGTAGCCGCCCCCAATTTAGCAGCACCGCGAATTATGCTGCCATGCCCATAGTTTCCTTTCCCACCGCCAAGCGTGTCGGTCTTGTTAGACGTACGTAACCCCATGGTTTTTGCGATTTTCCCAGACGGGCAGATGTTACCACTGGGCAAAACACTCGCCGTGGTCGGATTGGAACAAGCGGGCGAGGTTGCTCCACTGAAGCTAGAACCAGAGTAGATTAAAGGGGGACCGGCAGACACGGATCTCCTGTGACCCGGCCTAAGACTCCGGTTATTTGGGGCGGATCCGGGTATAGGTGGACTTTTCTCCGACTGCTCCCCTGAGAAATGGGTAGCGGTGCCGTTGCTGGAAACGGAACCGGCTGACGAGGTGGAGCTGTTGCCACCGGATGTTGCGAGCAATGGGGAAACGGGTGAATCGAGCAGATCGAGTTCTTTGAAGTCGGGCTTGTTCATTACTCGGTGGGTACTGAGTGAGTGAGGGTGCCGAGTGGTTAGTGAGTCAAAGCTCGGTATTTCGGAATGGGAAGACATTTGCAGAACAAATGGCAATGGTTTTGGAATCTGGGTTCAATTTGTATACTAATGAAGAGTATGAATGTAGTTATCTTCTTCCTCTATTGATTTTCTGGGTTCAATGAAATGAATATCAGTTCAGTTTCAGTCTGAGTCTGAGTCTGAGTCTGAGTCTGGCCGAGTGAAGTTATTAACTAATAAGGCTGAAAGCATTTCATTTGCGGTTGTAAAAAAGGGTTTGATTCGGGAAATTTGGAGTATTTGAAAAGTGATTTGAAACTCTTAGGGTAAATTACCTATTTGGCACCTATTCCTGTCTTTTTATCATCTATTTCTGTCTTTTTTATCATCTAATTATTTTGACCACTTAATTAAAAAATTAAAAATCTGACAACTAAATTATTTAAGTAATTTTATTTTGACCATCCGCCTTTAACATTTAATATAAAGGTGATGTGGCAGTTAAAGAAAATTTATATAATTATACATTTAATCCCTATTAGTCACATATCACATCAATTTAGTCTTAATTTAAAAATATTTTTAAAATATTTTATTTTTAATTTAATAATTTGAATTGATTCAATTATTTGTGTGAATTTACACATCACAAGTGTCTCAAGTTCGAGTTTCTTTTCAACTATTTTTATTTATTCTCTTAACATGTACTACATTATAATATATATGGGTACAATTTATATTATTAAAATCAAATTAATGTAGTGGTAAACTTTATAGTTTTTAACTTAAAGGTCTTAGATTCAACTCATGCTAATGGCATCTTGCCCCTTTAATTTTCATTTAACCAAGTGGTGACACATGTTATCATCTAACAAGTGCCATGGCATGTTGTAACACCCCAATTTAGCCCTAATTTGAAAACCCTAATTATGAGAATTCCCAATTGAAAACCCTAGAATTTGGGGGAAAATTCAGAATTTAACCTAATCTGATTTGGGGACCAAATTTGAATAAATTGAAAGTTTGGTGGTTATTTTGTTAGGCGGGCAAGAATAGAGACCCTTCTTCTGTAAATTACCCATTTATCTAGGGTAAACACCCCTTTGGTCCTATTTCAGTGTATGTGCCGCTTTTCTCATTCTCAAAATAATAATAAAATATTCAAAGCCTACCGAAAAACCCTTTTTCCCCCACCATTTTCCGTTGAAGCTCCGATCAGGGGGCTAGCTTTGGCCGTTCGTCGTTTCGCGGTCACCAGTGGGATCCTCGTGGCCGTCCGATCAAAACCCGCTGTCGGGTATCTTGTTCGCCGTTTCCAATCGTCGGAAGGGAGGCTTGAAAGCTTCGATCTTCTTCTGTCGCCGTCGTTTTCCGTGAGTGCCGCCGCCGTCCTCTGCGCGCGCGTTGCTTCCGTCCCAAATTGGGTGAGTCGTGGTTGGGCTTCGAGTGTACCGTCGCCGGCGTGTTGGCCGTATTCGATGTCGGGCGCTGGTTGCGTTGCGTTGGTCGTGGCCGCCGTCGGGTTCACTGGTAGTGCTGGGGGTGGTCGGGCGCCGCCGGGGGGTGTGTGATGTTAGGGTTTGCTGGATTAGGGTTTCTGCATTTGATTTGGGTGGCTGATGTTTGTGAACCGGTTGAGTTGGTGAACCGGACGGCTGGGCTGAACCGAACCGGACCAGTGGGCTGGTGCAACGATGATGTCATCCGATTGCAGTGCTGATGCAACGATGATGTCATCTACTGTTGTAGTGCTGACACAGTCAATGATGACGTCATCGCAGTCAATGATGACGTTAGCGATGACGTCAGCGTTGATTTTTGGTTGACTTTTTCGACTGAGTCCACTCTTAAGTTTTTCGACGTTCCGGTTCCGTTGCCGCTGTCCGTTCCTTCAAATTCGGACCCGAAATGCTTTTTGGATCAAATTTATATGTTAAGCTCAGATTTTTGTAAAGTGTTGCATCGGAGTTTGACTCGAATATTTTCTTGTGTTCAGGTGACGTGGATTCTGACCCCGAGATTTTACCTCCTCCTCCGCCAAGTAGACCTCCAGTGGCACAGTCTTCGATATCTGCTAATAAGTTATCTGTTAAGCGTAATTATTCGAATGTGGCATAGTAGAAAGTCTTATATAGTGTCCTTGTTTTTAGGAGCTGATTCTGTTCGACATTCCTCTAGAGCTGAGCGTGGGAGACGTCACTATCGACGTTGACTATTTAGCTGCCTAAGGTGTGTTCTCTGTCTGTGCTACATGTATGTGTTACATGATTGTGTGATTTGTATGAGAAATATTCTGTGTTATCCTGCTCGGTTGATTGAGAAATATTTTGTATGCTATTCTGCCCTGTTATCTGATAAATATTGCATGACTCGTCTGTATGCCATTCTGCTCTGTTATCTGATATATAATGTATACTCGGATGCTATGATCATGTTATGTAACACATATCGGAATTAGATTATTATGTACATGCATCTTAGTTATTTAACAAGATTGCATTCGGACTCTGAAATCGGATTATATGTCATATCATTGGGTTGGGATATTGTACGGAGGAAGCTCAGCGACTTCATCCTTCGGGTTGAACTTCGCTTCGGATCAGTAGTTCCATCTTTCGGGATGAGTTCTGTTTCGGACATGGTGTTGAGGTGTAGAGTGGTTCAGGGGAACCTTACTCTTCGGACGGTGATGTAGTTGGGTGCATGTCATGTCATGATATCTGTATGCTCTGTTTGTATACCTCGGAATATCTGTAAATTTGTGATATGTTGTTTGATTGTTGGATTGACTTCTGTTATGCACTTTAGAGACACACTGAGCTTTATAGCTGACTCCCCCTTAGTATCTGTTTCAGATTCCCAGACTTAGGTTTCGGTACTTGGAGGATCTCGTTCGAACATTATTTGATACTATTTATCAGTACGTTTTGTTCTAGACTTATATTTATTTATTTAAGTATTTTCGGATTTGGTTGTAAAAGTGGACTTTGGACATTCATTATTTTTGGGGTTTGATAAACTATTTTAGCCTGTTTGTTTTACTATGAAACATTTAAGGATATCTTTTATAATTGAATAATAATTTCGGCATAATTTTTATAAATAATCTTACTTGAGGCGAAAGTCTCCAAATTGTCAATTTCGATTTGTTATAAACCCTTAGGTCAAAATAGGGGGTTACATTTAGTGGTATCAGAGCCTAGGTTACACCCCTCGGCCTGTGAGGCTCGATAAAAATTTGATTTTAAAGTTTTCAAAAAAAAATGGATGCATAATAAATATTTTCGGAAACTACGAGATTTTCAGATAAATGTCCGGATTTTTAAAAAAAGTAATATATGTTTTAATTAAAGTCTCCAAGTACCAATTTTGACTTTAGGACTCTTCTTTTGTAGATAGACTACTATGCCACCCCGTAGGAGTACTAGAGCTACGACCGGCCGAGGTCGAGGCCGTGGACGAGATCGTACTGCTGCTAATACGAGTGACATTAATCCTCCTGAGCATTCGCCACCACATCAGGAGGACCCACAACATGAGCAGGCTGAGGAGCAACATGAGGTTCACACGAGTGGTCAACAGACCGATCACCCTAATCAGCAGACTCAGAGTGATGGTCCCCGTGCAGCCGGTAACAGTGAGACTGCTGGAGTTGATGTTGCTGCAGTGCATTTGGAGCTACTTGAGTATCTTCGACAGGGTTCTAGGAGACCCATATCTGCCGAGTTTTTGTCTGCTGGTATGTCGATGTTTGATGGTAAGACGGCTGCAGATCCAGCTGACGCTGAGTATTGGTTGAAGAAATTACAGCAGTTATTTGATGAGATGGACTACCCTGTTGACAGAAAATTAAGAGCTGTTGTATCTTTATTGAAGGGTGAAGCCCTGAACTGGTGGGAGGCTAAGAAGACCGTTATTTCTGCTAGTCGGATCACTTGGGATCATTTCCATCAGGCTTTCCGAGACAGATATGTTGGGGCTGAGTATCTAGCCAAGTGTCGTGAGGACTTTATCAATCTGAAGCAAAATGACATGACCGTGAATCAATATGAGATTGAGTTTCTGAGGCTGGTACAGTACGTCCCTGGGTTAGTTACTACAGAGGAAGAGAAGTGCAGCTGGTTTCTGAAGGGTCTGCGACCTTCGATCAAGACTGGTGTGTCTTTATATTTGGACAAAGAGTACAAGGCTATTACCTTACGAGCTAGGACTGCATAACGCAATGAGGCAGAGTTGAGGCAAGCTGAGTCTCATGGTATGGATCGGGGTAAGAGGCAGTCGACCGCGACAGTTCAGTATAGTCAGGGTAACCAGACCAGGAAGAGGGCAAGAGATGAGAGTGACTATCAGAGTTATTCTAGAGCCAGACCAGTGACCAATGTTGTTCCGACTTCTAGTGTTGGAGGATCGTCTAGCACGCGGGGGCCACCACAATGTTCTTTCTGCAAGAAATGGCATTCTGGGGAGTGTAGGAGACAGTCCGGGGCTTGTTTTCGATGTGGGTCTTTTGATCATATTTTCAGAGATTGTCCGCATGCACCTCCATCAGCTCATATGACGACTCCGTCACAGGCATCAGTACAGACTCCTGCTAGGGGTAGAGGTCGAGGTAGACCCGATTTTACAGTTTCTGCTGGTAGAGGTAGGCCAGCTCAGAGTGGAGGATCAGCTGGATCCGGGGTGAGACAACCAGGTTTGGTTTATGCTACCAGGAGGCATGAGGATCGTGATGAGCCAGATGTTATTGCTGGTACATTTTCTATCCACTCTATTCCGTATTTTGCTTTATTAGATATTGGTTCTACCCATTCATATGTTGCGAGTTCGGTATCTGGGGGACTTGAAATTCCTGTTGAGAATACTGGGAACGCGGTTTCCGTTTATAGTCCAGTGGGTGATCATGTTAAGGTTACTAAGGTGTACAAGAATTGCCCTTTGGAGATTCAAGGGAAAATATTCTCCGCCGATTTGATGGAGCTACCTTTCAGAGAGTTTGACCTTATTCTCGGAATGGACTGGTTATCCAATCATCGAGTCCATTTAGATTGTGAAAAGAAAAGGGCGACTCTGAAAACCTCAGATGGGTGCGAGGTGATTATGGTCGGAGAGCGTAGAGGTTATATGACCAATTTTGTTTCGGCTCTCAAAGCAGAAAAGATGATTCGACATGGGGCTACTGCCTATCTTGCTTATATTCTTGACTCGAGGCAGTCAGATTCTGGTTTGGATAAGATCCCGGTGGTTAGGGATTTTCCAGATGTTTTTCCGGAGGAATTGCCAGGGGTACCGCCAAAACGTGACGAGGTTGAGTTTGGCATAGATGTATATCCGGGTACAGCTCCTGTCTCTATGGCTCCTTACAGGATGGCTCCGAAAGAGCTTAAAGAATTGAAGATTCAGTTGCAGGAGTTGTTGGATAGGGGTTTCATCCGACCTAGTGTTTCTCCTTGGGGAGCCCCTGTTTTGTTTGTGAAGAAGAAGGACGGATCACTTCGGCTTTGTATTGATTATCGGAAGCTGAACAAGCTGACGATCAAGAACAGATACCCACTTCCTCGTATTGATGACTTGTTCGATCAGTTCCGAGGAGCTACAGTATTCTCTAAGATAGACTTGAGATCGGGTTATTACCAACTCAAGGTTAAGGATTCTGATGTGTTCAAGACCGCTTTTCGGACTCGTTATGGTCATTATGAGTTTCTGGTGATGCCGTTTGGATTGACTAATGCCCCTGCAGCCTTTATGGATATGATGAACAGGGTGTTTCAACCCTATCTGGACCAGTTCGTGGTGGTTTTCATTGACGACATACTGGTTTATTCTAAATCGGAGGCAGAACATGAGGAACATCTCCGAGTTGTCCTACAGACTTTGCGTGAAAAGCAATTGTATGCAAAGTTCAATAAATGTGAATTCTGGTTGACCGAGGTTACCTTCTTGGGACACGTGGTTTCTGCTAATGGTATTCAGGTTGATCCAAAGAAGATTGAGGCTATTTTGGGTTGGAAGCAGCCCAAGAATGTTCCTGAGATTCGAAGCTTCTTGGGTTTAGCTGGTTACTATCAGAGGTTTGTGGAAGGTTTCTCGATTATTGCAGCTCCTCTGACTAAACTACTGAGGAAGGATATTCCTTTTGTCTGGACTGAGGCTCAGCATACCAGTTTTGAGAAACTTAAGACCGTGTTGACTGAAGCACCGGTTCTGATTCAACCTGAGCCTGGGAAGGCCTATACGGTATATAGTGATGCCTCTCACACAGGATTGGGATGTGTTCTGATGCAGGAGGGGAAGGTAGTGGCCTATGCATCTCGTCAGTTGAAAGTGCATGAGTGTAACTACCCTACCCATGATTTGGAGCTAGCTGCTGTGATCTTTGCTCTGAAAATCTGGAGACATTATCTCTACGGAGAGAAGTGATATATCTTCACCGATCACAAGAGTTTAAAATATCTCCTTACGCAGAAAGAGTTGAATCTGAGACAGCGTCGCTGGTTGGAGCTTCTCAAGGATTATGACTATGAGATAGAGTATCACCCGGGAAAGGCGAACGTGGTTGCCGACGCCTTGAGTCGTAATGCTATCTCAGATTTGAGGACCTTGTTTGCTCGGATGAGTTTGTTTGAGGATGGTAGTTTGATGGCAGCACTTCGGGTCATTCCTACGCTGATATCTGATATTCGAGCTGAGCAGCCTACGTATCCTTTTCTTATGCATCGTATCAGAGAGGTTTCTGAGGGTACATCTGTGGATTATACTATTGATCAGGATGGTGTTTTGTGTTTCCGAGGCCGGTACTGTATTCCGAGGAAATCTGGGTTGAAACAGGTTATTCTTCGCGAGGCACATGATAGCCCTTACTCTATGCATCCTGGTGGTGATAAGATGTATAAAACCCTTCGTCAGAGGTATTGGTGGAAGGGTCTTAAGCGGGATGTTGTCGGGTTTGTGTCTAAGTGTATGACTTGTCAGAGAGTCAAGGCAGAGCATCAACGTCCATCTGGGTTGCTTCAGCACATCGAGATTCCTCAGTGGAAGTGGGAGCGTGTGACTATGGATTTTGTCAGTGGTCTTCCGATGACTCCGTCCAAGAAGGACTCCGTCTGGGTTATAGTGGATCGTTTGACTAAGTCTGCTCATTTCATTCCGGTTCGAGTCAACTATCCTTTGAATAAGTTGGCTCGACTCTATATTTCTGAGATCGTTCGACTTCATGGGGTACCGCTATCGATTATTTCTGATCGTGATCCGAGGTTTACAGCGAAGTTTTGGAAGGCACTTCACTATGCTTTGGGTACTCGGTTGAACTTCAGTACATCTTATCATCCGCAGACTGACGAGCAGTCCGAGCGTGTGATTCAGATTCTTGAGGACATGTTGAGGGGTTGTGTTCTTGATTACAGTGGTAGTTGGGAAGATTTCTTGCCGCTCGCAGAGTTTGCATATAATAACAGCTATCAGGCCAGTATCAAAATGGCACCGTATGAAGCTCTGTATGGGCGTAGGTGTAGGTCACCGATTGGATGGACTGAACTTAATGAGCATAGATTGTTGGGACCAAACCTAGTCCGTGAGGCCGAGCAGACAGTCAGATTGATTCGAGACCGGCTTAAGGTTGCTTTTGACAGACAGAAGTCTTATGCTGACTTGAGACGTCACGATCTTGAGTTTGAGGTCGGTGATGAGGTTTTCCTGAAAGTATCTCCTTGGAGGAAGGTACTTCGGTTTGGTCGGAAGGGCAAGCTAAGTTCTCGTTATATTGGTCCTTATCGGATTCTTCGTCGGGTTGGACCTGTTGCTAGAGGTGTTCAAATCCGGGTATTAGATTTGTCAGCCCGTGTCCCGACCCGTAAATACCGGGTACCCGATAATTGGGTACCCGTTAAACCCGGGTACCCGGAAAATCGAGTACCGGGTACTGGGTTCTTATTTTTTTTATTTTTTTATTTTAAAATTAAAAAAATCTTAAAAGTTTATAACACATGATCCAAACAAAAAAAAATAATGATTTGAAGTTTATAACCATAAGAAAAACAATAACCAAATCTCATTCTACAATAAGCGCATAAGAGATCATATTATCGATTCATCTCAGTTTTATTGCAAATAACACAACACAAACATGTTTTAACTGATTGGAACATTGCAACAGAAAAACGAAAGTCTAAAGGCTAACTTGTTAGCTTGTAACAACCATTGATGATAGCAATAGGGCATTACAATAATTACAACTTGTAATTCATGGACAGTAACTAAAGAACATGTTTCTGCAGAAAAAAATAATAGGAAAAGAAATCATATAAAACAAATATAGAATGAATTTAGAGATTTAAATAGAGTTCTAAAGTAAAAATATTAAGTAATCTAATAAAATAAAAAATAAAAAAAAATAGGAACCGGGTACCCGAAAAAATCATATTTTTTGACCCGGGCCCGACCGGGGTAAAAAAAAATTCCGGGTAAATTCCCGATTATTTGTGTTCGGGTAGTCGGGTCGGGTAGTTCGGGTCGGGTAATTTTGAACACCCCTACCGGTTGCTTATCAGCTCGAGTTACCACCAGAGCTTCAGCGTATTCATGATGTTTTCCATGTTTCTGTGTTGAGACGCTATCATGCTGATCCGTCTCATGTTTTGCCTGTGGAGGAGATTGAGATTCGTCCTGATTTACGCTTTGAGGAGGAGCCTATCGAGATTCTTGCTCAGGATAAGAAAGTTCTCAGAAGGAAGACCATTAAGATGGTCAAAGTCTTGTGGCGTGGTCGCAGTCATGATGAGGCTACCTGGGAGCTCAAGGCTGTCATCAAAGCTCAGTATCCGCATTTGTTTGCTCCAGGTAAATTTCGAGGCCGAAATTTCTTTTTACGGGGGGAGAGTTGTAACACCCCAATTTAGCCCTAATTTGAAAACCCTAATTATGAGAATTCCCAATTGAAAACCCTAGAATTTGGAGGAAAATTCGGAATTTAACCTAATCTGATTTGGGGACCAAATTTGAATAAATTGAAAGTTTGGTGGTTATTTTGTTAGGCAGGCAAGAATAGAGACCCTTCTTCTGTAAATTACCCATTTATCTAGGGTAAACACCCCTTTGGTCCTATTTCAGTGTATGCGCCGCTTTTCTCATTCTCAAAATAATAATAAAATATTCAAAGCCTACCGAAAAACCCTTTTTCCCCCACCATTTTCCGTTGAAGCTCCGATCAGGGGGCTAGCTTTGGTCGTTCGTCGTTTCACGGTCACCAGTGGGATCCTCGTGGCCGTCCGATCAAAACCAGCTGTCGGGTATCTTGTTCGCCGTTTCCAATCGTCGGAAGGGAGGCTTGAAAGCTTCGATCTTCTTCTGCCGCCGTCGTTTTCCGTGAGTGTCGTCGCCGTCCTCTGCGTGCGCGTTGCTTCCGTCCCAAATTGGGTGAGTCGTGGTTGGGCTTCGAGTGTACCGTCGTCGGCGTGTTGGCCGTGTTCGATGTCGGGCGCTGGTTGTGCCGCGTTGGTCGTGGCCGGTAGGGCCGTGGCCGCCGTCGGGTTCGCTGGTTGTGCTGGGAGTGGTCGGGCGCCGCCGGGGGGGTGTGTGATGTTAGGGTTTGCTGGATTAGGGTTCCTACATTTGATTTGGGTGGCGGATGTTTGTGAACCGGTTGAGTTGGTGAACCGGACGGCTGGGCTGAACCGAACCGGACCAGTGGGCTGGTGCAACGATGATGTCATCTGGTTGCAGTGCTGATGCAACGATGATGTCATCTGTTGCAGTGCTGACACAGTCAATGATGACGTCATCGCAGTCAATGATAACGTCAGCGATGACGTCAGCGTTGATTTTTGGTTGACTTTTTCGGCTGAGTCCACTCTTAAGTTTTTCGACGTTCTGGTTCCGTTGCCGCTGTCCGTTCCTTCAAATTTGGACCCGAAATGTTTTTTGGATCAAGTTTATATGTTAAGCTCAGATTTTTGTAAAGTGTTGCATCGGAGTTTGACTCGAATATTTTCTTGTGTTCAGGTGACGTGGATTCTGACCCCGAGATTTTACCTCCTCCTCCGCCAAGCAGACCTCCAGTGGCACAGTCTTCGAGATCTGCTAGTAAGTTATCTGTTAAGCGTAATTATTCGAATGTGGCATAGTAGAAAGTCTTATATAGTGTCCTTGTTTTTAGGAGCTGATTCTGTTCGACATTCCTCTAGAGCTGAGCGTGGGAGACGTCACTATCGACGTTGACTATTTAGCTGCCTAAGGTGTGTTCTCTGTCTGTGCTACATGTATGTGTTACATGATTGTGTGATTTGTATGAGAAATATTCTGTGTTATCCTGCTCGGTTGATTGAGAAATATTTTGTATGCTATTCTGCCCTGTTATCTGATAAATATTGCATGACTCATCTGTATGCCATTCTGCTCTGTTATCTGATATATAATGTATACTCGGATGCTATGATCATGTTATGTAACACATATCGGAATCGGATTATTATGTACATGCATCTTAGTTATTTAACAAGATTGCATTCGGACTCTGAAATCGGATTATATGTCATATCATTGGGTTGGGATATTGTACGGAGGAAGCTCAGCGACTTCATCCTTCGGGTTGAACTTCGCTTCGGATCAGTAGTTCCATCTTTCGGGATGAGTTCTGCTTCGGACATGGTGTTGAGGTGTAGAGTGGTTCAGGGGAACCTTACTCTTCGGACGGTGATGTAGTTGGGTGCATGTCATGTCATGATATCTGTATGCTCTGTTTGTATACCTCGGAATATCTGTAAATTTGTGATATGTTGTTTGATTGTTGGATTGACTTCTGTTATGCACTTTAGAGACACACTGAGCTTTATAGCTGACTCCCCCTTAGTATCTGTTTCAGATTCCCAGACTTAGGTTTCGGTACTTGGAGGATCTCGTTCGAACATTATTTGATACTATTTATCAGTACGTTTTGTTCTAGACTTATATTTATTTATTTAAGTATTTTCGGATTTGGTTGTAAAAGTGGACTTTGGACATTCATTATTTTTGGGGTTTGATAAACTATTTTAGCCTGCTTGTTTTACTATGAAACATTTAAGGATATCTTTTATAATTGAATAATAATTTCGGCATAATTTTTTATAAATAATCTTACTTGAGGCGAAAGTCTCCAAATTGTCAATTTCGATTTGTTATAAACCCTTAGGTCAAAATAGGGGGTTACACATGTGTTGTCATCCAATTGGTTGATTTATTTTATTTAATTAAATTAAAATTAAGACCAAAATAATAATGGGTAAAGTACATAGATGGTCACTGAACTTTGGTAGAAAAAACAAAATAGTAATAAAACTTTTTAAAATCATAAAATGGCAATTAAACTTTATGTTTTATAACAAAATGGTAACTAAACGTTAAATGCCGTTAAGTGACTGTTATAAAATTTGGTATAATAACACATTTAGTCTTTCATATTTATACATTCAATCAATTTAGTCCTAATTCGAAATAATTCACTAAATTTAGCCCTCGTTATTTACGCATTCTTTCAATTTGATCCTTAAAGCAAAATTCCAAAGTATGGTAACATGATAAATAATTACAATTAAATTTTTATAGGAACTTGAAAACTCGACTCGATTCAAATCGAAAAAATTTCAAATAAAGTTTAAGCTGTAAAATATGACGCGTCAAATCGAATAACTCGAAATTTTTTTACTCGACTTGATCGAATGCTCATATTTATCTTAAGATATGACACGTCAACTCGAATAACTCGAAATATTCGAATATTTTAAATCATTTTTCCTTTTAAATCGAATATTTATTGAAATAGAATATTTAATATTTTCATATTTAAATCACATCGAATATTTAATGACTACTTTAAATATTCAATTTAATTTAAAAAATTTGATTTAAAAGAAAAAATGATTTTAAATATTCTATGTGATTTAAAAGAAAAAATGATTTAAAATATTTGAATATTTCAAGTTATTCGAGTTGACGCGTCATATCTTAAGATAGAGGTGAGTGTTCGATCGAGTCGAGTCAAAAAAAATTGAGTTATTCGAGTTGACGCGTCATATTTCACAACTCAAACTTTATTTGAAATTTTTTCGATTCGAGTCGAGTTTTTGAGTTCCTATAAAAATTTAATTAAATATACAAATATTTTAAATCATCTTTTTCTTTTAAACCGAATATTTTTAAATTTAATCGAATATTTAAAGTAGTTATTAAATATTTGATATGATTTAAATATAAAAATAATAAATATTCTATTTTAAAAAATATTTGATTTAAAAGAAAAAAATGATTTAAATATTCGAATATTTCGAGTTATTCGAGTTGACGCGTCATATCTTAAGATAGAGGTGAGCGTTTGATCGAGTCGAGTCAAAAAATTTTGAGTTATTCGAGTTTACGCGTCATATTTTACAACTCAAATTTTATTTGAAATTTTTTCGATTCAACTCAAGTCGAGTTTTCGAGTTCCTATAAAAATTTAATTAAATATTCGGTTATTTTAAATCATTTTTTTTCTTTTAAATCGAATATTTAAAGTTGTTATTAAATAATTGACGTGATTTAAATATGAAAATATTAAATATTCTATTTTAAAAAATATTCGATTTAAAAGAAAAATTATTTAAAATATTCGAATATTTCGAGTTATTCGAGTTGACACGTTATATCTTAAAATAGAGATGAGCGTTCGATCGAGTCGAGTCAGAAAATTTTGAGTTATTTGAGTTGACGCGTCATATTTTACAACTCAAACTTTATTTGAAATTTTTTTTGATTCGAGTCGAGTTTTCGAGTTCCTATAAAAATTTAATTGTATTTATTTATTATGTTACCATACTTTGGAATTTTGCTTTAAGGACCAAAATGAAAGAATGCATAAATTACGAGGGCTAAATTTAGTTAATTGGTTCGAATTAGGGTTAAATTGATTAAATGTATAAATATGAAGGACTAAATGTGTTATTATACCAAATTTTATAACAGCCACTTAACGATATTTAACGTCTAGTTACCATTTTGTTATAAAACATAAAGTTTAATTGTCATTTTGTGATTTTTGAAAGTTTGGTTACCATTTTGTTTTTTTTACCAAAGTTCAGTGATTGTCTGTGTACTTTACCCAATAATATATTATGTGACTAATAGGGACCAAATGTGTAATTATACAAAAAATTAATTATCTCGTCACCTCTTCGTTAGACTTTAACGGCCGATAGTCAAAATAGGACCAATTAAATAGTTCGATAGTTAAATTTTCAATTTTTTAGTCAGGTGATCAAAATAAGACGTACCCAATAATTAGGTGGTCATCCAAATAGTTTACCCTTATTTTTTTATAGATAAAATCGTATCACACGTCAGAGTTGTCGTTATTTTTTCTTGTCAAAAATAAAACACAATATTAGGTACTCTTTCTCTCAAAATAATAGATGAGATAGTAAACTACACCATATATCACTTAATTATGGTTGTTGACTCGAAAATGCCATCAAACTTTAAAAAAGTTTAAAATTAACACTAAATGTTAATTTGTGACTCGAAAATACAACTCTGTGGTTAATTTTGCCCAAAATGATGTTGTTTTGCTGGAGGAAAAACATTAAAACCATAGACTTGGAGGGATTTGAACCCAAAACCTTCGAATATAAGGCCTAAGCTTAAATTACTGAACCAACATGATATTAAATAATATTTTACCAGAAAATATATCCGAAACTACTTGAGATTAATTCAAATTATTTTATGAAATAAATAATACTATAAATAATATCAATATCTTTTTTTAAAAATAAATAATATTAATATATAGAAATATAAAATATATTATTAATATATTAATTTAAAAAAACTCAAAATACAAATTTAAAAAAAAAACTCAAAATATTCATAAAAATAATATATTTATATTATTAATAATATATATAAAAACTCTAAATCCTAAACTGTTAACCCACAAACCTCCAACCCTCAAAATTAAACCCTAAACCTTAGAGTTTAAGATTTAGGATTTAAGAGTTTTTTTTATATTAATGTTATGAATATTTTGAGTTTTTTAAAAATAATATATAAAATAATATATTTTTATTTAAATTATATAAACTCATCCATTTGGTTCAACCAAATTATTTTATGAAAAAATAATACTATAAATAATATTAATATATAAATAAGATAAAATATATTATTTACATATATATATCAATAAAAATATATTCTTTTTATGGTTTTTATGTATAATTTATAATATATAATATATTTATATTTTAAATAAAAAATAAAAAAATCATAAACCCCACACACTAAACCTCGTAAGAGAGGATTTGTGTCAATTTGAAGATTTGGTAAAAACTTGTTTGTCAACTTCAGTCAATATTTTTTAAGTTTTTGATAGAAATTCAAAATGCTTATATTATAATAAAAATAATTGAATTGAATATAAATAATTTAAAAAAAACTGATATGCAAATATATAAATTTGTCTAGTTTAGAGCTTAAAATTTAAAATTACGATGTAAAGTTTAATTTAAAGTTAAAACATTAGAGTTCAAATAATTAAGTTATGTAAACTCTAGTTTACATAGCTAGTGTATAAAAAAAAATTGCTCATAATATAATGCTAATATATACAAAAATTATTTGACTTACAAATCATGTAAATTTTAGACTCCACAATTATGAGTGTTTGAATGTCATCTATTCTAATACTTTAAATTTAAATTCTACCATAAACAGTAAACAATAAATAAGACAAATAACATTTCAGTAAACATGATTGTGTACCCTAGATTTTGCATAGACTAGGTATACCAAATTTTCATATATTAATTTTGAAAAAAAAATGTTTGATACTTAACGTATGTAAATTTTAGTTTTTACAAGCTTATTAGTCTTAGGGTTTAGATTTTATAAGTTTATGTTGTAGGGTTTAGAAATTAAATTTTATTGTTAGAATTTAAGGTTAGGGTTTAAAGTTTTAGGTTTAAAAATTTAAAATTTAAATTTTAATGTTGTGTAATATATTTTACACAATATATTAAATGTTTTCTATTATTGGTTAGTGTTTCACTCAAGAGTGCTCTCAAAGTTGTTAAAAGTGCTCTTATAAGTTGGTTTAGGGGATTAAGCAATGGTTGGATCAAGGAATTTTTTATATAACTATTTGTATTTGATCATGATAATATTGATACGTTATAACCTTTTTCTCTGTTTTTGTTATAATCACTTATATTTAATTTATTGACTGATTAATTTAAATTGAATATAACAAAACATAATATGAAAGACAACATTTCCAATTTAATTCAATACAAAAATATACTACAAGTCCTGATACTTATCTTCCAGGGGCGGTTTTTCATTAAAGTACATAAAAGAGATTGATGTTGGGATCTTATGGACATGTTGCAGAAATGTATTTCACCATTTCCATTTCACATTTTGGAACCTCACATGCCATTGTCAGCTACATCACTTGCAGTTGTAGCGGACCCTTCCTCGATCAGACATCGAGCAAGTCGATCGGATTGTTGTTGTTGAAGTCGAGACCATGGTGGATTTTGAAACAGAAAGGGAACATTGGATGAAGCCATCATTGTATACCTCAACAAGAAAGCTTACAAGCCTCGGGTGGTGTCCTTCGGACCTTACCATCGCGACAAAGATCATACGAAGCCGATGGAAGAGCACAAACAACGAGCACTCCTTCGTTTTCTAGGGACATCGAGGAGGCCTTTAGAGTTGTTCGTTGAGGCTTTGCAGGAATTGAAAGATTGTTATGATCTGCTTGATCCAATGTGGCACAGTGACGCGACAAGTTTCTGCAGCTGGTGATTATTAGAGTATAGGTTTATGGTTAGTTAGTATAGTTTGTTTGCTGTTATGAGTTAGTTTAAGTTAGTTTATTCCAGCTGTATTTTCTTGATCTATTTCTTTTCTAGTATATATGTTATTATTTGTAAAGTAAAAAAATACGTTGTATATTTTTTCCATATCAGATTAATAAAATTCCTTTTTTTTTCCTTTTTTGACCTAAACCCTAAAAATTCTTCGTCTCTTGATTTCAACATGGTATCAGACGACTCTTCTGCTTCCTCTGCCGCCGACGAGTTCTACATCTATCCCAACGAAAACCCGTCGTTGGTTCTCACCTCAGCGTTGCTCGGCAGTAGCAATTATCATTCTTGGGCGCGTTCAATGCGCATGTCATTAATCTCCAAGAATAAGTTTGGGTTCGTAGACGGGACGATCAAGGAACCGAGCGCAACCGATCCAAAGTTTTCGGCTTGGGTTAAATGCAATAACCTGGTTCTTTCATGGCTTTAACGAGCACTGACTCCAGACATCGCACAGAGCGTTCTGTGGATCGACACCGCCTCCGAGCTATGGCAAGACTTATTTGATCGATTCAGTCAGGAAAATTTGATCCGAATCTCAGATCTTCTTCAAGAGTTTTACTCGTTGCAACAAGGTAACTTTACTGTTACCGCTTATCACACACAATTGAAAGGAATTTAGGATGAAATTTTCAATTTTCGTCCATTAAAATCTTGTCAATGTGATGTTATTAAATACCGCAAACAAGATTTCTTGATGCGTTTTCTTCGAGGTCTCAATGAGGGATTCTTTGTTTCAAAATCTCAGTTCCTAATGATGAAACCTTTTTCATCTTTTAATGAAGTTTTTGCTACTGTTGTGCAACATGAGAGGTCTTTAGTCTCTATTGTTTCTGTTGAATCCAATATTCTTTTAGCCGATAGGTTTTCTCAATCCAGAAACACTGAACCTAATGTTATGCATGATCGTTTCTCTGGTTCATCTTCTCGAATACCTAGTTTCAATAAAAGACTCTTGTGTGTGTTTTGTGGTCTTTATGGTCACACTATTGAGAAATGTTACAAAAAACATGGTTACCCGCCAGGGTATAAAAATAGAAATCAGTTTAATAGGGCCAATCAAGTTGAGTCTCATGTTAGTGAGGATTCTAGCGACAATGTTCATCCCATGATGTTTACCAAAGAACAATATGAGAACTTGCTTGGTCTATTGCAAGAAAGAAACTTGTCTACTGTTTCTGCATCAAATGTTGGTCATACTGTTAAGGTCAATGCTTTGTCCTCTACTTTTGATATTCTTATTGAAGGCACATGTATGGTTCTTAACTGTGACTCTTTAGATACACCATGGATATTAGATTCTGGTGCCACGGATCATATAGCTAATTTCTTGCATCTCTTCAATAATTATTATGTTGTTTCTAATAAATATGTACATTTACCTAATAATGAGTTGGTTAAAGTAGCTCATATAGGAACTGTTAGGATTAATTCTGCTTTAATTCTCAAAAATGTTTTTCACATACCACATTTTGCTTTTAATTCTCAAAAATGTTTTTCACATACCAAAGAACAATATGAGAACTTGCTTGGTCTATTGCAAGAAAGAAACCAATTCTATTTCCTTATTCTTCTCTTCTGATTTTTGTTGTTTGAAGGACATGAAAACATGGAGGATGATTGGTTTAGCTAGAAAAATTGTTGGATTGTATCACTTAGAAGTTTCAGCAATTGGTTTGCATTCTAATCACAATTATATTGTTTGTATTTTTGTTTCTGCAAAAGTTTGGCATTCTAAATTAGGTCATCCCTCTTAACAGAGGATGAATTTTTTTTCTGATATTCATAATAAAATTCTTACTGGTTCACATTTTAATTGTGAAATATGTCATTTTGCTAAACAAAAACGTCTTTCTTTTTCAATAAGCTCTTTTGTTTCAGATTCAGTCTTTAATTTAATACATCTTAATGTTTGGGGTCCATTTTCTGTGAAAAGTATCTATGGTCATAGCTATTTTCTAACTATTGTAGATGACAAAAGCGGGTTTGTATGAATTTTATCAAAGAAACTTAAATCTGAAGTTAGAGAGTTAATCATTCAATTTTATATTTTGTTGAAACTCAATTTTCAAAGAAAATTAAATGCATAAGAACTGACAATGTTAAGGAATTTGAGATGATTGATTTTTTCAAAACACATGGTATAATGCATCAAAATTCTTGTGTACATACACCTCAACAAAATAGTATTGTTGAGAGAAAGCATCAACACTTGTTATTTGTGGCTAGAGCCTTAAGCTTTCAAGCTGGTTTACCTTTAACCTTTTGGATTGACTGCATATTACATTCTGCCTTTTTGATTAATATAACACCTAGTCTTGTTTTAGGTAACAAGTCACCCTTTGAGATATTTTTCTGTAAACCACCTAAACTGGATTCCCTTAAAGTTTTTGGCTACATTGCTTATACCTCTGTATTGTCAAAACCAAAAATTAAGTTTCATCCTCGAATTGTAAAATGTGTGTTTTTAAGAATCCCTAAAAATGTTAAAGGCTATAGGTTATTTGACATTGAACACAAAACTGTTTTTGTCTTTAGGGATGTAACATTCTTAGAAGATCGGTTTTATTTTAAGGATAACAAAAAACACAATTTACATTCTACTAAAGTTGTTTATCCAACCTATGTAAATAATCTGTTAATAGATGATCACCTTCAGCATGATCCTTTATTTTGGATACTAATTTTTCAAATGATAAAGGTTTGGATATTGTTCTCTCTTCTACTGAAAATACTGGTTTGGATAGTAATATGAGTTCTGCCAGCAATAAAGAACTTGTTCCCGTTATTTTTACACATAAAGAAATTTGTCTTCCTGCTCATAGTGAACCTGGTTCTATTCCTCCACACACTATGGAAGCACGGCCAACCAGAAGTGTCATGCTTCCCCAGAAATTCAAGGATTTCAATGTTACTCTTTCAGGGTCAAGATCCTCTCCTCACACCCTCAATAATGTCTTATTTTATGAAAATTTGTCTTCTGCCTATCATAGTTATGTTAACAATGCTTCTGTTCTTTCTGAACCCCGAACTTATAAACAAACCATTAAATTTGATTGTTGGAAAAAAGCAATGGAAGAGAAAATTAAAGCTTTAGAGATTAATAAAATACGGGAACTTGTTAAACTACCTCTAGATAAAAACACGATAGGTTGTAAGTGGGTCTTCAAAACCAAACTAAAGTCTGATGAAACCCTAGAGAGATATAAAGTCAGACTTGTAGTTAAGGGTTATACTCAGCAAGCTGGGTAGATTTCTTAAATACTTTTAGCCCAGTTGCTAAAATTACCACCATTAGAGTTCTTCTTGTTGTTGCTGCTTCTAGAAACTGAAAATTACAACAACTAGATATTAATAACGCTTTTGTTCATGATTTTTTGGATGAAGAGGTATATATGGACCTTTCACCTGATTTTACTGTTTCTGATCCTAATCTCGTTTGCAAACTCACTAAAAGTCTTTATGGGCTTAAACAAGCAAGTAGACAATGAAACACACGTTTGACTAAAGCTTTAATTTCTAGGGGTTTTTTACAGGCTTCTCCAGATACTTTTTTATTTGTTAAAGGATCTGGTACTAGTTTTATTGCTCTTGTGGTCTATGTGGATGATATAATCCTAGCTAGTCCTAATCAGTTTGTTATAGATGACATTAAGTCTTTCTTACATGATGCTTTTAAAATAAAAGACTTAGGTGATCTCAAATATTTTCTAGGACTTGAAGTAGCTCGTTCCAGTAAAGAAATTAATCTCTGTCAACGTAAATATGTTTTAGATTTACTTGAAGAGACTGGTTTTTTAAATTCTAAACATGTATCTACCCCTCTTCTTGTTAAGCCTAAAATTTCTAAGAATGATGGTATTCTTTTATCTGATATCACTCTCTATCGAAGGCTCATTGAAAAATTAATGTATCTTACAAATACTAGGTCAGATATCTCATTTGTTGTTCAACAACTTTCACAATTTATCTCTTGTCCTACTGATGTTCATTTAATTGCAGCTCATAGAATCTTTCGATATCTTAAGGGTACCCCAGGACAGGGTCTTTTCTTTCCTGCAAATAATGAAATCAAGCTCAATGTTTTTTCTGATTCAGATTGGGCCTCTTGTCTTGATTCAAGGAAGTCTGTTACTGGCTTCTGTGTATTCATTGGTTCTGCCTTAGTCTCATGGAAATCAAAAAAGCAACAAACAATTCCATATCGTCTAGTGAAGCTGAATACAAAGCTTTAGCTTCAGTTTCTTGTGAAATTCAATGGCAATTCTATCTTTTATCTGACTTATAAGTTCTAGTTCATTCACCTGCAAATTTATATTGTGATAACTTATCTGCTATCAAAACTGCAGAAAATTCTATTCAGCATGAACGCATTAAACATATTGAGATTGACTGCCATTTGATTCGCGAGAAGATAAGTCAAGGATTGATCACTCTATTGCCTGTCTCTACTCATCATCAGCTAGCTGATTGTTTCACCAAGCCTCTGCAACCTTCATCTTTTCTTCCAGCAGTATCCGAGTTGGGCATCCATAATATCTATGCTCCAACTTGAGAGGGCTATTAGAGTATAGGTTTATGGTTAGTTAGTATAGTTTGTTTGCTGTTATGAGTTAGTTTATTCCAGCTGTATTTTTTTGATCTATTTCTTTTCTAGTATATATGTTATTATTTGTAAAGTAAAAAAACACGTTGTATATTTTTTCCATATCAAATTAATAAAAATTCCCTTTTTCCCTTTTTGGACCTAAACCCTAGAAATCCTCAGTCTCTTGATTTCAACAATGATTCTGGATGGCTGTTCATGCTGGAAATTGTATGCTCTGCTGAACATACAATTGAATATTATGCTCGAAACGATCCGATCTTTAGCAATCAAACGAGATTTGCTAATGCTTGAAAATCAATTGCCAATACAGGTTCTTAAAAGCTTAGTTGCTGTTGAAAGCAATGGAACCAAGGTAGTCCCTAGTCTTCAGACAGTTTTATCGAATCACTATTAGTTCTTTTAAGGTCTAATTTGATGCAGGATGAAGAGTTTGTCAACAATCTTGTACTCAAGTTTTGCTCTCCCAATTCGCCCCCATCTGTGCATAGTAAGTTTCTTACAAGCAGGAACAAAGCCAGGATTAGAGATTTGGGGACAAAATATAAATCTGAAAGCTAGGAGCAAATTCATGTGTTGGGGGGACAAGAGCCCCTTCTATTGTCTATAGGGCTCCGTCCCTTCTTACGAGTCGTGGAAGCTTACCGAAAGAGTGCTTCCGAACATATTGGATGGTCGTTGACAGCAGAGAAAACGTCGCCACATACCACTTGTCCAACAATACAAAGATGGCGAGACAACATCAGATCGGCGATGAAGCTAAACGAACCGGGGCAGGAAACGCTTGCATGTCGGGGCAGGAAGCGGGGTGACATCTTGTATCTTCTTCATGAACATCATTGTCGATATTGAGAAGGATGTCGCTCTTTTATACTCGACAGGGATCATTCAGAATGCACTTGGAACTTGGAAGTGACAAAGCAGTGGCTAACATGTTCAACTCGCTGTCGAAATACATTACGCTCGATGAGGTCCAGAAGATGGTAACAGGTATTGCAAGAAAGCTTGGAATGAATGGTGAGCCAATCCCATTCACACGCACTTTAGGAATCCACGGGCTATACTTTCTTTGATTGGTGTTACCTTTCTTTTTACCCTCGTTGTAGAAATGAAGAAGAAAACAAAGAAAGATGAAAAGAATACTTGAGATTTCTATTTATTCAAGAATACAGCCTTTACAATATATAGAACAAACTTAAGCTCATATGCAGAAATCCTAATTGCATAGCTGCTAACTAACGTCCTTCTAACAACAAAACTGATTAGCTAACAAACTTAGCTAATTCTAGAAGTTTAACATTTTCCTTTCTTTTTCTCTTCTCCTATCTGACAAAAACAACTGAAGGACATTACATTGAGCTTGTCTCGAAACATTTCAAAGTAGGAGTGTGTCAAGGGTTTGGTGAATCCATCAGCCACCTGGTGCATGGCAGGTACGTAGTTTACTCGAAGACATCCATCCACAACCTTCTCTCGCACGAAGTGAACATCTAAATCCACGTGTTTTGACTGTGCATGAAAAACTGGATTCATACTCAATGACACTGCACTTGTACTATCACTCCAGATCACAGGAATTTGTTGTTGCACAATACCCATGTCTGCTAGCAAAGCCTGAACCCAAGTCACCTCCGAGGCAGTATCAGCAATGCTACGATACTCAGCCTCCATTTTCGAACGTGCAACCACCTTCTGTTTCTTCGAGTTCCACGTGAGAAGATTGTTACCCAAGTAAACACAACTGCCTGTAGTAGACCTCCTATCGTCAGGATTACTACCCCAATTCGCATCTGAAAATGACACAATTCTTGCTCCATGTTCAGAAGGCTTAAACACCAAGCCATACTGCAGCGTCCCATTCAAATACCTGAGAATACTTTTAACTGCCACAAGATGATTCTCACAAGGCCGATGCATATACTGAGCAACCCTATGCACATTGAACATGATATCTGGCCGTGTATGACACAAGTAGAGGAGAGCTCCCACAATGCTCCTGTAACCAGTAGCATCTTCAATTGGACTGCCTTCATCTTCACTTAGCTTGACTGAGGCAAGCATTTGTGTGTTAGCTGAATTTGCACCATCCATCTTTGTCCGTTCGAGAAGCTCCTGAGCATACTTGCGTTGACTTAAAAACAAACACCCATTACACCTCTGAACCTCAATGCCAAGAAAAAAATTGAGCTGCCCAAGATCCTTAAGAGAAAACTCATTCTTTAACAAATTAATCACATTAGAGACACTTGATTCTGAACTTCCCGTAACAATAATATCATCGACATATACTAAAATATATGTGAACACACCTGATTCACTTTGAACAAACATTGAAGAATCTGTAGCTGACCTTCTGAAGCCAATGGAAACCAAAAAAATCTTTTAATCGCGTGTACCAGTTCCTTGGCGCCTGCCTTAGACCATACAAAGCTTTTTCAAGCTTACAAACCAGCTGCTTGCCATCTCCAGTTGTTGTTTCAAAGCTAGGTGGCTGTCTCATGAACACATCTTCACTCAATCCTTCATTTAAAAAAGCATTATCGATATCAATTTGTCTGAGACTCCACTGATTCGACACAGCTAAAGCTAGCACAACATTAACTGAAGTGGATTTCACAACTGGGCTGAACGTGTCATGAAAATCTTGCCCTGGAACCTGATTAAACCCCTGAGCCACCAGCCTAGCCTTATATCGAGCAACAGTCCCATCTGCATTCTTCTTAATCCTGAAAATCCATTTGCATCCAACTAATGACCGTCCTGAGGGTAATTCAACAAGTTTCCACGTACCATTCTTTGTAAGTGCATTGTATTCTGCATCAACAACTTCTTTCCATTTAGGATCAGAAAGAGCTTCTTGTATCGAGGATGGTACATCATCTTCAGTTGCAGCAAGATATATTTTGGGTTTAAACACCCCTGCTTTACTTCTAGTGGTCATAAGGTGCACATTATCAAATATACTAGGAGCCACAGGTACTGGAATAGTGGAATCATAAGGAGGTACCTGAGGATCAGATTCATTCTCATCATGAACTGGACTAGATGTAGCAGCTACCACTTGAGTATGAACTGGAGAAGACATCATCGAAGACACCTCAGATGTAGCCTGTCTTGGTGATTGAGCCTGGCTATCATGTACCACTAGAGAAGTTGAGTGTGGTGACACACGAAATGAATCATCAGATGCAACATTTTCTCTCATAGCAGGAGACCCTGGAAGATCCACATCATTTACTGTAGAGTCTTCTGTAGTAACAGGTTCTGGAAGTTGAGTGTGGTTCTTTTATTGGTAAACGCTTTGCCTGCAACGGAGGAACTCCCGGTGGAATCACTAGGTGTAAGAGACGAATCTCCAGAATTGGCCATGCTACAACGATACACAGAAAAAGAAAAGAAAAAACGATCAAACGGAAGCTAAACTCAAAAACTTTCTGGTGATTGATACCATGTAGAAATGAAGAAAAAAATAAAGAAAGATAAAAAGAATACTTGAGATTTCTGTTTATTCAAGAATACAACCTATACAATATATAGAACAAACTTAAGCTCATATGCAGAAACCCTAACTGCATAACTGCTAACTAACGCCCTTCTAACAACAAAACTGATTAGCTAATAACTTAGCTAATTCTAGAAGTTTAACACTCGCAACAATAATAGAGACAATATTTCTATATTGGCTGTCTGAGTATGTTATAAGTCTATGTTCTTAGAAGTTACAACAGCCCCGTGATAGATTCGGATTAAATTTGTCAGGTCTATCGACAGCATAACGAAGAGCTGTTGTATTTATCTTATATATATATATGTATATCCAGAAGCTACAGACAACCTTGAATATTCCATGAGACTGCAGATTAAACAACAGAAACCATATGCAAAGAAGCACAGGTGAGCAAACATTAATGATAAGCAAGCAAGCTCCAAACTTTCACCCATAACTGTGTAATGAAATAAATTTAATGTAAAAGAGAAAAACAGTAAATTTATTATCAGAAAGTTGCTGGCATTGCATTGTTGACAATCTATTCTTCTTTTACATATGAATGTCAAGCTTTCAACAAGGTAAAAGTATTTACATGAAACCAATTATATCAGAGGTATCAATGACTGCAGATTCCATGCATTTCAATCTCAGCTTCCTCCATTGCAATAATGGATACCATTACTCTGAAGTCCTTTCTGTTTCGCGCTCTTGCTTAGATTATTCAATCCCCATATTCGAATCGTACGATCATCACTAGCCGATGCCAACATGTGTGGATTTGCCGGATTCCAGCTCACACAATTAACCGCCCCGGAATGACCTGGTAATGACTCTATAAGCTCCCCTGTGCCCCTATGCCATATATAGACCTAAAACGTATATAGTAAAACATAAGAAAAAAAATTAAATTTTACTAAGAACTCAAAAGTAAATCAAATTCCACATAAGTTTACGTTAAATTTCATTTGTGCTTCAAAAGTAAATCAATTTCCTCATAAGTTTACAACAGTTAGAAAAGGTGATTGCATAATGTAATGTCGGTAATCAGTATTCCAGCACTAGCAACCCATACTGCATAGACTCCCCATTCTCTTGAAAAACTCATGTCTGACACGTCTATTGACGGAAGCACAAGGATATAACCCTCCGATAACCTTCCATATACATCTAAAACTATAGAGGAAAATATTTAACATACCCACATCGGACACCACTTGTATCCAATGCTCTGCAGACAACAAATGTGTGCCAAAACATGCATGGCTCATATAATATCGAGCCCATCAGCAGCAAATAAATATCATGTAGCATTTTCCATGAGATAATATCATACAGAAGTAAACAACTACTATGGCAAACCAGCAATGTATACATGTTGTATCTGTGTATTTTGTTTTTTGTTTCATAGTCGCACTAAAGGTAATTTATATTAAGGATACTGCATTCCATATTAATCATTGACTAACTTCTTATTAGAGGTTATATATAACAAATAAAAGTCCGTACCAGTGAGTCCTCGCTACCGCTGGCAATAAAAGCTTCGTCGAGTCCACCAAAACAAGACCTAATGATGAAGCGACTGCGTTTATGGCCTCTATACTTAGAAACAAGCTTCAGATCACCCTCTATATTCCATAGATGGATCTCTTGATTTAAAAGATTTACCAGCAAGAATCTACTGTCTCTCGACAATGAGAATGAAGTTATTGGTTGATCCTCTTCGATAAATCTCTCAACTTTTGCTTCCCGGTCGAGTAATATTATTGCTGTTTCCCGACATATACTAATAATCTGCTTTCCATCACCTGTTATTTCCAAATCTGAAATTTTTAGCGATCGTTGCCCTTTCCAGCACTCTAGCTCTTTCCCATCCAATTCCCACATGCAGATACTCTTATCATTCAATCCTGAAAATATCCATTTGCCATCTGGAGACCATCCACACGAAACCATACCAAAACCCATTTTTTCATAAACATGAAGGCATTCACCAGAAGAGACATCCCAGCGCCTTATGACCTCCTCTGAGCCACACGTCAGAAGCTGATGGTCATCAGGACTCCATGAAACAGAGGAGAGAGGTTTCTGGTGACCAGAGAGTTTATGTTTTAAAGATACTCCAGTTTCATAAACCTACAATGAGTCAATATTATTAGAATGAGAAAATCGATCAATGGCTAGGGATAGTTTATCTAGTCATTAAGTAGTGGTCTACGCATTGACACAATAATACAAGCCCTTGTTTGCTTGAAACTCTGATTCCAACCAAGAGAAAGTTTTAATCACCAAAACCCGTCCATTGTTGAAGAATTAGAAATAGAAAAATGGTGACTGGTCTCGGAAATACTAAATGCTAAGTACTTGCCAAGATGGAACGGAAAAGGGGGGATTTCAATGAAGTGCACCATCACAAAAAGCACCTCTTTTTTATCATATTCCAATATTTTCTATCTTATTACATCCAAATACTTGCACAACAATAACCCTATAATGGGGGGGGGGGGGGGGGGGGGGGGGGGGGGGGGGGGGGGGGATATTTGCTTTAATAATCAGGTTGTTTCTTTGTTGTATCCAAGTTACTTATTGTTACTAAGGTTCCATTTGGTAAGATGCTTTTTCTATTTGTTATTTGTTATTTGCTTTCCAACTCCATAAACTTGAGAAAAAGAAAGCAAAATCATCTTTGATTAAAATGAACAAAGGGCTTAAGCAATCCACAGATTCAAACATAATTCCTCCATTAAAGCAACAACAAGAACCACGGCTGCTCTAAGTTTAATCTCCAAGAAACCACGATTTTTTTTCATTTCATTCATTCTTTATTCTATTATGTTGGTAGAAATTATGTTGAATATGGAGTAGAATATAAATTACAAATAAACCATATGGCATTACGGAAGATGCTAGAGATTGAATATTAAGCATCCAACAATCTATGAAACGTTACTAGATTTAGCTGGAAGTACATAAAAATTACCAAACTCATTTCTGTGACGCAGTATGAAGAGCGAGTTGAAAATGAAAATAAATTAATTACTATAAGTTGGAATTCAAAAAGTTTATACTTGACAAATCAAGTATATACGTTATACTCGTGTTCCAAGTTAATAGCATTACCTCCCAAATGATTGCTGACTGATCATTTGATGATGAAGCTAAGTATTTCCCGTTATGTGAAAATTTCAAAAACCATACTTCATCGGTATGAGCCTGTAATATCTGTTGCAAGAGGATTTAAAATAAATATATAATAATTATTTGCAATTATGCTTTAAGAAAAGAAGAATGCAAGCCCCAAGTGGATAAAATTTCAGAGAAGGAACAAAACATTGACAAAATTAATACTCTTTAAAAGAAAATATAATAAAACTGGTGCACTTAAAATTGTATAGCTGCCAAATGAACTTTCATTAGTCTAAGAAGATATTTTTATGTTTGGAAATACCATCACTTTCTCCTAAAAGCTCTGTCCTATAGAAATGAAAGTGAATCATAAATCATAAGTGTTCTCTAATAAACACAAGATTTATAATTTACTTGGATAACATTTCCAGATGTGCAGCCACATGTTATGTAGCAAAGCAAAGCTGAGTTAACAAAACCAGGTTTAGTGAACCATACAACATATCGTGAGTAGCTTCACTCTCTTACCTAATCTTAATATTCTTGGAACAAACATATGGCTACCAATGAAAGAAGATATTGACTCGGACATTTACCAGTTTAGAAATGACCTTTCATCAGCATACTTGTTAATAAATCACATTGAATTCAATATTTTCCAAAAAATTCTCAAGCACCATGACTAGGAATCATCCTCGCAAGTCTTCCAATCACGCATGAGGTAGTAAAGAGCTCGCTATCTAGTCAATTAAGGACTTCAAATCACTTATTCTAAGAGTATCTCTACGACTTCATCAATGTTAGATCTTTTTCCTTCACATCATCTCTGTAAAAGGTGAGAGCGTCTGAAAACAAAACTGTTCCTCTTTGGTTACTTAATATTGGTCTTACATTGCCATTTTCAGATTCTAACAATCCCTTCAACAAACTTTAGAGAATACTGTAAATAGATACAATGGGTAGAAAATGCCTTAAGATTGAATCCAACAAAGAAATTGTCCCTCCAAAAAGTATTCAAGCTAATTTCAGTGAAAAGGTAAACAGTGCACTTTAAAACCTAAATTATAACCAAATACCTAATATCAGTTCTCTCATTCCTGAACCAAAAAAGATTAAAACATAATATCCATACTGATAAAGCACAACTTAAAATAGATTTCTAATTTACACAAAAATGATAAAGAACTCATAGTGTACAATTTGTTATGTAATGCAGATGAAAATTTACATCAATAAAAATGTAAAAAAGACTCGGAAGTTTGCCAGATTTTAACAAAAGATAAACAACAAAAAGAAAATCTGATTAGCAGAACAAAATCAAACCTGCAATGCTTGAGAAGGAATTTGATCTCTCCCACACTGATGATCAGAATATAGTGACATTTCCTTATCCAAAGAGTTGTGAAATATGCAAGCATCTCGTTGTAAGACAAGGGCCTGTTCAACTAAATGCTCCAACCTTCCTTCGGGGATCATAACTGTAGGTGGAAGCAGCTTCTGTAATTCTTCCAATAGTTTACTCCGGGATCTTGCCCTCAATGTATCTTGTTTCGGAGACCGAACAGAAGAATGGTAAGATGGTGACACAAGGTATGAAGAAAGCTCACGTACTCTACTATTATTGACACTAAGAGGTGCAATCTCAGTCCTCAATGTTTTCAGAGCATCCATTACTTTTTCTTCATCCAAAAATTCCAAAAACTTCTGTTCCAATATCAGAAAAGAGGCTGATTTTATGGTCTTTTCATCAGTTAGACCAATATTACGCAATGTGATAACACTTTCATCCCAATTCCCCTCAAGAATTTGCCGCATAAATACATTGACCACAGAAGAATGTAACGGTATCCCTGACTCTTCCTCTAGATGAGCACCACTCTTTATATAACCAAGAGAGTATAATGCTTTTGCTATTATTCGGACAAATTCTACCTTCTTGATAACTCCTTTTGAGCCAACAACTTCTTCGCCCCCTTCAGATTGCAGGGGCCGAGCCATTAGGTCACCTGGAGACCCAACTACAGTCTCTTTAATAGTTGAACCGTTTGAAAGACGTCTCAGTTCTTCAGATGATAGTTTCATACGTTTTGAGGCTGGTTCATCATCCTCTACACCTCCCATGAAATGTGCACCTCAGCCCATATATTATTGGAGAGATAAAGAAATGACAATACGGATAAGTTAATTCCTCTAATGAATCACAAGGAGCAAGCTCCTGCATAGAATAGTCAACAAGGAGATATAAGCTCTTAAAATTGACCATAAGAAAGAGAGAAAGAAGTGCAAAGAAAAATCCAAGCATTACCAACAACATGAAAAGGCTACATCTTATCTCCTCATAACAGGTGCACATACAAATCTTTTATACTTTGTCATATCTAGATATCATTTCTTCTCCATATACAAGTTAAAAAAAAACGATCCTCTTGATAATTAAAATACCATCGTTATACTACAATGGCTGCATGTCAGTCAATCATTACAACGCAAATGGAATTTCAATGGCAAAGAGAGAGATTTGGGTTCATAGAAGAACAAGGATATAAGGGAGGCAATGAAGCACCAAAAAAAGAATAAAAGATTCAGATCAGAGCCCTAATGGCATCCATAGGACACTTTGGTTAATCTTAATAACTTCAAAAGAACCTTGACATGAAGAGACCAATGATCGTCTGGGCTTAAAGTTGATAATGGTATGTTCAATATAAGATTCATCGACAGAGAAAAATGGCCATAAGTTTAAGTTTCTAGCTAGAATAACAAATTTATATTGACCAAGACATCAGCTGCCTAGCATCAGAGTTTCCAGTTTTCAGTTATTCTGTAAAACATAACTAATGATCAAAATCCCAATTAACATATCCAAAATACCCAAATAATTGACTCAACCCATAGGACATACATAATTGCAGCTGGTCACTTCATTTTTTATTTACATCTCAAGCTATAACACAATGATCAGTTTTCTGGCAACAGCTATCCTGATGACTTGGTTATCTGTCTTGAATAAAAATATTTTTGCACTGTACACTGATAGATATCATATGGAAAACGAAGGAAGCCCTGGATAAGTCCACTAGTTAGTCAGCCTAAGGTATCCAACGTAAGTTGCTGGATCACTTCAAATTTCAGCAAAAAACCAAACAAACTTGGGAACTTGCACTTGTAAAGACAAACTATAAAGATCGCTGCTCCCCTTCAGGTTTAGGGTTTAGAAAATTTTTGTAACTTGATATAACTGAAGACATTATAAATAAGAGAGAAAAATAAAACATCATTCTAATCTAGCTACAAACAGGACATAAAGTATCAATATATCATTCAGGGATTATTCTTACCACACTATTCTCATGCAGAATGCTTTTTGAAAATTGAAGGGAAAGAGATTCTGATTTAGTCATATTGAAACAATAAATTAAAAACATTTCAATCAATTTTATTGTAATCACACATGATGTGCTAACAAAATCTGACATCAAATTCTATTGTTCTTGAATAATTTCTTTGTGATAAAAGGTTATCAATGTTTATAACCCTACAATCACCATTAACTAAAAGCAACTGGGATTTGTTAGTACAAGTCTTTGCAACTTAAGTTCACCGAGTTGTGCAGGGGACAATTGTTAACAAATATTTACAAAGCTGGGTAACTTCAACCACTACTTACACAACTAAAGATGCAGAAATTATCATTACATTCATTTTTGGAAGAAATTTGTTTCTTCTTATAAATTTGTATCAACCTACACAATTTAAACATAGTGGCTGACATGTCTCCAAGTACGACTGTACGACTACTCTATCCAAAATTAACATTAATAGAGAGAAACACGGACAAAAGCATAAAGAACTGACAAAGCATAGGTTTGTTTTGCTAGGAGCGGTGGAACTTAAGTAATAAAAAATTCTTAATATCAATGTGCAAGCCTGAGAAGATTGCAAATTTCAAAATTCAAACTGTTAGCCTAATGGTCTACAACTAAAATGCTGAGCCAGCTATAAGATGTAACTAAATAATGAAACCTGCATTTATAATTGATTAAAAGAATCAGGTTGCCACAATATCAATATATGATGAAGTTCAAGCTACACAAATTACATTTATAAGATCATTTGAAAAGGATAAAAAGGAAGACCCTTTTCACCATCAGTAACATATAGAATGAAGAAAGCAAATGATTTTAGATCCAAAATTGAATAAAAACAAGTTCTTAGCAGAAATGATGGCAAACCCACATCAGAAATACAATCAATAATGCAGAACCTGATCAATAACATAGAAATATAAGCTACTAACCCAAAACCAGCAAAACATTAGATTACAAGGTAAATCAGGGTAAATCCAGCAGTAAAAAAATCTGAAATAACCACAGAGGGATTATGAACAAACAAGCCGATTCAGATCAGAAAGAATCGGATTGAGAAACCAATCATTCAAAAACTGTGAAAAGACATTATAAAATAAACGATTACCCTGTTCTTATATGTCGGCAAACACTTGATTTTAAGCAATAAACATGAGAAATGAAAGGAAAACTAAAAAGGGTATAAGGATTCAAATCAGATGAGAAAGTGTAAAAGGTTAATCCGTACCCAAGTGAAGGAAAGGTGAGCGTTTGGTACCTTTGCAGAGGGGTAGAAAACAAGAGATTTTAAGAGCTTTTTTGCCTTTGCGTGGAGGAAACCACCTCAAAAGGGGGCTATAAAGAGTGTTTGAGAATTGAGGTATTAGCTTAAGCCAATGGGGCTTTCTGAAACAGTTTTCATCTTCTCGAAATCTAAAGGATAATGCTTTCCTTAAGGCCAATTCAGGCCGATCTTGATGATGGGTTGGGCTCATAGCAAAATCTAATGGTCTCGTTTTGATGATTAGTTTGCTTTATCTTTTCTATTAATACAGTAAATAAGACGAGAAAGATCGCGAGTTATTTGAGCTTGATTCGATTAATGCTATGTTAATATTCGATTTAATTGGACTCAATTTGAGCTCGAGTTCTTGCGAGCCGAGATGAGCTGTTTGATACCCGACTCGAAAAACTCGCGAGCTACTGTAAAATAACTAAAATGTAGATTGAATGTTTTTTATTGTTATGTTAGTTTAATTTTTAGTTTAACTTTCTATAAATTTTCATGTGTACTCTTCTCTTTCAACTAAGATTAAGAGGTTTTTAATGAGGCAGGTAGAATTATTATTATTATTGTAAATGAAACGAGACGGAAAGTGAGCTACTTGAGTCCGACTCGGTCAAAGTTCGATCAACACTCGACTCAAGCTCGAGTTCTTAACGAGCTGAGTTGAGCTCAACACACTCAAACTTGAGTCAAGCCCGAACTTTACTCAAATTCTTAACGAGCCGAGTCGAGCTCAGCACTATTTGAGCTCGACTCGGCTCGTTTACACCCCTATTTTCTATATTGTTTCTGAATTTTGAAAATATTTCGTGCACTAACACTGGTAAATTTTATTTTTATAGTTTAGAGTATAGGTGTTTAGTTTAAGGTTCAGGTTGTAAGGTTTGGAATTTATGTTTTATGGTTTCGAATTAGGTTTTAGAGGTTGAGCTAAGGTTTATGATTTAGAGTTTTAGGATTAGGGTTTATGATTTAAGTTTTTATAGTGAAACTAGCTATACATGTAGGAAAAAAATATTTGTCAGTACATGGTATAATTATCTTTTTTAATATTTTTTAAGTATGATTATATGATAATATTTGTTCTATGCTTTTAGTTATTTGAAAACGTAGGCATCATACATATTAGCTGCTCAAATTCAAGTCTCATACGGATAACAATGCTCTATTTTTCACTAGAACCACCCAATGGTTCTGTTTTCGAATTTTATAATATTAGGAGTCAAGGTCGATTAGAAATAAAGGGTAAATTGTATAAATAATCCTCTCATTATAAGGTGTTTTTTTATTGAGTCTCCCCACTATAAAAAGTTACAAAATAATTTTTTAACTTAAAAAAGTAACAAGTTGACCTGGCATTGTTAATAATTTTATCAACTTTTAATGGTTGATGACATCTCAGTTAATAAAAATTGACATAATAACACATTTACTCCTCTATATTTAAACATTCAATCAATTTAGTCAGAATTTAAAAAAATTTAATAAATTTACTCAATATTACATCAATTTAACCGAAAGATTCCTATAGTGTAACTCATAAAGATTTTCTAAAGTATTAGATTCGAATTAAATGGTAATAGATCACATAATACAAGTGAAAAGGAGGAGGGGGTTACTTTCTTCTAAGCTTGTAAGGAGCAGAAGAACCCAGTTTTGCAATAGATGAAGAAGAAGGAGACAGAACATGTCTCTGATTATGTTTCTTTTGATCGGCTTTGTCTTTGTTAAATGCCTCCAACAGCTTTTCTTTCAGTTCAGTAAGCCATCTTTTCTTCATTCTTTGCTCTTCCAAGCTGCATTCTTCAAACAAACATATTATCCACCAAGAACTTGTCCAGCACGTCCGCACAATGTGGGAAGTATCGCCTCCCCGTTTCTTTTTTTTTTTTTTGATAAGTTGTGTTTTATATCCAAAGAAAGCAGTCAAAGCTGCAACAACATACAAAATTCAGCTTGGGCAGCCATCCCTCTAGGGAATTCCCCAAGTATCTCTAAACGTATTATTTACAGCTACAAGTCGTATATCCTTACTATGTATACGTATATGGACAGTGTTCCTAATACAAGCCACTAAACTAGCACAATCACGAGAACAACTTCTAAATTTTCGAAAATTCCGCTCCTCCCAAATGTGATAGATAAAGGAACCCCAAGCAAGTTTACAAACCAGCACCATGGCTTTCCTCCCCTTCAGATTCGTAGAGAGCCACAGAAGTTCTGCATCCCAGTCCATAACATTTCGAGTTATCCCACACAGCAACAAAAGAGCACTCCATACTTGTTTTGAATAAGCACAATCCGAGAATAAATGGTTTCGAGATTCTTGCTCAGCATTACACAAGCAGCATAACCCGTCTCCAACAATCCCCATTTTGCAAAGCCTATCCATCGTGGGCAATCGATCTAGGACAGCCATCCACACAATAAGAGAATGCTTAGGGATACGGGCTCCATACCAAACCAACCTCTCCCATGGCACCTTAGGCGCAGCTTCACGAACCACACTCCAAGCAGACTGCATGGTGATAGGTCCTTGAGCATATAGAGTCTGGACCAAGCTCCTCATCTTCAGCATCTTCCTTATACTCCAACTGAACCACGGTTTCGGGGCAACTGACCAAAAATCCTGGCCCTTAAAGACATAAGCATGAACCCATGCAACCCATAAGGATCCATCCACAGCTAGTAGGTTCCTGATTAGCTGAATAGTACAAGACTTGTTCCAAGTATAAAGGTCCTTAACGCCAAGACCACCTTCACTTTTCGGCCTACAAATATTCCTCCATCCCACACGAGCACCGTGAGCAGCAGCATCCTTCCCATGCCAGAAGAAACGCATACAAAGTTGCTCAATACGCCCTATGACACACTTAGGCAAAATGACCTGCCTGCTCCAGTAGTTAACAATGCTAAAGACAACAGCATTAATGAGCTGCAACCTGCCAGCATAAGATGGCGATGAGACCATGCTTCAAATCTGCGTTTGACCTTCTCAATGAGGACATTACAGTCCTTTTCCGAGAGCCTCCGCGTCACCAATGGTATCCCCAGATATCTGACAGGCAACACTCCAATTTTGAAGCCCGTGATAGCACCCCAACTGCTCTGTTGCTCTCTTGTAACACCAGCAACAAAAAGCTCTGTTTTAGCAATATTAAGCTTGAGGCCGGATATGTCATAGAATTCTTCCAGTACACTTTGAACTCCAAAGATAGAGTCCAGGTCTCCCTTACAAAAGATAAGCAAATCATCGGCAAAGCTTAAATGAGTCAGCTTGACCTTTCTGCATTTCGGGTGAAAACGAAAGACTCCATTCTCAGCAGCAAGATTAAGCAGGTGAGAGAGCACGTTCATGGCTAGAACAAATAAGTAGGGAGAGAGGGGATCACCCTGCCGAACCCCTCTCCTACCTTTGAAGAAGCCTACAAGGGTGCCATTTAGTGAAATAGAAAAACGGCTCCCAGTATAACAGACCTCAATCCATTTTCGGAATCTTTCAGGCAATCCAATGGCTTCTAAGACAGTAGAGATAAAGTTCCAACTTAGAGTATCAAAAGCCTTTTGCAAATCAATTTTCAAAGCACATCTAGGCGAAATGGATCTCCGGCTATAACCTTTCATTAATTCCTGAGCAAGCAACGTGTTGTCAACGATGCTCCTCCCCTTGATGAATGCAGACTGATTCGGAGCGATTACAGTAGGCAAGTACCCTGTTAGACGCGCAACCAGAATCTTGGTGATAGCCTTATACACAACAGAACAACAGGAAATCGGTCGAAATTCCTTTGGAGTGCAAGCATTAGCTACCTTCGGAACTAGAGTAATTGCAGTCGCATTAAACGCCGACAGCAAAGTGGAGGAATTAAAGAAGTGCCGTATCGCATCAGAAAACTCAGCTCCCACAATTCCCCACGCAGCTTTGAAAAACCACGAAGTGTATCCGTCAGGGCCAGGGGATTTATCATTCCCCTGGGAAAAAATAGCTGAGCGAATCTCAGAATTAGAAATAGTTGCAGTCATGCTGGAAAGAACATCTATAGGAACAGAGACATTAAGCAACCTTCGAAGACTCTCAACATCACAGGAACGAACGTTTGAATCAGTAGATCCAATCTGGGATGTAAAGAAGCGAAGGAATACATCAGCCATTCCCTCGAAAGACTCCACTCTGCTGCCACTGTCATCCAACACAAATCTAATAGTCCCACGTTTGCGTTTTTCAGCAACAGCTGAATGGAAGAAACGTGTACCTCGATCCCCCTGCTGCAACCAGTCAACTTTAGCTTTTTGCTTATAGAAATTAAGCTCAGCTTGCTCAAGGTTGTAAAGATCTCCCTGCAGACGTTTCTCCTCCAAGACATTAACACTAGGTCCACCGCTCAAATTTGAGATCTGCAAAGCTTCCAGATTAGCTCTAGCTTCCTCCACGCGTTCGGAAATATCTGCATAATGCCCTGCGTTAAGACCCCTTAATTTGGGCTTCAGACGCTTAAGTTTGTTGAACAGAACTTGCAGCGGATTGCCTTGAACAGGCTCAGCCCACGAGTCAGCAACAATACCCAAGAAATCTGGGTGCTGCGTCCAAAAGTTAAAAAACTTAAACGGCTTGGGCCGATGAACAGGAGCACAAACATGAAGCTTAATCAGGCCCGGGCTATGGTCTGAAACGCCAGGCGCCAAAAAATCAACACCTGAATCACCAAAGTCCAAATGCCATTGCGTGTTAACAAGAATCCGGTCTAATTTCCGTGCAAGGTAAGCATCCTCCTGCTTATTTGACCAAGTAAAGACCGGCCCGCTAAACGGATGATCCTGCAAGCCCACATCCCCTAAGCACCTTTGAAAGCTAGAGATATCAGGGGTGGAGTGCGGCCCAAAACGATCAAAGTCAGAGCTCTCTTCAGCGCTTAAAATAACGTTGAAATCCCCGCCAACAGTCCATGAAGAACCAGCCACAAAGCCTTCAATCTGCTGCAACTGTTGCCATAGCCCCCGACGCTCAATATTGTCGTTACTACCATAAACAGCTGACACAAATAAATTCTTTCCAGCTAATTCACCTCGAATTGTTATAGACTGAGATTCAGCAAGGACCAATGAAAAACTGAGATGCTTACGACAAAGCACCCAGATCTTACCCAGTGGAATAGATGCATAATTATGAAAAACTGTCCAATCATCAGAAAAAACTTTCGAAACCTCAGCAAAACGAGGTTCACGCACCCTTGTCTCCAACAAACAGAAGATATCCACATTCAAACTCTCCATACGCTTCAACACTGCACGTTGTTTTTTGGGGTTGTTAAGGCCCCTAACATTCCAAAAGACAATGCTCATTGGGTATGTGAAGGGGGAACAGCACCCAGACTCTTACTCCCATCAGCTTTAGCCTTAAGCTTAACCTTCTTTGTTTTCATTTCAAGCAGCAAATTAGCAACACCATGCGCCACAGCACGCGGACGGCGATCTAAGCTATCAGAATCAACTGTAGCCAAGGCATCAAACATATTTTTTGAAACAGCAGGCTCCTTCTTCCGCAACCCACGTTTCCTAGAATCAGGACTCTGCAAAGGGGGAAACGCTTCATCGACCAGTGGCATTGGGATGGAGCCAATCACCACTTCAGGTCCAGCACCAGGTGACAGATCCTTTCCAGTAGTTCCTGCAGCATCATCAGTTGCAATAACCACAGGTAAAGCATTTGTTGCCAAGCTAGGCTCTGCAGACTCATTCGAAGACTCAACTTCCACAGTCTCACCAGGACCAATATCACCTTGTTCCATGGTAGCAACAGGGACTTTAGGTTTCCCCTCAGCTGCAGCCTCACTAGGTCCTGCAGAATTCGAAGGATCCACAGTCCCACTCAGACCAACTTCACCTTGTTCCATGGTAGCAACAGGGGCTTTAGGTTTCCACTCAGCTTTGCTTGGTGCAGTGCAGGCTTTATCAGAATGGCCAAAAATACAGCAGTATGAACAGCAAGGAGGCATCCAGGGAATTTTTACATGGATCTGAACAATAGTCTTATCCCGCATACGAACAGGGATAATACGAGGCACCTTCTGACCCGCTTCCACCTCAATACAGACCTTTGCAAACTCAAGTTTCTCACGAGCCGCAGTTATGGAATCCATGTACATAGGAACCCCAATAGCACTCGCAATGTAGCTCAAACCCTTCTTCGAGAATAGTTCCAAGGGCACGTTATGAAGTTGTACCCAAATCGGCATCCGACCTAGGTCAAATTCCAACCTCTGTAAATTCGGCTCCTACTTCCGCAGCACAAGCAATTTGTGATGAATATGCCAAGGGCCGGTCTCCAAAACCCAGTCCCGATCAGCTATACTAGCGAAGGAAAAAACATACAAGTTCGATCCAGCGATACTAACCCTCGTGAGCGATTTGCCCCACAGGTTAGCCACAATCTTCTTCAACGCCACAAAATTCGGAGCGCCTCCAAGGAATTGCCCAACCAAAGCACATCTCCAAGCAGAAACGCCATCGTCAAATATCTCCGCCGGAGGATCGATCAAAACAGATCCTTCGTCCTCACCAGGGGAAAAGTATTCCAAAGTTTGCTCATCATTTCCCCCGAAAAGCAAAGTTTTCTAGTCCACAGAAGACATGCAAGAAGTTGCAACGAAGAAAAGAAAAGAAATCACCAGAGGAATCGTATCTGAAAGCAGAGATCAACGAAGAAGAAGAGAAGAAAACCCTAGGCCGTTAGGCCTGCTAACTTGCGCCTACAGAGCATTTTCTCTCTCGTGACATTTAATGGGTCTCTGCCTCCCCGTTTCCACTGTCATTTACGGATCTAAACGAATAAGATAATGTAACATATAGGTCTGATTCCGGTCATAGATGGTTTGGAGTGATGGATGATACCTGTTTTAAACAGGGTGAGCAACCTCAGATGAAGACCTGTTGTGTGTGTCGTAGGCGATTCGTTCGAATCGAAGCTTGTGTTTGTATCTGCGTCTGCAATTTCCATGGCTACTTTGGCTTCTGCAGGATATAACAACCGTGCAAATAAGACTGACAACAACAAGAAAATGTTTTACTACCGTATTACTCGATTCAGATACGTTGAATTTTCGGAATACTTACCTCCATTCTCATAGTAGTTCAATTTCATGTGTAAATCATAAGTGATCACTTGCGATGGAACTCCGAGATCCTCCGATTCGGAACTCCGCATCTTCGTCTCAAGGACGTTGATGCATAAACGGTCTTTGTTCGATGGCTCCCCTTGTTTTTTATTCCCATTATAATCTTTGGCTCGAGTTAGTATCCTGCAGATATTGATGGCAATTTGGCCATCCGACGTAGTATCCGCCACACTGGCTCCCTTATTCAACAATGCCACCAACACGGAGGGTTCCTTGCGTCTCGCAGCGACATGAAGAGCCTTAGATCGACATCGGCCAACCCGAGGCTAAGAACCTCGTTAATGACTTTGGGGTCACGGTAGGCAGCAACATAGTGGAGTGCATAGGCTTCATCTAATGTGACATTGGATTCATTCAAGAGGAGTTTCAACAGTTCAACTTCATCAGAATCCAGTGCCTTGTGGATTTTCCGAATTTGTTTTTCAAGGACTGAGTTGGACTCCGTCGTGACTAGCTCGTGTTCAAGACGGAGTGACCGGATCTTGCCGTAAACTTCGGGAGGCAGTTCTTTCTCTAGACATACGTTATCGAGATCGGATTTTGCCACTCTTTCGATGGAGACAGATAAAGAGTTGATCCAAATGATAGTGAAACGCAGCTACGAGAATTGGGATCACATCTTCCGTAAGTGCCTTCTCAACAATGTTCAAAAGATGGCGCTTCATTAACAAGGAAATTGAGTAAGAAACATGTTCAACAAATCCAAACACCAACTATTTTTGACTAATTAAGATACAAACAAAATATATAAAAAAGAGTTCATGCAAAATAATGCGATAAAAAATAATTAAGTTCGAAGAACTATTTGATCTGTATCTATTTAAATATAAATCGTCTCCCCCTTTTCTATGCTTACCCCACCAATGAGTTTGATGTTTAAAAATAAAATTCGATATAGCTCAAGCTAAACTTTGAGCCTCGAATATCAAGTCGAGCTCTAGATTCTAATAAGCTAAGCTGACGGTAAATCTAAGAGTTAATTGTAGTACATGTTCTTAAATTATGGCTTTAAACTTTTGAATATTTTAATTTTATCCTCAAACTATGACTTTTATTTTAAATTGATCCTCAAATTTTTAAATGTTTCGGTTTCATCCTCAAACTATATAACATGCTAAATTGGTCCCCCAAATTTTTCAGCATTTCAATTTCATCCTCAAATTATTGTTTATATCTCATCATATTATTAAATAATACACATCAGTGTTTAAATGAAAATTAACAATTTTTACAACAATTTTATTAACATGAGATACGATTAGCATATATCGATAATTTGGGGATGTAATTAAAATTTCAAAAATTTAGAGGACCAATTTAAAATAAAAGTAGTAGTTTGAAGATGAAATTGAAAAGTTTAAAAGTTTGGAAGTGAATTTATAACGAGGGCGTTGTTTAAGAATAAATTTAGAATGTTAAAACCAATTAGACCATAACATTATAAATTTAGAAGATGAGATTTGGTTTCCAGATTCCATGCTTTGCTTGGAAATCACTCTGGAAAAGTTTGGGTACGAATGGGAAGAAGACAGACAGAGGCTTTAGAAAAGAACAAATCTTACAGACAGTTGACTCAAAACACACTAGTCTTTCAGGAAAAAAAAATTGTGGTCTAAATATGTCATGGTCCGTGTAAGATTTCAAATTTTAAATTTTAGTCCTATAATTTTAGGGTATTGAGCTCCGAATAAAAAATTCGTGCCTCTTTTTTGTGTTCTTTTATATGTCCACCAATAATTTTATGTTAAGTATATTTTGAATAGAAATCATGTCCCTTTTTAGGGGATATTTTGGGGGATAATTCAAATTGGATTGATAATTTAGTTTCTAGGGTAGTTTGGGGGAATTTTTGGGACGAAGGCCGAAACCTACAGTACCACGCCACCTCCTTATGGCGTGGTCACTTTTATGGCCAACCTCGTCACCTTCTCTTGGCGAGGTCACATGGTGACTGCCTTCGGCTGGCTGGTCGGCTCTGGTCAGCTCACATGGTGGTTGATGGCTGGTGCCTCAACAAAGGGAAGGGTGACCTCGCCACCTCCTTATGGCGAGGTCACAGGGGCCATGCATGGCCAGCTAACAGTTCATGAAAGGTATGTATCTTTTAGGGTTTGGCATTGGTTTAGGGTTATAGCTTATGTTTTAATTAAATTTATTAAAATTTTACGTAGGGTTGATGCATGGCGAGGTCATATGGCCCATGCATTTTACGTAGGGTTCATGCATGATAAGTATGGTTTAGGGTTTAGGGTATGCGTGGATTAGGGTTTGGGGCTAATTTACGGTTTAGAGGTAATTTTCGGGCGGATCTATTTTTACGTTAATTTGAATCTAATATAAATTTAATATATTTTGATTTGAATTAAAAATTGAATCATGAATTTTCATTTAACTTTTTTTTAATTTTTAATTTTTTACGAAAATAAAAAATAATTGAATGAACAACTAATTTATTGAACCTACCTAATACTTTATATGTTAATTTTCACACATTTTTTTATCACTATTCAAATTAAAATTATATAAAAATATTTATATAATACTTTATATGTTACTTTTCAGTTTCGGTATTGGTTTAGGGTTTAGGGTTTGTGTGGATTAGGGTTTGGGGCTAATTTGCGTTCAAGGCGTACCTATTTTTATGTATAGGTTTAGTGTTTAAGGTTAAGGATGAGTATTCTAATGAGAATTTATTTTTTGAACCACCAAATAAGGGATTATTAACCAAATTTTATTGTATCAGTTATCATCCATTATGCTTGGGCATGCTTCTCATATCGGTATCAATTATCGTCCTAAAAGTTTAAATTTTATTGATTTTATTGTATACGTAATAAACTAACCTTGAATAAAAAAAATTAGTAACACTCCTATTGAATCTATCTAGAACTAAAAAATTCAACACTCTAATTTCATATCATATTATTATTATTAGGTTTAATAGTGAAAAAATGCTCAAACCATACATTTTTCATACAGGCAACGACAAAAGTCAAATTTGAAGATCTAAAGGCTATTATAAAATATATTATGTATGTAATAACTAAAAAATAAAAAAGTAAGTGAAAATAAGGGTTGGCGAAGACAACCACCATGTGACATCGCCAGGAGGGGGTGGCGATTAGGGGTGTTCAAAATTACCCGATTCGAACTACCCGACCCGACTACCCGAACACAAATAATCGGGTATTTACCCGAAAATTTTTTTTACCCGGGTCGGGTACCTGGCCCGTCATTTCCCGGGTCGGGCCCGGGTCAAAAAATATGATTTTTTCGGGTACCCGGTTACTTTCGGGTACCCAGTTACTTTCGGGTACCCGGTTCCTATTTTTTTATTTTTTATTTTATTAGATTACTTAATATTTTTACTTTAGAACTATATTTAAATCTCTAAATTCATTCTATATTTGTATTATATGCTTTCATGTTTTAAATTTTCCAACAAAAAAATATTAATTTGTGAATATGTAAGATTCGATATGAAACAAACAACAAGGTTTCTCTATTGCATTTATGCATTAATAGGTTTCTTTAAAAAATATGAGATTAAAAAAATAACGATCGAGATTAATATTTTTAATGTCTTTCTTATGGTTATAAACTTCAAATCATTATTATTTTTTTATTTGGATCATGTGTTATAAACTTTTAAAGTTTTTTTTTAATTTTAAAATAAATAAATAAATAAAAATAAGAACCGGGTACCCGGTACCCGATTTTCCGGGTACCCGGTACCCGATTTTACGGGTACCCGGGTTTAACGGGTACCCAATTATCATGTAACAATCTCAAATGGGGCTGGTAAAATTTTAAGAATTTTTGGGAGATTTAATCTTTTATTTCCTAGAATAATAAGTTTTGGGACTTAATTGAATGAATTCAGGTTTGGGAAGCTTGATTTATAAGGAATTGATGACCAATTTGAAAACGGAATAAAGTTTGGAGACAAAAGTGTGAACTCCCCAAAAATTAAATGGCTAAGAGTGTAATTTGACCTTTTTTTCTTTGAAGGATAATATATCAGCTAAGTTTAACGTGTTGGCAGAGGGAAAGAAATGAAGAAAGAAAGGTGAGAAAGAAAAAAAATAGGTAGAGATTCAATCTCAGATCTACCGAGATCCGACCGTCCATTTTCGACACCTCCACCACCATTGCGTTCATCTTGTCGAGTCGAGTTCACCGGTACCAAACGACATCATCATCGGAGTCACCGTTGGAGGGGGTGTTTGTTTATCGTCGGAAAACTTAAAAGGTTAGTATTCGAACTTTGAGTTTGAATTTTGAAAATCCGAGGCCACCACCGTGTTCGGAAGGTCGAAAACTATCGGCCTGTAAAATTTGGTAGCCAACGGCCGGCCACAGCCGCCCCACGCGCCGCCGGTCGCGAGTGGGCTTCGTCTGGGCAGCCGAGTCGGTTGACCGAGTCAACTCGACCGAGTCAACCCACTGAGTCAACTCGCCCGAGTCAACCCAGTGAGTCGACTCGCCGAGTCAGCCTTGGACCAGTGACGTCAGCGTTGACTTTGACCGCTGACGTCAGCGTTGACCGTTGACCGTTGACTTTGACCAAAAAGTCAACTTTTTCCGAAAAGCCCTATTTTACGTTTTTCGACGTCTTGAGTCCGATTTTGAAGCCCGTTTTGTGAAATTCTAACCCGAAAGCCTCCGAATTGGACCTTGAACTCGAGTTTGCTTTTGTATTTTAATAATCAATTATGAGTAAGGTGATTAAAGACTGAAATTGGAATTTGTGCGATTGAAGGTATTCAAGGTTCCTTGTATTCGGGATGTTGAGGACGTCACATTCGGGTTCGAGTGTGACCAAATGAAGTATAATGATCGACCAATATAACTCGGAACTAAGGTAATACATTACTACCTCTTGTATGCTCTATGTACATGTCGATATCTGGTTAACGCATGCATGCTTATGATGTCGTATACTATAAATTCTGTTTAATTTGAATCAGATTCGAGCGTTAAGTATGGAAATTGATAGTACCAAATTATTCGAATAAGATTACAAATGGGCTAACAGTATCAAAAGTTCTAATAGTTAAATTCAGTTAAATCCGCAACTCAATCAACAATGTGTAAGAATCGAGGCCCAGAATACGGAGTGAGAGATATTAATTATGAAATTACGAAAATGCCCTTGGAGCATAAGTATGACTAAACTACCCCTCTAATAAAGGAAATGACCTAAAGTCTGCATTCGACCTGATTATGTAATTTACACTACTCAAGATGTAGGTTTTAATGGAAAGACTTCGGCATCTTTATGCAATACGTGTGATACAAACTCGGATAATCCCTCAAACTTTGTATAACACATGAATGAGAATTATCTGGAAATATTGTTGAAATTCTAAGTCGATCCTTATGACAGTAATGCGTGAATTAAATGAGAATAGTCGAAATGACCAAAAAGACGGTAACGCCCTCGAGCACCTAAATGTCTGATTAATTTGAATGACGTTATACCCTCAAGTTCTGTAATGAATGAATCGTCTGTAAAGGGCCGGAGAGTTAAGACGACTTAATACTGTTTGAGTACGTGAATGATGGAGGTACCAAATGATAATTCAGAAAGAAATGGTGGATTTATCCCAATTTCCAAAATGACTGAAAAGCCCTCTTGAGTCCAATATGCAGTTATGCATTTGATGAAATTCTGAGATTTCTAACAAGACTTTAAGGGCTAAAGCGCCCCTAAGTGTTAGTAAGCACACTCATGTATGATAATCACTCCTGATATTATAATAAGGTTGGAAGTTTTTCCGCACAGAATATAAGTTCGACTACTCCGCGGCAGGTCTGGTGGTGAAATATGAAAGCAACCGTTCATATATACGATACAGCCGGATACTTTAAAAGGGATATGTTAGTTCGAATGGTTTTAGAGGCTCGATAAACTTCTGGAAATTTTAAATATTGTAAATCATAATGTTCTCATGATGGGGCTAAATTACAAAATCACCCATGATTGTTAAAAGACCAAAATGCCCTCGTTGGCTAAAGTAATCAAAATAGCCCCGAATATATCTGATATCGTGAAAGATCTTGACGTAGAAATCTCTGAACGCCTGTTTGGATACCTGATGGGCAAATAGAAGTTTTGAGCCATCGTTTATGCCTTGTTGGTATAAAATTACCAAAAATGTCCGTGTATGATAAAATGACCATAATGCCTTGTAAGCCTAAATGGCCGAATCACTCAGGATATGCCAAAGCTCACAAAGATCTTGATGTATCATCTCCTGAATATCTAGGTTAAATCGTTAGTATGAACCCCTTTTAATAGGGGCCACGTTTCAGAACTCCGTTCAAGTTGTCAAAAGTTTAATATGTCACCTTCCGTAAATGCCAAATATCTCTGAGAAATGATCTGTCCCATCTAGTGTGTTCCATGTGTGCTATATTCTGTTGAATGAACTGTATAATTAATTAATCATGAATAATATTATGTTTGATGACATCCTCTGCCTATATGATATATGTTTGCTCAATTTGTATACTTGCTATGTGATTGCTTGATTTGTAATGGTATTGTCTGATTGTCCGATAAACTCGATAGTATGATCTGTTAGTTTGACCTATGATGGGAAAAAAAGTCTGTTTGCATGATGAATGATGAAAATGTTTGCTATGCTCAATGGTATGTCCATTTATCTGTTAAAAGCATGAATCTTCCGTTTCTGATACTCTAAATATAATATGTCTGTTACATGTATTATGTTACTCATGTCTGAAATCTGATTACCGATTGTCATCTGGGGTATACTGTTGGGTTATGATATGAAGTCTCTGTCGGTACAGCCCTGATCAAGCTGGTAAATCCTTATGGACCTAAGGCATCCCCTTAGGTGGCACCTATGCCCGTTGGGCCTAGGGTAAGTCCTTATGGACTCAAGGTCTCCCCTTGAGTGGCACCTAAGCCCATCGGGCCTAGGGTAAGTCCTTATGGACCTAAGGCATCCCCTTAGGTGGCACCTATGCCCATCGGGCCTAGGGTAAGTCCTTATGGATGCAGTTCTGGGGGACTGCATTTTGGTGTAAGGTTGGAGGGTATTTCTTGTAAACTTCTGTATGAACATTGGACATTTGCATTTAATCTGTTATGTGCTCATATGATATGATGTTAAGTACTTATGTATGTTGATATGTACTTATGTATGTTGATTTGTACTTATTGGAACACACTAGATGCCAAACTCTCTGATTTCTACCTCGTAAGTTGTCGGCCTATAAAATTTTCGCCTAATCCTCAAGGTTTGATTAAAGAACAAATACCATTATTCTTGAGTATGTTGAAACCCCAAAATAGTAGAATAGAAATAGAGGACTATCACTGCTTGAAACATCATGAAAATGTTATGCCTACCATATATATGTATGAGCTTATAGCATCTTCTGGTAGTTTTGTATTACTGAGCTTTCCCAAGCTCATGTTATTTTTTTACCATCTTAGGATAAAGGATCAGACAAGTTGCACCTATCAACTTCGGTATGGGAGTTTCTTCGGCTCGTCAAGGAGTATGGTATCTATGTAACTATGGGGCATGTGTGTCGTGTTTGTATTATACAAATGAGTCTGAAACTTATTTCCGCAACTTGTATCATAATTGTTTTATCGTTTTGAATGATTTCTGAAATTGTATTTTAAATCATATATTTGATTTATGATTTTAAAGGTTTAACCATATGTTTATTTGAAATCTTACTGTGGGTCGCTCTTGTGACCCTAATGTGATTTCCTAGGATCCGTCGTAATGCATAGGCGGGTCTAGGGGGTTACATTTAGTGGTATTAGAGCTTAGAGTTGCGTCATTCTGGGTAGATCGGCCGATCGTCTGTCATAGGGTGTCTGGTCTGTGCATGCCCCTAGATCATAACCGTACTCCTCCGTGCCGAGACTCCAATGTTGAACCATTTCCTATAATAAGCGCATCTAACTCTTCTGTCCATAATAGCTTGATCTGTACTGGAAAGGAATATTGGTAATGTCTGTCTTCGAATTGGTTTAAATTGATGGGTTTGAATCCATATAAAGAAACTGAGATGGTTAATGTGCGTGCAATTGAAGATATGAATTTGATAGAGAATGAAAGTGGGATCATATGATGTAACTGATATAAGATTTACATGTAATGTCATTCGGTGATAATGATTATGTTTGAGAATATCTTGAAGGAAATTGATAAAAGTGTTATGGATTTAAAAGAAAGGTGTTTGTGAATGTAGCGAAAGTGTAAAGCTCTATGGTGACTCTGTAATATACGAAGGAAGCAATTGTCTAAAAATTTCATTAAAGGTAAGTGATATCCGTATAAAACTTTGATTATGTTTGATTGCCAAGGAGAAAGTTATTTCTACGATAATGTGGCATGGTGTATAGTTATACATATCATCCCTGACTGAAATTCGATGTTACGTCTTAATTTTGGAAGGCTATGTTGGAAGCTTGGATTACTTGTTTGGATTTCAGGTACAGATTCTTATACGTAAATCGATGGTTGATTTAATGGATTAACTCATATCCTATAGGAGATGCTTCTAGGTGGTATGATTATTTCTGTGGTTGTTGGAAAGGTTTCGCATCCCTGACTGAGACCGTTTATAATAAAAGTTATGGGACAAATGTTGTTCTGCATTATATGAAGTTCGTTATAGATTTAAATGTTATATTCTGATTAATTGGTCCAAAATGTATGATGGGATGATTATGGCTCCAAAGTCAATTTGAGTAACTGAAGACACTGCCAGATTGATCCGTAATTGTCGATGAGTCTTGAGAAATAAGGATACCCTGATGGAAAAGTTTCAGTACAAAGATAGATGAAAGTGTAATCTCTTTATTCCTCTGACTCTGGTAAATTTCGAGGACGAAATTTCTTTTAAGGGGGAGAGAATTGTAACAATCTCAAATGGGGCTAGTAAAATTTTAAGAATTTTTGGGAGATTTAATCTTTTATTTCCTAGAATAATAAGTTTTGGGACTTAATTGAATGAATTCAGGTTTGGGAAGCTTGATTTATAAGGAATTGATGACCAATTTGAAAACGGAATAAAGTTTGGAGACAAAAGTGTGAACTCCCCAAAAATTAAATGGCTAAGAGTGTAATTTGACCTTTTTTCTTTGAAGGATAATATATCAGCTAAGTTTAACGTGTTGGCAGAGGGAAAGAAATGAAGAAAGAAAGGTGAGAAAGAAAAAAAAATAGGTAGAGATTCAATCTCAGATCTACCGAGATCCGACCGTCCATTTTCGACACCTCCACCACCATTGCGTTCATCTTGTCGAGTCGAGTTCACCGGTACCAACGACATCATCATCGGAGTCACCGTTGGAGGGGGTGTTTGTTTATCGTCGGAAAACTTAAAAGGTTAGTATTCGAACTTTGAGTTTGAATTTTGAAAATCCGAGGCCACCACCGTGTTCGGAAGGTCGAAAACTATCGGCCTGTAAAATTTGGTAGCCAACGGCCGCCCACAGCCGCCGCACGCGCCCCACGCGCCGCTGGTCGCGAGTGGGCTTCGTCTGGGCAGCCGAGTCGGTTGACCGAGTCAACTCGACCGAGTCAACCCACTGAGTCAACTCGCCCGAGTCAACCCAGTGAGTCGACTCGCTGAGTCAGCCTTGGACCAGTGACGTCAGTGTTGACTTTGACCGCTGACGTCAGCGTTGACCGTTGACTTTAACCGTTGACCGTTGACTTTGACCAAAAAGTCAACTTTTTCTGAAAAGCCCTATTTTACATTTTTCGACGTCCTGAGTCCGATTTTGAAGCCCGTTTTGTGAAATTCTAACCCGAAAGCCTCCGAATTGGACCTTGAACTCGAGTTTGCTTTTGTATTTTAATAATCAATTATGAGTAAGGTGATTAAAGACTGAAATTGGAATTTGTGCGATTGAAGGTATTCAAGGTTCCTTGTATTCGGGATGTTGAGGACGTCACATTCGGGTTCGAGTGTGACCAAATGAAGTATAATGATCGACCAATATAACTCGGAACTAAGGTAATACATTACTACCTCTTGTATGCTCTATGTACATGTCGATATCTGGTTAACGCATGCATGCTTATGATGTCGTATACTATAAATTCTGTTTAATTTGAATCAGATTCGAGCGTTAAGTATAGAAATTGATAGTACCAAATTATTCGAATAAGATTACAAATGGGCTAACAGTATCAAAAGTTCTAATAGTTAAATTCAGTTAAATCCGCAACTCAATCAACAATGTGTAAGAATCGAGGCCCAGAATACGGAGTGAGAGATATTAATTATGAAATTACGAAAATGCCCTTGGAGCATAAGTATGACTAAACTACCCCTCTAATAAAGGAAATAACCTAAAGTCTGCATTCGACCTGATTATGTAATTTACACTACTCAAGATGTAGGTTTTAATGGAAAGACTTCGGCATCTTTATGCAATACGTGTGATACAAACTCGGATAATCCCTCAAACTTTGTATAACACATGAATGAGAATTATCTGGAAATATTGTTGAAATTCTAAGTCGATCCTTATGACAGTAATGCGTGAATTAAATGAGAATAGTCGAAATGACCAAAAAGACGGTAACGCCCTCGAGCACCTAAATGTCTGATTAATTTGAATGACGTTATACCCTCAAGTTCTGTAATGAATGAATCGTCTGTAAAGGGCCGGAGAGTTAAGACGACTTAATACTGTTTGAGTACCCAAATGATAATTCAGAAAGAAATGGTGGATTTATCCCAATTTCCAAAATGACTGAAAAGCCCTCTTGAGTCCAATATGCAGTTATGCATTTGATGAAATTCTGAGATTTCTAACAAGACTTTAAGGGCTAAAGCGCCCCTAAGTGTTAGTAAGCACACTCATGTATGATAATCACTCCTGATATTATAATAAGGTTGGAAGTTTTTCCGCACAGAATATAAGTTCGACTACTCCGCGGCAGGTCTGGTGGTGAAATATGAAAGCAACCGTTCAGATATACGATACAGCCGGATACTTTAAAAGGGATATGTTAGTTCGAATGGTTTTAGAGGCTCGATAAACTTCTGGAAATTTTAAATATTGTAAATCATAATGTTCTCATGATGGGGCTAAATTACAAAATCACCCATGATTGTTAAAAGACCAAAATGCCCTTGTTGGCTAAAGTAATCAAAATAGCCCCGAATATATCTGATATCGTGAAAGATCTTGACGTAGAAATCTCTGAACGCCTGTTTGGATACCTGATGGGCAAATAGAAGTTTTGAGCCATCGTTTATGCCTTGTTGGTATAAAATTACCAAAAATGTCCGTGTATGATAAAATGACCATAATGCCTTGTAAGCCTAAATGGCCGAATCACTCAGGATATGCCAAAGCTCACAAAGATCTTGATGTATCATCTCCTGAATATCTAGGTTAAACCGTTAGTATGAACCCCTTTTAATAGGGGCCACGTTTCAGAACTCCGTTCAAGTTGTCAAAAGTTTAATATGTCACCTTTCGTAAATGCCAAATATCTCTGAGAAATGATCTGTCCCATCTAGTGTGTTCCATGTGTGCTATATTCTGTTGAATGAACTGTATAATTAATTAATCATGAATAATATTATGTTTGATGACATCCTCTGCCTACATGATATATGTTTGCTCAATTTGTATACTTGCTATGTGATTGCTTGATCTGTAATGGTATTGTCTGATTGTCCGATAAACTCGATAGTATGATCTGTTAGTTTGACCTATGATGGGGAAAAAAAGTCTGTTTGCATGATGAATGATGAAAATGTTTGCTATGCTCAATGGTATGTCCATTTATCTGTCAAAAGCATGAATCTTCCGTTTCTGATACTCTAAATATAATATGTCTGTTACATGTATTATGTTACTCATGTCTGAAATCTGATTACCGATTGTCATCTGGGGTATACTGTTGGGTTATGATATGAAGTCTCTGTCGGTACAGCCCTGATCAAGCTGGTAAATCCTTATGGACCTAAGGCATCCCCTTAGGTGGCACCTATGCCCGTTGGGCCTAGGGTAAGTCCTTATGGACTCAAGGTCTCCCCTTGAGTGGCACCTAAGCCCATCGGGCCTAGGGTAAGTCCTTATGGACCTAAGGCATCCCCTTAGGTGGCACCTATGCCCATCGGGCCTAGGGTAAGTCCTTATGGATGCAGTTCTGGGGGACTGCATTTTGGTGTAAGGTTGGAGGGTATTTCTTGTAAACTTCTGTATGAACATTGGACATTTGCATTTAATCTGTTATGTGCTCATATGATATGATGTTAAGTACTTATGTATGTTGATATGTACTTATGTATGTTGATTTGTACTTATTGGAACACACTAGATGCCAAACTCTCTGATTTCTACCTCGTAAGTTGTCGGCCTATAAAATTTTCGCCTAATCCTCAAGGTTTGATTAAAGAACAAATATCATTATTCTTGAGTATGTTGAAACCCCGAAATAGTAGAATAGAAATAGAGGACTATCACTGCTTGAAACATCATGAAAATGTTATGCCTACCATATATCTGTATGAGCTTATAGCATCTTCTGGTAGTTTTGTATTACTGAGCTTTCCCAAGCTCATGTTATTTTTTTACCATCTTAGGATAAAGGATCAGACAAGTTGCACCTATCAACTTCGGTATGGGAGTTTCTTCGGCTCGTCAAGGAGTATGGTATCTATGTAACTAGGGGGCATGTGTGTCGTGTTTGTATTATACAAATGAGTCTGAAACTTATTTCCGCAACTTGTATCATAATTGTTTTATCGTTTTGAATGATTTCTGAAATTGTATTTTAAATCATATATTTGATTTATGATTTTAAAGGTTTAACCATATGTTTATTTGAAATCTTACTGTGGGTCGCTCTTGTGACCCTAATGTGATTTCCTAGGATCCGTCGTAATGCATAGGCGGGTCTAGGGGGTTACATATCAGGTACCCGGTATTTACGGGTCGGGACACGGGCCGACAAATCTAATACCCGGATTTAAACACCCCTAGTGGCGATGTTGGCCATAAAAGTGACCACGCCATAAGGAGGTGGCGTGGTACTGTAGGTTTTGGCCTACATCCCAAATATTCCCCCAAACTATCCTAGAAACCTAATTAATAATCCAATTTTGATTATTAACCAAAATCATCCCTTTTTAGTGCCTTTATTTATGCCTCAATACTAAAAAATTAAGTTTAGGGTTGGCTAAAGTTGAAGGATAGAGTTTATAGTATTGGACGTATGGTGTATTTTTAAGGTTTAGGATTTAAGATCTATAATCTAAGGTTATGGCTTAGAATTTAAATTTTTAGTGCCAGGGCATAAAAATGAACACCGAAAAGGGGCAAAGGTTTTTGTTCTTATATTTTCAATAAAACAGAAACAATCGATATAAAACTGAAAAAATCATTAATACACGTAGCATAAAATTATTAGAGAGACATCCAAAGTTACATAAGAAAAGGGCAGCCGAATTGTATTCATTGAACTCTTCCATTTTTTTCAATTTTTTTTATCGTAGTTGTTTGACTTGGCAGTTATAAGAAAATGCAAAATAACTTTTAGTCTTTATAATTTTGTGACATTGAACTCATATCTTATTTTTATTTAAAAAAAATTTGGATTCTCTTTCAATTTTTGTTCAATTTTACCGTTATTTATTGATATGGCAGTTATGAAAGAATATAAGTTTAAATATGTCATAGATCGATTTATGATTTCAAATTTTAAATTTTGGTCCGACGATTTTATAGTATTGAACTCTTGTACAATTTTTATTTGAAAATTTTGGTTACTCTCTAAATTTTGTTCAATTTTATCGTCGATTATTGATCTGACAGTTATAAGAAAATATAAAATAACTTTTACTTTTTATAATTTTGTGACATTGAACTTATATTCTTTTTTTTTTTAGGGAAAATGGCGACAATCATGAGCCTCGTTAAAAAACCCCTCTAAACCTAATGGGAGAAAAAGAGTGCTCATGGAAGTCGATACAAAGCAAACCAAGGATTAACCGAAACCAAACATGAGCGAAAGAACACAAGCCTAAACTAAGACAAAAGTATGCCCACTCTCAATGTCCCCAATCGTCATGGAGAGCATCAACAACCGCCATCGGAGGTTCAAGGAATCTATGATACTCCATTTGAAGGTCCCTAGCCAAACAAGCAAGCTTATCCGCCACCGAATTCGCCTCTCTACGCACCCACGAGAAACGTACTTCCCAGTCCCTAGCAAGCATATCCGCAAGATGGCCTCGGAGCGAGGAAGAGAAACGCAAAGGCTCCCCCGCGACCAACCCCTCATACACCTCCTTATTATTCGTCTCAACCATTATATGAGAAAAAGCCAAACGACCACGCCGTTGCAATTCTCTCGTACACCGCCCATAACTCCGCCTCAAAAATCGAACAAACCCCGATCTTTTTCGCAAAGCCAAAACGCCAACCCACAATATCATCTCTCCCAACTCCTCCACATGAAGCAAAACTCGATGTAGTGTGCCGAGCACCATCCACATTCACCTTAACCCACCCATACCAAGGTTTTGACCATCGCATAGGTGTCAAACTGCCATTCAAAACACCCCGCTGCTGGCCGCTAGCAGCAACAGCAGCCTTCAGCTCGTCACAGAGTTGTTGCCCCTGCTGTAGCAAGCTTATAAGACACGTACTCTCCGACTAAAAATCCAACGATTGTGACGCCGCCAAGCTGCCCAAACCACCATCCCGAAAAGCAAATCCCAATCCGTCGCACACTTCGGAAACCATGTGGGCTTAGTCAAATTCAGCAATAACCAACTCTTTATATCAACGGTAAAGAACTGATGTACTCTCTCCTCCTTGACAACGCTCAACCACGTTGTCCGCACTTCAGCACAGTCCCTAAGGACATGCGAAACATCCTCATTCGCAACGCCACAAATAGTACACTTCGGATCATCCGCGAGATGACGACGCACCCTCTCCGCGTTAGTTAAAATCCGCACATGGCTCACTTGCCAAAGGAACATACGTACCCTCAGAGAGCCACTATATTTAGCAATAGCATTACATAATCTTCCCTCATCCATATCGACATGCCCCATCCGCAAGACATAGGCCGATTTAACCGAAAACCGCCTCGAATCTTCACATGACCAACCTAGCTGATTCGGAACACCTGCAGAGCTTGGTGGCCGAATTGCTTTTATACCCCAAAGGAGCTGCTGTGGCAGCTTTCCGGAAAAATCATTCCATCGCCAATGACCATTATCATCGACCATATCGCTAACAGGAGTGTTATGCGTCGCCTCGTGCGCTCCATCCATCCTATAACCGCGTAAAGGTCCGAAGTTCGCCACCCAAGCATCATCCCAAAAATCAACGCTCTGTCCATTACCAATATTCCAAACAATATGATTACGAACATCCTCCCAAACAAAAAAATTCCCCTCCAAAGCTAAGAACCACTCACTCTTGGAACAAGGCTCGACACCAAATCAACCATTTTATATTTCGTTCTCAACACACGAACCCACAGTTTAGTCGGCTCTGATATAATTGCAAACCCCAATTTCAACAGGAAAGCTTCATTTTGGCGATCAGGCCGCTTAAGCCCCAACCCACCATTCAGAATAGGCAAGCACACCGTATCCCAATTAACCACATGCAAGTTACGCGACAAATTAGTGTGACCCCAGATAAAGTTCCGAGTGAGTCTCTCAATAGCATCACAAACATTATTCGGTAATCTAGTTGACTGCATTGTATACATCGAAATTGAAGCAAGCACAGATTTCGCGAGTATCACACGCCCAGCAAAAGAGAGACAACGAACCTTCCACCCAGCCAGCCGATCCGTCACCTTCTGAATCAAATAATTATAAGTCTCTTTCGTAACACGGCCATGGATAAGCGGGACACCCAGGTACTTACCTAGATTAGACACACGCCGAAAACCAAAAGAATAACTGATATCCCCCTGCAAAGCCATATGAACATTATGCGAAAAAAATATATCCGTCTTTGCTATACTAGCTTTATGCCCCGAACAATCGCAGAAGTCTTTTAACACCCGACTATCACATCAAATTGCTCTAAAGACGCTTCCGCGAATAAAACCAGATCATCCGCAAAAAAGAGATGAGAAATCAGAGGCCCCTATCGAAAAAATTTAAAGGCCTTCAAATTTCCTAGATCAACCTCCTGTTGGATCGCATGTGCCAATCTCTCCATACAAAGAACAAAAAGATATGGCGACAACGGATCGCCCTGTCGAATCCCCCTGGTGGGCTTAAACTCTGCCGATTTACTACCATTCCAAAGAACCTGAGTGGAGACAGAAGAAACACAGCTCATAATAAGAGATTTCAAGGTCGGAGAAATACCAAGTTCCGAAAGTGTATCATCAATAAACGACCACTCAAGCATGTCATACGCCTTCTCAAGATCAACTTTTATCGCAAACCAACCTTTTTTACCCTTCTTCAAACGCATAGAGTGTATTACTTCCTGATCTATAATAATATTATCAGTGATCGATCGTCCAGGGACAAAACTAGTTTGGTTTTTCGATATCCGATTCGGCAGATACGGCTTTAGCCTATTCACCATAACCTTACTCAACAATTTATAGATTACCGTACACAAGCTGATCGGTCTAAATTGAGAAATCAATTCCAGAGTCTCCACCTTCGGAATGAGCACCAAAAGAGTTTTGTTCAAATTCACATCGACCGATCCAGAGGCAAACATATCTTGAATAACCTTACAAACCACCGCTCCCACAATGCCCTAGTGACGCTGGAAAAACTAGCATGAAACCCATCAACACCCGGAGCTTTATAAGGTTGCATCTGAAACAAAGCCTGACGAATTTCCTCATTAGAAACCGGGCTCTCAACCAAATCCCTTTCCGTTGAGGAAAGTGGGCGAAACACACCACGATAGTTATACATGTGACCAAACGCCCCTTCAGAGGAAAATAAATTACCAAAGTAATCTGTCGCAATCCGCTTAAGAGTATCCTGCTCCGAGATCCACTCACCCCACTCATTCTTCAGAGCCAAAATATAGTTACGCTTTCGCCTCCCATTTGCGATAGCGTGGTAATACTTAGTACTCCGATCACCACTAAGGATCCAATCACACCTGGCCTTCTGTTGCCACATACTTTCCTCCATACTAATGATCTCATCTAACTCAGCTTTTAGAGATTTCTCAAGACTGCTCAAAGATTCTGAATGCCTAATCTCCAAAGCTTTATCAATGCCTCGAAGGCGAGCAAGGAGTCTCCTCTTCCGTTGTTGCAAATCCCCATATTTAATTATACTCCAATGCGTCAACACAACTTGTAACCTATCGATATTTTCCAGGTAAGATAACGCCGTGTCCCACTCTTTAGCAATCATACTAGCAAAATCCGGATCATGCTGCCACGCAAATACAAAACGGAAAGACCGCTCTCCTTCGTTATGAATGAGCGCAGTCATGCTAAGCAAAATGGGGCGGTGGTCGGACCCAATTCGATCAAGATGTCGAACCAACAAATCGGGAAAAACACTCGCCCACTTTGAATTCATAAGGTAACGATCAAGCCTTTCGAACAAATTCCCTCTAACCCAAGTATACTGAGGCCCTTTAAACTCAACATCAATTAAACCACCATCAAAAACAAAATTCTGAAAGTCTCTACTCACATGAAAGCGACTACTCACACCACTACGACGGTCTTCTGAATGTAAAATTGCATTAAAATCACCCCCAAAAGCCAAGGGTGGTCAAAGCCTAGATTCAGGGCAGTCAGTTGATCCCAAAGATGACGTCGACACTGAATATGCAGACTCGCATAAATAAAGGTCCAAAACACAGGGCAAGGAAGCGCACTTCCCTTCAGAACCACATGAACAAACTGATTGGAAGCTGATAAAACCTGAACCTGTAAACCCCTATTCCACAGAAGCCATATGCCACCACTGAACCCCTGCGCCTCAACCCAGAAAGAAAACTGATATCCCAAATTCCGAATGATACGATCAGCTCTATCACCACCGACCCTAGTTTCCAAAAGAGCAACAACCGAAGGCCTATCCGACGCAACAATTCTACGCAAATGATCTCTAAACGAGGAACCTGCAACTCCTTGAATGTTCCATGTAACAATATTAATCATTAAAAAAGGAAAAGGGAAAGAGGGGAAAACGAACCTAGTCTTCCACCATTATGGACGCCAAGTCTGTGCCCCCAGCATCCCCATTTACAATAGTCGCCTCCGGGCCAAGCACCCTCGCATCATCATGCTTGCCCTGTACCACTGAATCGTTACCTCCCTTGTTTTTGATAGCCAAACTCGCCAAGGGAGGTTGCGACGACATTGGCTATAACTCATCCAAACGGGATGAAGCTGATTGTACCCATTTCGACAACAAAGGCATTGCCGGCGCCTGATCAGATTTTTTCTTCCCACGTGGTTGTGGTTTAACCGAATCCTTACTACTTTTTTGTACCCCCTGGAACCGCACTTTCGAGCTACCTTTGCTAGAAGAGTGAACCTTCCTTCTATCATTCATAATCGAGATTGCCGTACGACTAGACCCTGCATCCGTACTATTATGATGCACAACAATGGGAACGTTACCTGGAATAACTGGGGAGATACTCATCGACGAAGATTCCACCGGTGCAATCACAGTACGATCACTCTTTGTGGTTTCCATAGACTTCTCACCGTTTGGCCTTATTCTCAAGGGTCCCTCTACAGACATTACTTCTTTCCCCTTGTTTTTCCTCTCAGTGTTCAGCGGCTTACTTACACTTTCCCCTCGCTCTTGCTCAACAGGACCTTCCTGCACCCCATCCGAGTCTATCTCTCGAAGAAGATGAAACTTGGATTGCATTGCGTCACCTCCCTCACCTCTAGCACCAGGGTTCGTAATACCCGCTTTCCGCGGCCTCCTCTTTCTATTATCCACGACCATCCAGGGCTCATACAGCTCCGATAACTCAGTCTGATGTTCTGACTGGACCGAATCCTTACCCGACGTTTCCGATGCCGTCACAATTTTAGATGCACAAAAGTCCATAGAATAACCATACACCCCACAATGGAAACATATATGATTCAAGCCTTCATATTCTAACTTTTGGACAAAGTTATAAATGCCAATACAAGGTAAAAAAGGTTTCGTCAGATCAACAACAACAACAAGCCTAGCAAACTTACCTCTTTCCCCAGCAACCGTATTATAGTCCACTTTGATCACCCTACCAATAACATCCGCAATGCGACAAAACAAGCTCTTCGTATAATACCGTATGGGCAACCCCGGTAGCCGAACCCAAACAATGACATGTGAAGGATGAGCCTTATCAGTAGAGAAATCCCTGCTCCACGGTTGAACCGTAAGGTAACTACCAAAGAGAGTCCAAGGGCCAGCTGTAAGAACCCGGACATAGTCCTCCTCCTTTTCGAATTTAACCAAATTGGAAGCGACCAACCAATTTCCACAAAGCTTGGAGCCGATTCCAAAGAACTCTATAACTAATGGTTCGACCAAGTAATCGAACGATCAATGCTTTCCCCATACTCTGATCAATTAATTCATGAATACGCTCAGAGAAACGAATCACCGGATAAGGACCTCCTTCCTTGAACGTAACATCCTCATCCCGCACAACTATCTCGCTATCCGTAAAATCCCTCGGCTTTATCCCCACAGTACCACCAGTCCCTGCAAGGATATTGGCATAAGTTCGAGCCATTGCTGCCATCTCAGGCTTATGAGGTGTCGGTGCATCTCCCACAACCATCTGCTCTCCACCCTCAAAAATAGGGTTTACCGTCAAATTCATGCAACTCTGGTTGACAGCAGCGCACGTCTTCTCTCCACCTGCACCTGCATGCCCTGCGCCAAATTGTATTCCCTCCATCAATCCTGCACCTCCCCTCGGATCAGACGTCACACTAGGCAAAACCGGCCGCCCCATAACATCCGCAGAAATCGGGGCTGCAGTCTGCGTTCCACCCCCAGCCGTGAGGGCTGCTCCCATGACAACTTTAAGGGCCTGTCGTCCGTCACCAGGCGGCCGGCCACTTGAATACGGTACCGCAGCAGACCCTAGCGCAGCCTCACCGACCACATTAGGGTTTCGGTTTTCATAGTTTTCCTGGAAATTCGGAGGAAACGAAAACATAGATTTAGTCTCTTTCTTAATTTTTGTTCAATTTTATCGTTAATTATTAATTTGAGAGTTATAAAAAAGTAAATTATTTTTTTAGTCTTTAACTCTTAATCTTTAAAAAAGATATCATTAATCGAATAATATGGAATAGTTTTTCTCAACCATCTCTGCTTATAATTTTAGAAAGGTCAAATGATTAAAAAATTATAAATATAGAGGATTGAAAAGTTATTTTATCTTTTTTATAACTGTCAAGTGAACAGTTTATAATAAAATTGAAAAAAAAACTTTGGGGAAGGACTAATATTTTTAAATAAAAAATAAAATAGAGATTCGATTTTGCAAAATTAAAACGAGGAGTAAAACTTAAATTTTGAAATAGTATAAAGACTATAAACATATTTAAACCAATATCTTAACTTTTCATTTAATTGTGTTTGAGTTTGTGGGTTGGGAGTGAATCTTACAATTACAAGCTTTATTGTCACGTCTTGTTTCACATTAAGACAAAGAATAATAAAGAAGAAGATAAGAAATAAATTAAGCAAATAGTAACATGAATATGCAGAGACGAACGTATAATTTTATGTTAGGAGAATAAATTTATAAAATTTTAGGGGATAAGCTTATAAAATTTTAGGGAGCCGAAAATAAATTAAATAATACATACAAATTTCTTAATAAATATTTAAATCATATACAAATTTTAAATTTTCAGAAAACTATGGCTTCTCCAACTACCCTCGATTCATCTTGGGAATAGAAATAGGAATAAAATAGGCTGAAGGTAAACTTATTCCGGAAAGAAGGGAAAGAATATATGCTATGCTGGTAATTACAAAGAAGGAAAAGTTCTTTATCTAGAAGCGGGTCAGTTTGTGCATGATATCTTTAATATTTGTAGGACTTTTTGGTACTGTCAAAACTTTGCAGTTGTAGAACTGAGATATGTTGGGGAATAACTCTTAAAATTCGTCGTTGGTTATTTTCGAAATCATTTATTTACCGAGTGAAAATAGTTCTAAGATTAATTTTTGAAAAGTAAAGTTTTTGCCTTTTAATTCATTTGATCGTGAGAAATTAGGTTTTTCATGTTAAATTGAGTTTTGCAATTAACTAATCTTGGAAACATAGTTTTTTCTTTTTAATAGGAATTAGTCGAATCTTAAAATAGGATTTATCCTTTTATTTAATTTTAAAAAATATTTGAAGTCGTCACCGGTCATTCTGGTAAATTGGACACTATAAAAACAAGCAGAGATTCGTTCTTTTAAAATTAGAGTTCATGAGTTGGTTACGTGTGGGGAAGGCCCACAAACACCCATTATCGGTATCTTTTAATTTTGCGTAGCATATTGACATTTAGAGAATAATATTGTAAATTTAATTTATTCTTTAATTATTAACTGAATTCATATTTCAAATGGAAACATTCCTTTTATAAAGAAACATATTTTTGTATTGAATATAAGATTGAAAATACCCGTATACGTTCAGGGCGTCTCTATTTATATTCCAAAAAATATCTTTCGAATTTAAAAGGTTTTTTGATGCATGATTCATTTATTGTTTTGTTTATTTTAAAATTCTAACTTAAAAGGCTGTAATTAATTAAATTGTTTAAGACTATGAATATTATTTAATTTAAAGATTTTGATGAGATAGCACACCATCCATATCAAAACCCCTAAGCTTTAGATAATATTCACTAATTAATTAATCTAATTGTTTAATCAATTAACTAAATTAATTATCATTTTGTTGATTAAATCGTGCAAGTAAGCCACCAAACAGTAGCTTCGAGTGGAGAAGGAAAGTGACTCTGTCTCTGAAATCTTTTCTTGAGCAGCAACATTTGAAGCTTGAGGTTGAGTTGCAATATAGTGGAGCAAACCAACTTAAGGTTACAGAACTCTGTAATTTAAGGGAGAAATTATGGGCCCGCAGGAGCAAAAATAGATCTAAAAATCTCATATCAAATGGTTTCAAGTCTAGATTCTTTCGTATGGTGGCTTCATCTAAAAGGAGAGCAGACACTATTCATTCACTGAGTGTTGCTTGAAAACCCAAAAGACACCAAGGTTGGCATCGAGGAGTATTTTAAGAAGGTTTACAACATTCACCCTACAATTCCAGTAAAGAGCTTCGAGTATTATTTGAATACAATTTCCAGTACATTGAATCTGTTAATCACATCTTTTGCTAGTGTTATGTTTCTTAGAGCCTATAGATGAAATGGTGCAATCTCTGGGGACTGAATTTAATTGTTCCGAATAATCCAAAGAGCTTATTAATTCAATGGGATCATGTATCCTTTGGATTTAAGGAACACTCCCTTTGGATGATGATTTTTTCCAGCCTAGTTTAAACAGTATGGATATCCAGAAACGAAGTTGTTTTCCGAAATGTGCCCATAGATATTGATCAAATGTTCCAGCTTTATTTGTTAAGGGTGTGTAGATGGGGTAGCGCAAAGTGGGCATCTCTGCTTCCTTCGGTATCCAACATTATGGCCAGTTGTAGTGCCTTAAAGTCAGTGTCTCTTGCTCGCGTTCAACATTCCTCTAGTATGTGGGTTACTCCTAAGCTAGAGGTCCTAAAATTCAATATTTACGATGTAGTGAGTATTGAGGGTGTGTTGAGAAATCACGCAGGTAAAAAATGCTTTGTTATTTCTCTAAGAATGTGGGAGTAATTGATGCTCCAATGGCAAAATTAATTGCGATCAAAGAAGCTGGTATTCTCTTTAAATCCTCAAAGTGGGCTCAATCTCATCGCCTTATAGTTAAATGTGACAATAGCAACACTATTTACTGGATTAAGAATATCCATCTTTCCCAGAGGCGTTTAAAGGTATTATTCTGAGTATTATGGCTACGTATGAAGGTCTGAAATGACAAGTGTCCCTTGTTTCAAGAGAATAGAACACCCTTGCTGACAACCTCGCCAAAAAAGGTATCTCTTGAATTTATGCTGGACTGATGTTATTTTCTAGCTTGTCTCCATTACCAATCACATAACTCTAGAAGATTGGTTGCTGTATATTTGGAGTCGGTTTGGTGCTTTGCTATTGCGTGTTTTCCTCGCTTTTGAGTTTGGTTTCTAGCAAGAATCTGAGTTAGTAAGTGTGTATATCCTTTTTTGTTTTTTCCATCGTGTTGTGCATTGTGCTTGAAGGGCAAAGGTAACCTGCTAGAGCCTTTTGAAGCATGCGTATGCATCTGTTGCTTTGAAAGAACCAGTTGGTGACGAGTTTTTAGGTATTTTGTTGTTGCTTTGGTGAGTTAAATATAATGATGTCTTGTCTTGTACCAAATTTGGCTCAAACTTTGTTAAGCGGGCTGAACGCCATTAACATAATGCACTCTTTTTCCTCTAAATAGGCTTTATAGAGGTTTTTTAACGAGGCATATGTCTTTGTCTTGTACGGTATGATTCGAATTCAATATAATCATACTCTTTTAGTTTAAAAAAAAACAAATATTATTTGTTCTATCATAAAAGTTTATATTGAATAACACTCAATTGCTTTAGGGCACCATTCAAATTAAAACTTCCAAGCTTTCCAAATAATACTGTTAATTTTCTACAATTATCTATATCCTATTTAAATTATTAAATCCTAATTTAAGAACCTAAAGACTAAGGCTCTAAATAATTAATAATTAGCTTAGGTGAATTAATTATCTAACAAACATACTATATGCAATATTTAAAAAGGTTAATTACTGGAATAGTCACTTATGTTTCCCCTAGTACAGAGTTGGTCACCGATTTTGAAAAATGATCAGTAAGGTCACTTACGTTTTCAGAGCGTAAACTTTTGGTCATTCGGTCGTTTGTTGCTGTTATACATTGACGACTTGCAGACCTGACAGGGAAAAAATAAGGGTAAATTACTGCAATGGCCACTAAAGTTTATCCCATGTACATTTCTACTCCCCAAATTTAAAAATAAACATTATAGTCACTATTAAAAAGGTTTCTTTATAATTTCACCATTGAATTTTTAAATATTCATTTTCAACCCTAAAACTTTACAATCAATTAGTACAATAATATTATAAAGGCTTAAATGAAAAATAGGTACCCAAAGTATACCCATTTAATTTTAGGTGTTCAAATTGCTCCTATTTAATAACTAAACTTTCAAATTGCTCATATTTTTTCACTCTGAATTATTTTATTATTGTTAAATCAAAAGGGTGCATTGACAAAATTTCGAAGTATAAAGGCTCAATTGGTTATAAAAAAATTTCAAAGACTTAATTATTTTTTTATAAAGTTCAAGGATTTATAGTACCCTTGAACCTAAAAAAAGAACTGGAAGTCCTCGTACCCACTGCTGCTAGTTGCTAGTTTACAGTTCACAACACAATTATCAAATCCAATCTGAATTCCAAATACTAGTTTGATGTAATAAAAAAAAACACCAATAAATTTCATGAGTTCTCGAGTACACAACTAATTAATTAAATCCATTATTTACTAAGAATAAGTAGTAAATCATAAAAAAAGTCACAAATCTGAGACCTATAATTGAGTTCTCTCTTTCAGCACTGCATCACAAAGTTTCATAGCATTCGCATTGTCTTTAACATTGTGCACCCTAACAATGTTCGCCCCTCCTAAAATTCCAACTGTGATAGAAGCAATTGTTGCAGCATCTCTTTCCACTGCCACCGAGCGGTTGTAGATTTCACCTAAAAACCGTTTTTTCAACGGTCCAATAAGTAAAGGAGCATGAGAAGCAGCCAAACTTTGCTTAGCAATTTCCGAACGAATGGCAGGTAAACCCGTTAGGATGTCTAAATTTTTTTTAACACTCATTTAACAGTCGGACACCTAAAATTGTAACTATAAAAAATTTGGTCACCTATTTTTATAATAAAATACTTTAGACACCTAAATTATTTTAAGAAGTAATATTTTTAAAATATTTTAAATTTAATAATAATAAAATTGGTTTTAATTTATTTTTAATTTAACAATAATAAAAATGACATGTCATGTTATGTTAATAATAAAATAATCTAGAGTGAAAAAATATGAGCAATTTGAAAGTTTAGTTATTAAATAGGAGCAATTTGGGCACCTAAAATTTAAAAAGGGTATACTTTAGGCACCTATTTTTCATTTAAGCCTTTATAATATTATTGTACTAATTGATTGTAAAGTTTTAGGGTTGAAAATGAATTTTTAAAAATTTAAGGGTGAAATTATAAAGAAACCTTTTCAATAGTGACCATAATGTTTATTTTTTAAAATTAGGGAGCAGAAATGTACATAGGACAAACTTTAGTGGCCATTGCAGTAATTTACCCTTATTTTTTTCCCTGCCAGGTCACCAAGCCGACAATGTTTAACGGCAACAAACGACCGAGCAGAGGTGGCAATCGGGTCATTCGATTCGGGTTCGGTTCGGGTCATTTCGGTTCGTGTCATTTCGGGTCTATCTAGAATCGGTTTAGATTCGGTTCGGGTCAGTTCGGGTCGGGTTCGGGTCTAATTCGGGTCTGTGTTGAGTCGGATTCGGTTCGGGTATTGGATCGGGTCAAAATCGGATCGGTTGTTTTCGGGTCGGGTCAATATTGGATCGGTCGCTTTCGGTTCGGGTCAAAATCGGGTCGTTCGGGTCGCTTTCGAGTCGGGTCAAAATCGGGTCGATTTCGGGTCGGGTCAACATTTAAATTTTCGGGTCAATTCGATTTGAGTTAGGTTAAAGGTTTGAGGTTTAGTATTTATGGTTTAGTTTAGAGTTATTGATGTATGAGATTAATTCTGATTCAACTTGTTAATCTATGCATTTGAATTTGATTAAATATTTAAATCAAAGCTTCATGTATCCATATCAAATTTTTTTGTATAATTATATTAAATCAAAGTTTATTATATGTAATAATAATAATAATAATAATTTCTGAAATGAATTAATTTATTAAACTTAGGATCTAAATGAGCTAACTAAAATCTAAAAAGCATAAATCACTGACATAATTAAAATAATTCTAAAACTAAATGTGAAATTTCAATTAAATTAATCTAAATTGAAACTCAATTAAATTTAAAAAAAAAAAGAGAAAGACAATTGGTAAAAATAAAGAGGGAAAAGACAAAAATTTGGAGGGAAATAAGCCACCAATTTTTTAAGCTAGATTGAAAAAAAAAAGAAAAAGACAATTGAAAAAAATAGAGAGAGAAAAGACAAAATTTTGGAGAGAAATAAGCCACCAATTTTTTAAGCTAGAGATTAATTACTTTTTAGGTCATGATATATTTAAAATGTTACATTTTAGTATAGAGAGGAACAGTCATATAGAGGGAAAAGACAAAAATTTGGAGGTAAATAAGCCACCAATTTTTTAAGCTAGATTGAAAGAAAAAAAAAAGACAATTGGAAAAAATAAAGAGAGAAAAGACAAAATTTTGGAGGAAAATAAGCCACCAATTTTTTAAGCTAGAGATTAATTACTTTTTAAGTCATGTTACATTTAAAATGTTACATTTTAGTATAGAGAGGAACAGTCTCTTCCATGATATAGTATAAAAAGATAATAAAACATACTTCTTTTTATTATTTATTATATTGTTAAAAATAGATATTCGGGTTAAAATCGGGTTAAAATCGGGTCGATATCCGGTTCAGCTTTCGGTTCGGGTAGCATTCGGTTTGGGTCAAATCGGTTCGGGTCCATTTCGGTTCAACAAAAAATTTAGGTTCGGTTCGGTTTATTTCAGGTTTCGGGTCAACTTCAGATCATTATGTTCGTGTCAAAATCGGGTTTCGGTTCGGGTAATTCGGTTCGGGTTTCGGGTCTCGTGTCAAGTTTGCCAGGTCTACGACCGAGTGACCAAAAGTTTACACCCAAAAACGTAAGTGACCTTACCGGTCGTTTTTCAAAATTAGTGACTAACTCTGTACTGAGGGAAACATGAGTGACTATTCTAGTAGTTAACCCTATTTAAAATCATGCATCAATCATATAAATTAAAGAAATTAAATTGAACAATTATAAACAAGACTAAATTGAATTAAATTGGAAATTTAAAATTGATTTCATTGTATTTAGGGACGAAATTGCAATACATTTCAAAGCCTCAGAGATCTGAACCCGAAATAACCCAAAAACCAATAGAATGTGCGGATCCTATTCAGATCTGAATAAATGTGCGGATCATCCCTTGCCCAAAATGATGCGTTTTGGTGGGAGTTTTTAAACCCTTTTTTTCAGAAATTTCCCCTCTTTATTTCATTTTACACTGCTCTCTCTCTCTCTCTCTCTCTCTCTCTCTCTCTCTCATACTCGAATCTCTCTCCCCTCTCCCTACAAACATAAAAAATCCATAGTATCCCCTCTTATAGATCAAAATTCATTGCTCTTCCTTAAACTCTTGCTTGTTTTTTCATTTTCCTTCATTTGATCCATTTAAGCTTAGCCCCGATCAACCTCCGCCGTTAGCCGACTGCGACTGTCCCTCCTCCAGTCATCCTCTTTCTTGTTTCGGTCGTCGTGCGATAATTTTCGGTCACCTTCATTCGAACTAATAATTTTTTTAACCCTAAAGCTTAAAACTTATCCCGTTTCAACAGAAACTCCCATTCTTTCCCGAATCTAAGCTTAAATCTACCCATAACTGTCCTATTCGAAACTGCCGTTCAACTCTCCGGCCACCACAATGATGAGTTCTGGCTTCCCTTTTTGTTTTCTGTGTATTTGATTGTTTTTGCTTCGATGTTCCTTTTTTATGTTTTAATGCAGAAAATTTAAGGATGGGAAAAATATGTACCTTCCGGCGAATGAAATCTCGATTCCAGTGGCCTCAAGCGACCGATCATCTTCCATGATCACCCCTTTAGTTTCCTCGGAGAGCTCTTTCTCTCTCATATTTTATTTTAGGGTAAACTAACTCAATGACCACCATACTATGGTAAATGTATTAAAATGATCATATTAAAAAAATTGACTCAATTAAACCACCAAACTATTTAAATGGTATCAATTTAACCACTAGCCGTTAAAGGTTGACGGAAGGGTGACGTGTCAGTTAAAAAAATAAGGGTATAATTACACATTTGGTCCTTATTACTTATATACTCTATTAATTTAGTCCTAATTTTAATTTAATAAAATAAATTAATTATTTAATTATTTGGTGACACGTGTCACCTGATTGGGGGAAAGAAAAATCAAAGGCAAAAAAATGTCATTGTGGGAACACAAACCTGGATTTTTCAAGAGAAAATGAAACATGCTTACCGCTAGGCCAAACATGTTTTTGGGATATATGATAAAACGTTTAGTATATGTATTAATCTTTGCAGAGTAAAACTAAGAACATATTATTTATCGGTGAAGTCCCTCGATGCTACCCGGTTCTACGCTTCCATGCACACCCAAGGCTTCCTTCCCAACAATTTCACTTTTCCTTTCGTTCTCAAGGGTTATTCCAGGCTTCTGAATTTCCCGTTAGGGATAAGAACCCATGCCCTCGTTGTAAAACTAGGATTCGATCGTGATGTCTTTGTTAAGACAAGTTTGCTGTACTTGTATGCGAAATGCGGGTATTTAGATTATGCACGTAAGGTGTTTGATGATATTCCTGATAAAAATGTTATTTCTTGGGCAGCCATGATCTGTAGGTACATAGATGTTGAGCGGTATAGAGAAGCGGTTGATTTGTTTATTAAGTTAATAGAGATGGGTTTGAGGCCTGATAGTTTCAGCATTGTCAGAGTTCTATAAGCTTGTGCTCACCTAGGGGAATTGACTAGTGGAGAGTGGATTGACAGATGCATAACACAGTTTGGATTGAGCAGAAATGTGTTTGTGGCAACTGCTTTAGTTAATATGTATGCTAAGTGCGGAAACATGGAGAAAGAGCGCAATGCTTTCGATCGGATGCCTGAGAACTGAGAAGGGCATAGTCACTTGGAGCACTATGATTCAAGGCTACGCATCTTTATAGTTTTACCTGCAAAGATTAATATATATACTAAATGTTCTATCATATATTTTAAAAATATGTTTGGCCTAGCGGTAAGTATGTCTCATTTTCTCTTGAAATACCTAGGTTTGAGTCCCACAATGGCATTTCTTTGCCTTTGATTTTTCTTTTCTCCAATAAGGTGGTGACATGTGTCACCAAATAATTAATTTATTTTATTAAATTAAAATTATGACTAAATTGATAGAGTGTATAAGTAATAAGGACCAAATGTATAATTATACCCTTATTTTTTTAACTGACACATCACCCTTCCGTTAACCTTTAACGGTTGGCGGTCACATTGATACCATTTAAATAGTTTGGTGGTTTAATTGAGTCGATTTTTTGAATGTGGTCATTTTAATACATTTACTATAATATGATGGTCATTGGGTTAATTTACTCTTTATTTTATTATTTACTATTACTATTATTAGCTATTAATGATTAGTATTTAATATTTTTAATGATGGTATTAATTATCTTACACCTTCTCTCTCATGCTATTTATAGGTGGTTAAAAGATGACTATTTGACGACGTCAGTCAAGCCAACTGGATCCAATTAATGGGGGAAGAAAACCAAAATCTGTTTGAACTCCTTTGTGCCAATAAAACACTACCATGTGGCGCAAATTAGGCGGGAAAAATGTGTTTTCATATTATTTTGTGTTTGTTGGGCTATATAGATGATAAAATGGGCAAGAAAATCTAATGTACTAAAGATTTGGGCTTTAATTGGGCTCTAGCATTGTAAATGGACATTCACGTGAGACTTTGAATTTATTCATTAGGTTTATGGTATCTATTTATTTATTATATATTTTTAGTTTTATTTATAGTGAAATATATATATATATATATATATATATATATTATATACCCAGGTAAAATTCAAGTATTACAACTATGTTGGGAGCGATTTTCAGGGGATGGACGCTGGGTTCGGAATTGAACATTGAAAAAGAAGACTCAATCAGGAAAGAGAATGAGAGAAAAGGAATAAGATGATATGTCATATTAATTTTTAATGGCAGTTGACAATCGTACTTTAATGAAGGCGAATTAAAAGTTTAGTTACTCTATTATAAATTTTACAAATTTGAAGACAAAACGTTAGTATTTTAAAAGTTAAGTGGATGTCAATATAATTTTCCCATTTATTTAGTCTTTTATTTAGAAGATTCATTTGATGAGTAAATGTTAAGATATATGTTTGATATAATTGAAAATTTGATTTGGACTAAATAGAAAAGTATTTCAAAATTTTTTGTAAATCCAAACAACTTGAAAATATGTTTAAGGGTTCTTACAAGGCTTTGGAATAACTTAAAATATTTTTAAAGTAGCAAGACCTATGATTTTAATGTTACCGTACCGATACGGTCTATACCGTATCGATACACTTTAGGGTTTCAGCTACAAGAAAATTCTAGTAGCCAAAACCAGTACCTATACGCTTTTGTTGTATCAATACGGAGTGATTTAAACCCCCCAACGAGTAGTCGCATACTGAAACAGTTGTATCGTATATCGACACGCCTTAACCGCTCCCAACGGTCATTTTCCCAACGACTATTTGAAATACAGGTCGTACCGATACGCTTGTAAGTGTATCGATACGCATAAGCTGAAGCAGGCTCAACGACTAGTTTCCAAGAAGGGCGTATCGATACATACACATGAGTATTGATACCCTATTGCCTAGAATTGCATTTATGGAGGGAAATAAAGACCTTAACGGCTCCAATTCAATCTCAACAGTCTACAATGGCTAGAAGCTCAATTGTGAGTAAAAGGGACCTCCAAGCATCCATGGAAGACTAATACTTCAATTGTCAACAACATTATGATCAAAATCAAGTCTTAGTGCTTAAATTGTCATTCCTTGTATAGACTACACTTGTGAGCTAAAATGTCAATGTATGCTCAAGTGTTTTGAATTTGGGTGAGAGCTTAAGAGTGCAAACAATCACCTTTTAGAGGGCTTTATAGTTTGCTAATTATTCTCTTATTTTAGAGTGTTCTCAAAGCTCGGGTTGTGAGCTTTGGTTTCTATACTTGGTAAGTGAGTCTAGGTTGTAAATGGTTGCCTCCTTAGCCTAGAAAAGGGGAAGAATTCTTAGTGAATTGTTTGAAAATCCTTAGTGGAAGCTAAGGTAGTGGATGTAGGTGCTTGTTAGAAGGTCGAACCACTATAAATCCTTGTGTCTTTTGTCTATCATTTTGCTTCCACCAAAAACACCCAAAACACAATCTTCTCCACACTTGGCAAGCTAAATCGGTTGAACCAAATCGAGCCTATCAAGCCTAACAATTGGTATTAGAGTGAGGCTCAATTGAAGAGGATTAACATCCTATTGAGGCGATCCGACTAGCTCGATCAATAATACAATCAACCGACGAAATGGCGCAATTCATCGACAAGCCACCTTTCTTTGACGAGAACAACTATGCCTATTGGAAGACAAGAATGATGTTCTTCATCAACGCAAAAAATTACAAGCTTTGGGACATAGTTGAGGATGGTTCGTTCGTGCCACAACGAAGCAAGGCGGAATGGAGTGCAGATGATCGCAAGAAAATGGAGCTAAATTGCAAGGCTTTGCACATTCTCTTTTATACATTTAGCCCCAACATCTATGAGAAGATGTTTTCTTATAAATATGCCAAGGAGGTATGTGACAAGCTTGAACTCACATACAAAAGAATCAACAAAGTAAAGGAGACCAAGGTCGATCTTCTCAACCTCGAGTATAAAAACTTCAAGATAGACCCGGATGAAGACATCACGAGGATGTTCGACCGTTTCTCCACAATCGTCAACCAACTCAAAGGCCTTGGAGAGGAGATTCTGAAAGACAAACTCATTCGGAAGTTGATCTACTCAAGCTTGACGAGCTCGTTGGATCTTTGCTCACCCATGAGATGATGTCTCAACCCTTGAAGAGGGAGAATGATAAGAAGATCAAGAAGCAAGGCATTGATGTCAATAGCATTGCCCTTCTATCCCCCACATGCCAACACGAAGAATCAAGTGAGGAGGAAAATGAAGATGAAGAGATGGTTCATATCTTCAAGAAGTTCACCCGGTTCATGAAGAGCGAGATGGCTAAATCTAAACATGAATCGAAGAAGAATATAAAGGATTCCCACAAAAGCAACAAAAAAGGGATCATCCTCAAAGCAAGCAAATGTGGCAACTTGGAGTGATGAAGACTCCACCGATTATGAGGTAGTCCACCTAGCTTCATGTCCCTCCAAGAGGGAAATGTAACTTCTAATTCATATTCTTTGATGAATTGCAAGAAGCTTATGATGAATTGGTTTTTTAATTTAAAGCTTCATTTTAGAAAAATAAGAAATTGATTTCAAAGTTAAAAACCGAAAATGATTTGCTTTCTAAAACCAATTTAGAGTTTGAAGCAAAAATCAAAGATTTTGAACTTAAAGTTTCAAGTTTACAAGAATTGCTTCAAACAATTGAAAAAGATCATCAAAAGGAAATGGGTGATCTTAAGAAGGAAAAAGATTTGATTTCTAATGAACTTCAAAAGAAAAATAATTTGGGAAAATCAAATTTTTATGTTAGACAATCTAGTGCCCATAGATTTGTAAAAGGAAAATATTTTAGAAGTGTTTGGTTCCCAAAAGGACTAATCACTTCAACTAAAAAGGATGAAATTAAAAAATGGATTCCTAAGAGGACAAAACTATGTGCTAATAACGTTTATGGATCCAAAGCAATTTGGATACCAAAAATTACTTGATTGTCTTGTTTTAGGTGTGATGGAGATTGGTCAATAAAGTAAAACTTGAAGGGGGAGCTCCACACACACAATGAAAGACACTTGAAGAAGAAAGGCTTCACATCCTCCCTTAGGGTTCAAGTGGTAAAATTTAGTTGAATTTATTTGTTTTTTATTTTATTTATTTATTTTAACTCAACCATATTATCATAATTGTTGGACTAACCATTTGATGAAGCTTTGAGTAAGGGGGAGCCATTTTTAAAACCAAATTCTTATTTGTGTCAATTTTTTTACCTCTTATGTTATTTTGAACTTAAAGTCTTTTGAATTCTTTTTTATATAACAAAAAGGGGAGAAATGATTTGAAAAATTGATTTTTCAAGTGAGAATAAGGGGAGCTTCAAATTTTAAAAATTATGTCTCTGATTTAGAAATTATTTTACAAGGGGGAGATTCACAAATAAATTTTCAATTTTTATTATATCAAAAAGGGGAGATTGTTAAGATATATGTTTTGATACAATAATTGAAAAATTAATTTGGACTAAATTGAAAAAGATTTCAAAATGTTTTGTAAGTCCAAACAACTTGAAAATATGTTTAAGAGTTTTTACAAGGATTTAGAATAACTTAAAATGTTTTTAAAGTAGCAAAACCTATTATTTTAATGTTATCGTACCGATACGGTCTATACCATATTGATACACTTTAGGGTTTCAGCTACAGGAAAATTCCAGTAGCCAAAATCCGTACCGATACACTTTTGTTGTATCGATATGGAGTGCTTTAAAACCCTCCAACGGCTAGTCGCGTATCGATACGGTTGTATCGTATACCGATACGCCTTAACCGCTCCCAACAGTTATTTTGCTAACGGTTATTTGAAATGCAGGCCGTACTGATACGCTTGTAAGCGTATCGATACGCATAAGCTGAAGCAGGCTCAACGGCTAGTTTCCAAGAAGGGCGTATCGATACAATGACACGAGTATCGATACCTTACTGCCCATAACTGCATTTATAGAGAGAAATAAAGACCCCAACGGCTCCAATTCAATCTCAACGGTCTACAACGGCTAGAAGCTCAATTGGGAGTATAAAAGGGACCTCCAAGCATCCATGGAAGACTAATGCTTCAATTGTCAACAACATTATGATCGAAATCAAGTCTTAGTGCTTAAATTGTCATTCATTGTATATACTACACTTGTGAGCTAAAATGTTAATGTATGCTCAAGTGTTTATCAGTTGGGTGAGAGCTTAAGAGTGCAAACAATCACCTTTTAGAGGGATTTCTAGTTTGCTAAGTATTCTCTTGTTTTAGACTGTTCCCAAAGCTCGGGTTATGAGCCTAGGCTTGGTGAGTGAGTCTAGGTTGTAAATGGTTGCCTCCTTAGCCTAGAAATAGGGAGGAATTATTAGTGAATTGTTTGAAAATCCTTAGTGGAAGCTAACGTAGTGCATGTAGATGCTTGTTAGAAGGTCGAACCACTATAAATCCTTGTGTCTTTTGTCTATCATTTTGCTTCTACCAAAAACACCCAAAACACGATCTTCTCCACACTTGGCAATCTAAATCAGTTGAAGGAAATCGAGCCTATCAAGCCTAACAATTAAGTTAAAGGTTGGTACGAGTTGAATCAGTATGGATTTGTGTGCGATGTTAAGATACTACATGCACTTTTTAAAGTTATTTTGAATTAAATATGGTGATAAATTTAATTTTAATTTTTATAGTTTTTGTTAATTTAATACTAATTTTTAAGTTATAATCTTTTTTTTGATAAATTGGCACTTTATTCATCCAAGCTACCTCAAAGAAACACAAGGACTCCAGTAGAACCACCGGTGGTCTACCCTTTACATACAGACCGAAAAGAATAAAAACTACTCACAAAGATCCCAATTTTCAGCTATACAATTACCAGTAAAAGTGAATCTATTGCATTCTATAATTCTCCATTTCACACTATACTTTACGAGATCAAAAATATCAGCCACTAGCCTCAGCCTTTTCCCAAGCATCCGACCATTTCGCACTTGCCAAAGGTAATAATTCAAGCCATTCCATGCTAGCCTAATAATCAATGCTCGCAAGGATCTCCCTTTACCAGTCAACTGGACCCAGGTCATCATCTCTTTAAGTTAAAATCGATACATAACAATTACTTGTTTTTTTATATAGAAATGTCAATTGAACCATTAAATTTTATCATGATAACGGTGGAACATTTCTCATGTATTTTATTTTGGGTAATTATTTGATACACTGGCGGTGGAAACTAAAAGTTTCCACAAGTGCTTTAGTTTTAGGGTTTAGGGTGTATGGTTTAGGGGTATAGGTGTATGTGTTTTGAATTTAGGGCTAGTAGTTGAAATTTACAGTTTAGGGTTATAATTTAGGCTTTATAGATTAAAACCTAAATCCTCACCATATTACCCTAAAACTAAACCCTAACCTTTAAACTCTAAATTCTGAAATTAGGCTTGACATCCATTGAATCTGGAATTCTGAAATTAGGCTTAGCGTATCAATACGATGACAGTTAAATATGTTATAAAGTATAAAATGAGGTTTTAGGCAGTTTCCAGAATGGTCACTAATAACTACTCGGCCTAATTAGTCTAGAAAACGATATCTGATAGAAACGAAACTCCATAGAGTAATAAATGTTAAGTTTAATTACAAGTTGGTAATCAATAAGTTTGATTAGGACCGCTAATTCATAAAGTTTACAATTTAATCTTTTAAGGTTTAAAAAGTTTAAAATCGGCCCTTAATTCTGATAAGATTAGTAACAAATAGGGTTGCTAAGCCTTAAGAATGAATAATAAGAAACTCAGACCAAAATTTGAACTCTGGTTTTGTATCCGAACCTTCGGTAAGTTTTTTGATGACACTCACTGACCGGATTTCTACCAAACCGGGAAGAGAGTGTTACAATTGTGGTATCATAGTTAAAGTTTAGTCGGTTATGGACTAAACCTATGTTTGTTTGTATTGATTATTGTTTTACTTTGCCACCTAGGAGTTATAGTGTTGTATATTATGGCTTGCCGGCTTGTCTAACTCTAATCAAGCTCGAATAGATGAGCACGTTGCGGACTCCACCACCCATGGTGAGGAAATTAGAATGAAGGGTCCTCCGATTCCGCAAAACCCTCTTGTACGAAATCTTGAGCCAGAGGCCCAATCTTCTCAAACTGAGTGTTTAAAGAACATGACCGACATGTTTAAAATGCTCATCACTTTGATAAGAACTGAGCAAACCCCCCCCAACCAGTTCCTCTAAATATTTGAGCCCCTATTGATAAGCTCAAGCAATACCCAGTTTACACCTTCACCGACCAGAACCTGGAAAATCCTGAAATAGTAGAGTACTGGCTGGAGAATACTCTTAAAGGGATGAACAAGCAAATGAAGTGCCTTGAGGAGCACAAACTAGAATGTGCCTTTGCCTTAATTGCTGAAGAGGCCCAAAGTTGGTGGGACACCGTGACACTCATTGTACTCGAGCATAAAAATTCGTGGGACTTCTTCATTTAAGCGTTTTGTAAGAAGTATATCAGTGAACACTACATCGCTGAAAGGCGTAAAAAGTTCCTCCACATGAGACAAGGGGGAAGACCTGTGGAGCAGTATATTCAAGATTTTTGCAAGTATGCAAGGTATGGTGCTGAGATCATACATACTAAGAAAGAGAAATGCAAAATGTTTGTAGATGGCCTCTATGATGAATTACGTCCCCTCTTCACTATTGTGGAGATCGAGGACTTCCAGATCCTTGTTAATCGAGCCACTGCCACTGAAGCCTCCTAGAAGGCTTATGAGAAAAGAAAAGAGAACCAAAATCGATATGAAAAGAGGCACCAAGATGAGTCTCAATCCTTTAAATCCTTCAAGAAAAGAAAGAACTACGATTTGAAACACAATGTGTACTCACAGCCTTTCCGATACGAGTATTCCCCTAATCCACAACTGGTGACTCAATTCTATCTTGGTACCTATCCTATTGAGAGCTTTGAAGGCTCTAGGCAAGAACCCAAGTACCCAATTTGCATTTTTTTCCAACATAGTCATCCTGAGGGGTAATGCCGTAAGAAGTTGGGAGCTTGTTTCTTTTGTGGTGAGATGGGACACCTTATTTGTGATTGCCCAAAGAACTCTATCAAGTCTGATTCTGTATCGGGCAACACATCCCCTACTCAATCTTTTCGAGGAAAGGGAGCAAGGCAAGTATCTTTTGGGAGGTCTAGAAACTCATCCAAACCATCATACAAGCTCGAATCTAAAGCCTATGCACGAATGCACCACATGAAGAGCAATCAACAAGAGGATGAGCAAGACGTTATCCTAGGTAAAAATTCGGGGACAAATTTTTCTTAAGGGGGAGGGGAAAATTGTAATGTCCCGAAAATTGATCTAGTCGGAATCAAGTTCTGAAAATCAGAAAATTGATATTGAAATGATCAAGCATCACATCCCTAAGGTCTAAATGGTTAATTTCATGGTTAAGAGACCCTAAATGAACTCATCCGTAATTCAGGACCTCATTGAAAATGCTAAAAATGTTGTTTTTAAGCTAGGTGTATCAATACACTAGGACCTATATCAATACAATTTTGGCAATGTGTTTCGATACAGCCAAAGGCGTATCGATATAGCCCAACAGTTTTTAACTAAGTTTCTGGATTTGGCTTAACCGTATCGATACAGCTACACGTGTATTGATATGGGTCCTTGTTAAAGACAGAATTAGTGCTCAATTTTTAAAGATCGGAGCTTGATAATGACTCACCTACTTGTGGTTGTTCCCCCACATGAAAGTTGATCTGAAAGGATGACTAAAAGTCATCAATTGCTTAGGAGTGATAAAAAGCATGAATTGATAGAAATTATTGTTTAAGCAAATCCTTTGCTTGGGGTAAGCTTCTTATATGCTCATGAATAGGTGGGAAATGATTAGAGCCTTGAACTCCTTTAAAATTAATAAGAAAAGAGTCATCTTCCTTGTTTTGTTTTCACCATAGCTAAACTCACCCTTGCTTTGAAGAATAAGCTTACACCTCCATTGATATCCCTTCCACCAAACTCAAGCATACATCTCTTTTTTTGAACCCTTAAAGCTTAAGCTTTCTTTGAGTTGAAAGCTTAACTCTATAGCTATTAATTGGGTAAGTAAAAGCCCTGGATCTATTGATGTTTCTATAGACCCTTGGAGGTTTAATTTCAAGTTATAATCCCTAAGTCAAGCCCTTATTCTTCAAGCTTTGATTCATGAATATATTGAATAGCTAATCGCTATTTCAAGCTTATAAACGAATATTGATTATAATAATCTCCTATTGCTTTGCCTAGCTACAGAGTTGAAGAAAGCTAGCCCATCGTCTCCAAAACAAGCTAGGAATAAAGGAATCACCATTCGAGAGCCTTAGGAGCTTTGGAGTGCAAGATGAGTGTAGTCGGAGTCTTAAGAGTTGGCTAGGTGTCCAACTCGAATCTTTGAACATTGAATTTGATATTGCTAACTATTGAAATGAAGGTTTTTGCATAAAACTAGCATTGAATATCATACAAGTAGGTATGGGTAAGTATTGTTTTGAATCCATGATCATTGCATAGTCATTGTCATTGTTGAAAGCATTGAATTATCAATATATACCTATTGCTATTGAATCATTGATACGAGACTATTGTTGTTTAAAATATTGCTATATGTCTATCTTTATACTGATATTGAATTATTGCCATAAAATTCATGAGCTCATTGGTACGAGTATTGGGCTTCGGCCACTATTTTGGTGCGGCGGAGGGATGTGTATTATATTGGTCAAATTGGTGCGACAAAGGGATGGCGAATGTGACTAGACCATTATTATTGTTGGTGTTGCAGTGGAATTCATGTATCCAAATACGGCCGAATCGATCCAAGGAAACTATTGATTATTGATATTGATTTTGCTATGATATGTAGATATTGATTATTGATAATTATGTTATGCATTGATGTCATGAAATGTATATATGTTGCTTATGCAAAAAGTGCCATTGAGTATGTCATTAGAGTATGTATTGTTGCATATCATGCTCATTATTGTTCATGACTACCTCACTTAGGTTAAGAAAGTTATCGGTTCGAGATCGGGATTAGTTTGAAGATCGACAAGTCACCACAAGCTTAAAGTAAAGTATTTTGTCCCTACAAACTCCTAGAATGGTGGCAAAGTAGCTAAATTTGTTGGCTTTGATGTTTGAACTATGTGTGTAATAGGCATCTTATGTATAAGTTTGAATAGCCTTAAATGACCTTTTGGTAATGACTAAAATGGCATAATGTGCATATTCGACTTAAAAGTTGGAAAACTTAGAAAGTAGATTAAGAATGGTATGAAACATGACTCACTAGTATATTATATGTTTATAAACTTGCTGGTAAAATTTGGTAGTGTTTGGACATCATTCGGTAGGCTAATTTGAATAAAAATCAGCTTAATTATGTCATTACAGGTCATGTCGTATCGATACGGGTGATGGCATATCGGTACGATTAGGCATAAATTGGCTTAAGGAAACGAGGTGTATCGATACGGATAGGGCGTATCGATATGAAAATTGGTCACTGGAATCTGGTTTGGAAAATTGTATCGATACGGTCTTAGGCGTATCGGTATGAGATCAATGCAGTCAACGCGTAACGATACGAGCTTAGTTGTATCGATACGAGCTTCACATCCCTTGAATTTGGAATTCTGAAATTAGGCTTAGCGTATCGATATGGCCCTGAGGGTATGATACGATGACAATTAAATATGTTATAAAGTAGAAAATGAGGTTTTAGGCAGTTTACAAAATGGTCACTAATAACTACTCGACCTAATTATTCTAGAAAACAATATCCGATAGAAATGAAACTCCAAAGAGTAATAATTGTTAAGTTTAATTACAAGTTGGTAATCAAGAAGTCTGATTAGGACTGCTAATTCATAAAGTTTACGATTTAGTCCGTTAAGGTTTAAAAGTTTAAAATTAGCCCCTAATTCTGATAAGATTAGTAACGAATAGGGTTGCTAAGCCTTAAGAATGAATAATAAGATACTCAAACCAAAATCTGAACTCCGATTTCATATTCGAACCTCCGATAAGTTTTCTAATGACATTATCCGACCCGAATCTCTACCAGACCGAGAAGGGGGTGTTACAAGATGGTATTCTCTTTAAATCCTCAAACTGGGCTCAGTCTCATCACCTTATAGTTGAATGTGACAATAGAAACGCTATTTACTGGATTAAGAATATCCATCTTTCCTAGCGGCGTTTAAAGGTATTATTCTGAGTATTATGGCTACGTATGAAGGTCTGAAATGGCAAGTGTCCCTTGTTTTAATAGAAAAGAACACCCTTGCTGATAACCTTGCCCAAAAAGGTATCTCTAAAGTCAATGATCGAGTTGAATTTATGCTGGACTGGTGTTATTTTCTAGCTTGTCTCTGTTACCGATCACATAAGTCTAGAAGATTGGTTGTTGTATATTTGGAGTCCATTTGGTGTTTTGCTATTGCGTGTTCTCCTCGCTTTTGAGTTTGGTTTCTAGCAAGAATCAGAGTTAGTAAGTGTGCATATCCTTTCTTGTTTTTTTTTTCCATCGTGTTGTGCATTGTGCTTGAAGGGCAAAGGTAACCTGCCAGAGCCTTTTGAAGCATGCGTATGCATCTGTTGCTTTGAAAGAACCAATTGGTGATGAGTTTTTAGGGATTTTGTTGTTGCTTTGGTGAGTTAAATGTAATGATGTCTTGTAATCCGAGATAGATCTTATACCAAATTTGGCTCAAACTTTATTAAGCGGGCTGAACGACATTAACATAGTGCACTCTTTTTCCTTTAATTAGGCTTTAAGGAGGTTTTTTAACGAGGCTTTAGGGAACCATTCAAGTATTTAAACCATTTGTTTTCTTCAGAAATTTCCCCTCTTTATTTCATTTTACATAGCTCTCTCTCTCATACCCGAGTCTCTCTTCCCTCTCCCTACAAACATAAAAAAATCCACATGATCCCGTCTTTTGGATCAAAATGCATTGTTCTTCCTCAAACTCTTGCTTGTTTTTCTATTTCCCTTCATTTGATCCATTTAAGCTTAGCCCTGATCAACCTCTGCTGCTAGCCGGATGTGACTGTCCCTCTTTCGGGCATCCCCTTTCTTGTTTCGGTCGTCGTACGACGATTTTCGATCACCGTCATTCGAACCAATAATTTTCTTTTTTTAATCCTAAAGCTTAAAACCTAGCCCGTTTCAACAGAAACTCCCATTCTTTCCCGAATCTAGACTTAAACCTACCTATAACCTCCATATCCGACTCCACCGTTCAACTCTCCAGCCACCACAATGATGAGTTCCGACTTCCCCTTTTGTTTTCTGTTTATTTGATTATTTTTGCTTCGATGTTCGGAATTGAACATTAAAAAAGAAGACTCAATCAAGAAAGAAAATGAGAGAGAAGAAATAAGATGATATGTCATATTAATTTTTTAATGGCAGCTGGCAATCGTACTTTAATGAAAGCGAATTAAAAGTTCGGTTACTCTATTATAAATTTTACAAATTTGAAGACAAAATGTTAGTATTTTAAAAGTTGAGTGACTTTCAATATAATTTCCCCTTTTATTTAGTCTTTTATCTAAAAGCATCTTTTAATGAGTAGAGTTAAAGGTTGGTACAAATTGAATCGATATAGATTTGTCTGCGATGTAAAGATACTACATGCACTTTTTAAAGTTATTTTGAATTAAATATAGTGATAAATTTAATTTTAATGTTTATATTTTTTGTAAGCCAAGAGTAAAATTAATCTATAAGGTGGTCCCCGAAGGAAGAAGCATCCAAAACCATACACATGGGCAAACTCCTCCGAGCTTAACTTGGAAACAGCAGAAAGCACTCTCAAGGGCGTTGAATCTTCAAATGTAGAAGCCATTCTCGTCCTGGCTGCAATCCTTGCTTTACCAGTTGACTGAGTGGCTTGAGTCTCTGCTCTTGTATTCTTTGTTTCTGTTTCTCAACATGAAAAATCTCCCCCATCCTCGCGCTTTTAATACTGTGGCCTCCAAGCAACCTCATCGCTCAAAAAGGCCTTCCCCCTCTCTTTGTCCACAACCAACTACCACCCCACAACCACCTCTCCATCTTTTACTTTGTCATTAATGTCTACACACGACATGGAATTTTTAAATGTTGTCTCGGATCACACACACCAACCTTTGCCACCAACAGAAAGCAAGGAAAGTGATGCCCTGGAATCTTTGGACTTAAATGAAGATGGTAAAGTTAATTTCGCAATTAAGAACCAAGCTCTTGTAGGTAAGATCATCTCCGATTCTGCTGCCAAACATTTCACTTTGAATGTCATTCTCAGGAAGGCATGGAAATGCCCTGACCTGCAATGTCACGACCTGGGCAACAACATCTTCTTCTTTGTTTTCCAGTCACCGAAAGATAAACTCCGAATCCTTGGGAATAGACCATGGGCGGTCCAAGACCATTTCCTTATCCTCAAAGAATGGCTACCACGTGTGGCATTCGAGGAACTTGACTTCTCTCTGGAGGAGTTTTGAATCCAAATCCGTAACCTCCCCCTAACCCTGATCACTCAAGAAAACATTAGAAAGATAGGGAATTTATTCCTTAAATGCTTTGGATCCAATTTCGATGGGAGAAGCAAAGTCAATTGGGATGGCCAACTCAACTTAAGAGTTGCTGTTAGAGTAGAAGATCCTCTGAGAACGGGATTCCTACTTAACAAACAAAATTACAAGCCTATTGAGGTATCTTTCAAGTACGAACGTCTACCCAAATTTTGTTACAAATGTGGTAGAATCCGCCATGGCGAAAAAGAATGTTGGCACGACACCAGACTCTTCAAGAATGCTGGAAGATTTGGTCCCTGGTTAAGAGCTTCCCCGACCTAGGAGAAAAAATCTGCAAGATTGGCGAATCAGCATCGCCAGAACAATACTCCTGATAACATTTCCCGGAAATCCTCTCCGTTGGACACAAAAATCAATAAGGATAGCCTAGCAGATCAGGGCAGCAAAACCAACGAGACCTCGTTTCTTCCCCCGAGGGTACGAGGTTACCAAAACCAATGGGGAAAGAAATTTCTTCTCCAACTAAACAAGTCATTTCCGTAAAAGGCAAGGAAGGGAACGAGGATTTTTCCTCTAATGGCAAGTCTATAGTTGACTTTCAGAACACTATCGTCAACCATGATAACCTATCTCCTAAGGAAACTAAAATGATTGAAGAAGCAACAGGTCATACCTTGGGCCACTCCAATCCTGTGTGATTACAACCAAATGAGATCCTAAACAATTTGATCACTGAAGAGGTTGGCAACTTAGGTGTCTCGAACAAACTGAAAAGGAAAAGAGATGAAGCACAAGAAGAATCGTTCTTCGTTGCGAAAAGAAGGGAGATCTGGAACTATATAGATGATGGAATCTTCCAAATCTCACCAGGAAACTGGGGAGCTAATAGCTTTGGTGCGGTTGCAAATGAAGACGTGCTAAAAATCGCCTTATTCCCGAGCTCCTTTACCAATGCCTCACCTATCATCAATAGCATCGAAAGACAAAGGAAAGGTTACTCTTGTGGAGCAAATCGCCTCACTCTAATCAAATAGGTAGCAAGAAGAAAACATGTCATGAAGAAGACAAGGATGATGCTTGATCGCGTGGGAATTGTTGAATTGAGGATTGATCCCTTTGGGAAGAAAATTACAACAATGGCGTCCATGTTTGTTGACAGCAATTGCTCACTCAATGAAGAAATAGTTCTTAGTGACGAGGAAGCAACTAACACCCTGGAACAGGTCAAGCCCCGTGGCAAATCAAGCTGCCTCCTGTCTGATCAAGCATATGGTTCTCTAGGGGACTATCCGCAGATGCCATGAACCTGCTCTGCAATGCCTCTTTCATAGGGAAGGTGTGAAAGAGGGCAGTGTTATCCGAACCTTCCCCTAAGATCATATGGTGCTTTCGACGGCCTGCTGATCTAAGGTTTTCTAGTTTTAAGATCGAATTTCCCTGCTTCTCTAGCTCGAAGTGCAAGACACTGATGGTCGATGGTTTCTCTTTTCTCGCGATTCACTTCCTGATGCACGGGCTGACATTTTCCCCGTCTCAGTTGACAAGACTCTCGTCGGACGACGAGAGACCCTGCCTCCAGATAGAGCTCTCACTAGGATTTCGGCATAATGTCCTTTGTCCAGTTTCGGAAAAGACGAGATGTTATCGTTTCTTCATGTTATCTTTCTTTATGTTTAAGATGATCCTGTGTGTATGATTCATCCTTGTCTGTGCCTTTGTTTTTGTTGTTTGTACGCCCATAGGTGGTGCGTCTTTTGCCAACGTCCCTGTGGTTTTCATTTGTTGGCATGGACTGGGGAGATGGTCTGTTCTCCACGTAAGTGGCTGCATGTTTTTGCATGCTCATTTGATTGGCTCTTGTATGTTTTGGGGGTTGGACCCCCTTGTTTTTTATTATGAAGTTTACTTTCCCCTTTGATAAAACAAATGTTTATATTTTTTGTTAATTTAATTCTAATTTTTAAGTTAAAATCGATACATAACAATTACTTGGTATTTTTATATAGAAATGTTAATTGAACCATTAAATTTTATCACGATAATGCGTAACATTTCACATGTATTTTGTTTTGGGTAATTATTTGATACATTAGCAGTGGAAACTAAAAGTTTCCACAACAGCTTTAGTTTTAGGGTTTAGTGACTTAATTTAGGGTGTATGGTTTATGGGGTTTGGTGTATGAGTTTTGAATTTAGGAATAGTAGTTAAAATTTATAGTTTAGAGTTATAATTTAGGGTTTATAGATTAAAACTCAAATACTCATCATATTACCCTAAAACAAAACTCTAACTGCTTAACTCTAAATTCTAACCCTAAACCCTAAGTTCTAACCACTATCACTAAATTTTAAATCCTTACAGCCTAAAGTAAGCCCCTAAACCCTAAAACTAAGGCGCTTGTGGAAACTAAAAGTTCTCACTGCCAGTGTATATGATAAGAATTCTTTTAATTTTTGTGACACTATTTTATTAAGGATTTATATCCAATGGCGGTAGAAACTTTTAGTTTCCACAAACACCAAGCTTTAGGTGTATGGGTTTAAAATTTAGGGGTAATGGTTAGAATTTAGGGGTTAGAATTATGATTTATGGTTTAGAGTTAGGGTTTAGGTTTTAGGGTAATAGGTTGGGGATTTAGGTTTTAACCTATAAATCATAAATTTTAACCTTAAACTCCAAATTCTATTCATAGTCACTAAATTCTAAACTACTACACTTAAACCCCTAAATCTTACACCATAAACCGAGTCCCTAAACCCTAAAACTAAAGCACTTGCAGAAGGGTTAAGAGTTTATGTCAGTGTATCAAATAATTATCCTTTTATTAATGGGATGATCTACAACACCATCTTTTGATGACACGTGTTACTATCAGATTGGATGAATTTTCTGTTAATTTAAATTTATTTAATCTGATAGAAAAATGTATCATCATTTGATTGATTGATTAAATTTATCCTAAACCTGAACCTACCCCTCTCAACTCTATCTTTCTTTAAACCCGACCTAACTTGAAATCGATTTATATATATAACCTGCACTTATCGAGTCGAGTTAGGATTCGACGGGGCCGTGTTACCATCCTTAAATATTCAATTCAAATTAGTGTATCAATGAACCAAATACTGTAATTACATATATAACTTGAAAATTTTACACACTTTTCGATTATTGGATGAAAGTAGATGGATGATTGAGATTAACATTAGAAAATTTGAAAATCATCACTTAGAAAAAGAATAAAGAAATAATTTTAGTTATTTATTACTCTCTTACGACAGTCCAAAAAGAGTATAAAAACAATTGAGTTTTATATAGTATAAGTAGATCACAATCCTATATATATACATTGTGTAAAACTTAAGTTTTACATTTATTTAGATCTTATCGCAGGATAAAAATAAATAATTATTACCCTCATCTAACAATTCAAAATAGTGTAAAAGTAATTGAGTTTTCCATTGAGTAGATTTTAACCCATATATATTATATAAAAGAGAATTAAAGGTAAAATGGCAGAATTCAGATCAGTTTGGAAGTGCCCACAAGTGCTCTTCCATATGCCACTGGAAGTGCTGCAAATTTCTTTACTTTCCCTACATAAGCTCTTCTGCTGAAATTGTTATAATCATTTTCTTCAATGGCGTCCAGTATCTGTCGATACAGCAACAATGACGCCCACACCGGCCATCTGCTTGCCGAATTTAGCTCGGAAACACCTTTTTCTGCCTCGTCAAAGAACATCCTCGCTCGTTTTATCTGATCTTTCATGAAGCTCCTCCACCTATCCGTTACTTGTCCACGGAATATGTCATCGTCTGATAGTCCGAACCGTGCCAGTTCGTCTTGTGGTAGATATACTCTTCCTCTCCTAGCACTAGGGAAATACACAAACTATGAGAAAACTCTGCAGTGGGGTTCATCAGAAAGTGAAAACTACAAAATTCCAGTACCATTGAACTTACTCTTCACCAACATCTCTGAGTATATTAGTGAGCTGATTTGCAATTCCGAGGTCTAATGCGGAGTTATAGATGCTCTCTACCGATGCCTTCGATTCGGGTGCGATTCCCATTACCGGAACACTCATTAGCCCGACCGTCCCTGCAACATAGTAGCAGTAAAGGTAGAGCTCATCGAAGTTCATATATCTCGACTTCCTCAAATCTAATCTCATTCCTTCTATCATGTCCTTGAAGGGCTGAAACAAAGAAAAATCCATGGTTGATTCTCGAAGATCATGCGAAATATCAAGGTCTTTAATTGTGTAAACTGCAGCAAACCTGTATATCTACAGGGTACTTTGAGACGGTATCGGATAAAGCGGCGTCGAGCATATCGTACGGTCGACCTTCGAAAAGATCGCCTAATCTTTTCTCCCATCGGTCAAGAGCCCTCGGTGTAATGTGTGAAGCATTAGGTCCATCCACAAGCTCATCAGTCCTCCTACACCAAACTGCATACCAGAAGGTCAAACTCAGACGTTATTATCAGATATGAATATGTCTCTGACACGTGTTTTTCGTGTACTTTGAGGGTCATATACTCGTGCAAATGTTTGAAGAGTGTCGGACTCAGATACTCCAATAAAAACTAAGAGAGAAAGCAATATAGGACACAATGAAACTTTCATCAATGATGGTCGTTGCAATCCGTTTTCTTTTAATGCAAAGGAGCCTGCCGCTAGGACTCGGACCCTTGATGCCACCTCATGAGGGTGGCTGCATGTATCGACCGGATTAAACCGCAGGTCCGATTGGAATTACTACATAAGCATCATATGCTAATGCTATAATCCTAAATGTTACAACTAAAGCTAGAAAATATAAGCAACTTGAAAACTTTGAAACAGTTTTATAGTTAACCTTGAGAAGAAGCAATGCAGGTGATTTGAATCAATGAGTTGGCAAACAGATAAAAACACCTAAAACCAGTGAGTTCAATGAACAACATTTCAAGACTTACTCAAAGTAACCAACCACCATACATACCGTAAATCGCCCAGACGGCTCTCCGACGCTCTGGTGTCATAAGTAATGTACCTGGAAAGAAAGTAAAAACAGAGTTTATGAGGCCTCAACTCGAGGTAAGAAAAAAAGTTGCAAATGCTATAATTCGATGCAATTTCCATGTTCATGGCCTCAACCCGAGATTCAAGAAAAGGTTGCAAATGCTATAATTCGATGCAACTTCCATGTTCATGGCCTCAACCCGAGATTCGAGAAAGAGTTGCAAATGCTACAATTCAATGCAACTTCCATGTTCATGGCCTCGACCCGAGATTCAAGAAAAGCTTGCAAATGCTATAATTCGATGCAACTTCCATGCTCATGGCCTCAACCCGATATTCGAGAAAAGACTACAAATGCCACGACTCAATGCAATTTCCATGTTCATTGTTCATGGCCTCAACCTAAGAAACGAGAAAAGACTACAGATGCAACTATTCGATGCAATTTCATGTTCATGGTCTCAACCCGAGATACAAGAAAAGATTACAAATGCTATGATTCATTTCCATGTCCTTGTTATCCTAAAGAGTTGCAGTTAGAAATCTTTTTATTTTGATCAAACAAAGAAGAACCTTGAACAAAAAGAAGCATTTCAAGTAGTAAAACTAAGATGTTATTGAGTTTGGTAAATATGGAATTTCATTTGAGTTTTGTCACCCTTTTCTCGGCAACCAAACAGCCTAACTCTAATATATATATGAATAAAAGCAAGGTTCCAATCGACCCCATGTGTATGAAATTATATAAAAAAACATATAATAACAACAACAAACAATGTTCTAATCATCAACTTAACAATCAAAAACAAGTTTAAACTACCAACGGGTTAGTCCGAGTAATAAACAATTTGGTATTACTCAATCAGATTTCAAGTTCAAGGTTTTGTATATTTCATTTAAGAGACAAAATTATTAAAACCGGATTAGTCTGGGCAAAACCTTAAAAACCGTTAAAAAAAAAAGTTTAAACTGAAAAAAGGAAAACCAAGGCAAAGCAGAAACAGAAGCAAAATACCCAAATAAAAAGTCTTGGCATATTCAGCACAAACTTCACCACAACGATCATAAGCTTCATTCAAGACACCCCAATCAGAAAACCCATCATTTTTTCCATCTCTTTTCTCCAAATCCAAACCTTTTCCCCCCCTTTGTTGTTTAACCAAAGCAGCCTGCTTTAAAACCACATCATAAACCCTCTCTTCTGAAGATCTGGCTGGGTTAGCCACTGCACTTGAAACAGCTGAAACCCCTTTTAAAGGCTTCATCTTTGGGTTTTTCCCAGTTCTGGGTATCAAGCTAAGCAAAGCAGTGGCATTTCCTTTGGGACAGACCACCCAAAGAAGACCGCCAGCCATGGTTAGAAAGAAGAAGAAAAAGTTATGTTTCTCCTTTGATTTCGAACCAGTTAAAGATAAGTGAATGGCAATGGATTTGAAGATGAAATGGGTACCACTTTCTGTCTGTTTAATGCTTCCAAAGATACAGGATGTAGTGTACATCCCCCGGTCGTTTTTCTTACCAAAAAAAAAGGGCAAAAAGGGAGTCCAACATAAAGCTAAAGCTTATTTTTCCATCGTTCTTTTCTCTCTCACACACCTATTTCTGTGGACACCATTCCTTCATATACATTTGCTGATTCAAGCCACGTCTTCGAAAGGACAATTAGGCATTCGGGTGTTTTTCCTAGGCGAGTCTAGCGCACTACAGAATACAAAAACACGAAAAATACAACCTAAAATATTGTTAAGAATACAAAATTTATCGCAATCTTAGACCTGCCTCACTCCAAATCTACCAATTTTTCATACTTTTTCTATTTTCGAGCTTCATCTTGGTAAAATAACTTTATCTTATGGTTTTTCTATTTTCCAGTTGATTAAATTTGTTCAACGAGTGATTAGGCCTTGATCATTAAGTTTCAATGATTTGGACGATTGGGATTAGGTATAATTTTGAGAGACAAAGCGATTTAAATATGAGTCTCTTCGGATGAATATTTTTTTCACCGAAATTATTTGTTGTGTTCAATCATTTCATTATTTTTAAGTGTAAAAATACTTTTTCACAATTACACTTTTCACGTTTCAAAATTGAACGAGTCGCATTCGCCCCACATTTTGTATATGAATACACGAATAGATAGATATAGTCAGGGACAGAGCTTAATTGCCCCTCCCCACCTCGAAAAATTTTATTTTTTTAATTTTTTTCTCCTATTTAAATTATTTTAAAATTTAGTTTATTTCTGAATTTGTCACCCCACTTTCAAACATTTATTTTTTGCCCTCTAAACTCAAATCCTAGCCTCGTCCCTAGATATAGTATTTAAATTTAATACTTCAAGTGTCAATTAAGTTTCCTTCAATTAACATGTCTCTAGTGTTGTATACAGTAGACGTGAAATCAAACATATTTAAACATTTAATATCTTTTGATTTATGAATAGAGAGAAAATTAAGTAATATTAACATCGTATAAAACTGAATGTTAAAAAATTAATGCGGATTTGTAAACTAATTATATACATTAATTACTATTAAAAAATTATATACATTAATTACTTGGCTTAAAATATTTGTAAATAAGTTTTAAGAAAATTCTTGGTTTATATTCGGAAATTAATCCGGAACTTGGAAGCCTTAAATTTAATGTAGATGGTGCAGTTGAGGGAGGATACGGCAAAGCAGGGATAGAGGGTCTACTTAGGGATGAGAGGAATCGAACTCTAATTTGCTTCTCAAAATCAGTTGGGTTACTTGATGTCGCGTCTGCTGAACTATTAGCAGCCAAAGAGGCTGTTTCACTGTTCTGTGAAGCCGGATGGGGGAAGAAATATAATCTGGTATTAGAATCGGATAGCTCAAACACTGTGGAATGGTTAAGGCACCCGTCATTCGCACCTACTATCTTCCGTACCATAATTAAAGGAATTCGCGAGCAAGCTTCGAGTGTGAAATGGAGTGTCCAGCATGTGCCAAGGGAAGCTAATGAATCTGCAGATCGGCTTGCAAAAGCTGGAATCCACAAGACTTACCCCTACCTAATGCAGAAATGTCCTGTAGGCTGAGGTGAAGGGTAACAGAATCGGCATTGTTGATTTCAATTGAGGAAGTGATCGAGGATGGTCGTGCTATCTTGGGCAGTATTCAAGATTTATCCTACTTTCATTAATTGATCTATGCAGTCTAGTGCCTGTAATTTGCAACTTTTGTTGGTTAAACTGCGGAATAAACTTGTGTATTACATGGATTTGGTGCACTCTTTTTCCTCCATCTAGGTTTAGGGAGGTTTTTTAACGAGGCACCGATCCATGTGTGTTGCCGCTAGGCTTTATAAAATCCATCTAACTTTCAAAAAAAAAAATGAGCCACAGTCACCCTCACATCTTTGTTCAAACCACAAATTAATAAAACCAAATATAGATTGTACGGTTTTCACTTTATGTTTTGTTTATATTGATGAGTCACCAACTTGCTAAGTTTAATGTCAACAATTTTTAAAGTCAGTAGTTAAAGTTTTCGGTTGACATTTTTCTCACACTTAAATTATAGGTTTAAAAGTCGAGTAAAATTTTCTTCTCTAAATAAAAATTATTCACACAAAAAAAAACTTATTCTGTTATTAAGGATGGACTGGCGGATGTTCCACCTTTATAAAAAAAATTATATGGTGTGGATATTTTTTATTAATTATTTTATTTTACTTCTCCAAAAATTATTATAATTTTTATTCTTAAATTTCTAGTATAAATTCTTGAAAGTTCTTACGCTGACAAAATTAAAAATTTCACACCTGACACAAAATCATGGTCCGTCTATGGCTTTTGACTGTTTCATGTTTCTATATTTATTAAAAATATTATTTAGGGTAAACTACACCAATAGTCACTAAAATTTTAGGAAACTTTAACTTTGGTAGTTGAATTTTTAAAATTTACATTACAACCACTAAATTTTTAATTTACTTTCATTATGATCATTTTCGTTAGATTCCGTAAAAATGATGATGTGTCACGTTAAACTCTTCTCCCTTAATATAAAACCTTAATTTTATTGATTTTTTACCGTCGTAGAGGCCACACTTATGATGAATTGGAACGAACGACAATCAATCCTAATGTTAAATAATTATAACTCTTAAATAAAATTAAAGGTTACAATTTTCATTTTTAGTTTTTGGGTCCAAACTCTCAATTAGGCAACTCCAACTTGTAAAGTTTTTTTTTTTAAATAAGACTTCATTAAAAACCTCCAAATTTTAATTAGGGGAAAAGAGTGTATGTATATTATTTATTCCACGAACGTAACAATTACATACCTCCCATTTGTTGGTTTACAAACAAAATCACACTACCTTACAACCTCCTCCAAATTTTAATTAGGGGAAAAGAGTGCATGTATATTCTTATCACACACATTCCTGCACTGCTTTACAACGTTTGTAAAATCAGAAGGGGCTGAGGATGGTTCATTAACTCACTGCATGGCAAGCAAGCTATCAGATTCAATGATTAGGGGATGAGAACCTTACCATCAGGGACGAAGGTATGTATGGTTTGGGAGGGGTAAGAGCCCCTCCCAATTTTTTTGGTATAATAGCATTTGAGGTCCTTTTTATTTTAAATAGTAGTCAAATAAGTTTTATTGCCCCTCCCAATTTTTAGATTTAAAGGCTTAATAGACCTTTGTCCCTCCCAATGTTCAATCCTAGTTCTGTCCCTGCTTACCATCTCGATGATCCGAAAATGTTGCAGGCTTCGACCATACCAATCAGTTCTGCCATGGTGGGATTATTTAACCCGATAGATTTTGAAAAGCTAGTTAGGACAGTACCCTCGTGATCTCAGAGAACGCCACCAATGCCTGCACTTACAAAGCTCCTCTTAACCGCTGCGTCAACGTTAAATTTTAACCACCCTGCAAGTGGAGGTTCCCACGTTCCTAACCTTGGTCTGCTTCATGTTCTAGCGCGAATACAGACTTCATTTGGCATATGCAAAAATTCAGATACTGAGACTATCGAGTTGGACCACTTGTATTTCGCCCAATGCCCGATTCGAACCAATGCTAAATCAAATATCAAGTTGGGCCACTTGCAGTTCTCCGTAAATTTCCATGTCAGAAGGGCATCAAGTAGCTACAGTCAAATATAGGTCGGTCCAACGATTGATTTTGTATTTCAAAACATGGAAAATGAGGTGAAAAGAGGAATAATATTTCTTTTTAACTAAACAAATGACTTATCACAATTTTATAAATTGGTAATGAAGGTGACTAAAATGTAACATTTCATTGTTGGATGGTAAAAAGAGAAACTTACAATGAATTTGGAGTTTAATAAAGAGGAGATTTACGGAGAACGAAAGGCAATAGAAACGTTACTTTCTTTCACAAGTTTGCTTCTCAAAGATGCATGACGACATAGTCGTATAAAGAAGCCTGAAGAATAAAGTTCCCTTCAAAGTTCGGTAGGAGATTTACATCGTATAAAACATGAAAATTTTACGTATTTTTTGGATCGTTAAATTAACAGTAAAAATAAAAAAATTATCACATGAAAAAAGATAAAACAATAATCTTAGCCATTTTTCAATGTTAATAAACGGCTAAGATTATTTGTTTATTTTTTTCTGTGATAATCTTCTCATTTCTCAATGTTAATCTCAGCTATCCATTTACCTTCATCTAACGGTTAAAAAAGTAAAAAAACTTTCAAGTTTTACAAGGTGTAAGATGATTTTCCCTCATATATATATATATATATATATATATATATATATGATGGTAAAACAAAAGGAAAAATTTAAAACGGGCAATACACACTACTAACGCAATACAATGTTGCACACCATTAATTTTTAATGATTATTAAAAATCTCAAAGGCCCGACATGCAACTAATCATATTTAAAACAAAATTAGAAGAAATTATTTCATGAATCATTTTCACCAACTCATTTATGGTCCAACCCAATTAATAAAACCACGCCATCTTCATTTTTCACATAATATTTGTTAAAGTATGCTCAAAGACCAATCATAAGATGATTATAAATTAGAAGAAATATTTATTCATAAAGAAGCATTGTCATTATTATTTTCAGTTACAATTCTGCGTGCGTAAATAAATTGAATTATAATAAAGTCCTTAGAATAATATGGTTATCTTAAATGTCCCTAGTTGAGTATTATTGTGGGCGTGGACAACAATAATGCATTAAGACTAATATGTAGTTGATTGATGACAAAGTGTTGTCATTGCATGGAGATGTCAAAATCAATACATAAGTATGTGTTAGAGAACGACATACTGGATTGACCCGCTATGAGCATGTTTCTTGGATTATTATGTGACAGACACAACATTGCTCATAGTGATAACTACATGTATGGTCCTCAAACTTGAGATCATCATTATTTCAACATCGTGAGTGACATATTTTGGTACAGTCAAACGTGTGTCGTAACTGATTACACTATAAAGATTGATATTGGATATATCGCAATCTATGTAGTGGGATATGGTTGATCAAGATAGGATTTGTCCCTCCTGCAAATTAGGAGTAATATCGTAGGCCACTTGATTGAGTGATACTATAAATGCATGGTCATGCTCAAATAAGTTGACATGAGATATCATCACTATTCGTTTATAATAGTCTACTCAAGATATCAAGAAATATTAGATGGACTATACAAGTGTGATTGTTCCATGACTTGTGTCCAATCTACATATAAAAGACAAAATGATGTAATACATGAAAAAGAGTTTATCACAAAAAGGTTATGTCGAATCATGATTTCTTGTAACATAGGTGACAATGACATATTGCTAGATGTCACTCATTGTTTGTAATATTAGAAATGTTATAATATTTACTACTAATGTTACATGAACCTACAGGGTCACACTCACGGTTGAAATGGGCATACATTAAACGAATTATATATGTACAATTTTGTTGTACACGGTTCAGTTAAATTAATATATATTTGATATATATACATATATATATATATTAACAATTGGGTAAATATTAAAAAATAAGGGTAAACTACTACAGGGGTCACTTTCGTTTCTCGTTTGTACAGATTTAGTCAGCACTTTTGAAAAGTGCCACTAAGTGGTCATCTACGTTATAGTCCGTTAGTCCCCCAACGAATTGCTGATGTGGCGGAATTAATTAACGAAAAAATAAGGGTAAATTACTGCAATAGCCATTAAAATTTATCTCATGTACATTTTTTCTCCTCAATTTTAAAAAGTAAACATTATAGTCACTAATAAAAATGTTTCTGTATAATTTCACCCTTAAATTTTTAAAAATTCATTTTTCAATCCTAAAACTTTACAATCAATTAATACAATAATATTATAAATGCTTAGATGAAAATAGGTGCCCAAAGTATACCCTTTGAAACTTAGGTGCCCAAATTGCTCCTATTTAATAACTCGAACTTAAAAATTTAGTCCACTAACTACTAAAAAATTCGAGTTATTGGAATTTCTATTTTATAATTCAAACTTTATTTTGAATTTTTGAGTCGAGTTTATGAAATTATGAGTCGAGTATTTTCACATCAAACCAAAAAATTTAATTTTTTCGAGTCAAGTCGAGTGTTGCACTTCCCTTCACTGATTACAACCCAGGGGGAATACGAAAGCAAATATTCCTTTCAAAAAAATCTCTAAAAAAATTAAATTCAGTTCAAGTTAAATACTCGTTCAAACATATGAATATTTACCTGGTCATCATTAATATAGTTATTAGTTTTTATTAACACAAGATGATAATTTTATCCAAATTCAATAAGTTCGATTCAATCAATTTTATAGGATCGTATTTTGAAAAAATGGTTTTGGGATTGATTTTTTTCTCTAAACAGTGGTTGGATTGGATACGAATCAAAATTTTAATTTTATTTTCGGTTCGGATTAAGATCGTGTAAATGTATTTTAAAAGGGGCGGATCGAAGTAATATTTTGTTGTGTTATTGTTGAGTCAGGGGAGATAATGAAGAAATTGTATTTCCTATTCAATTTTTTCGAGAACACTAAAATACATGAGACAGGGGAGATAATGAAGAAATTGTATTTCCTATTCAATTAATTTTATTTTCGGTTCGGATTAAGATCGTGTAAATGTATTTTAAAAGCAGAATTAACTCGTTTGTATGTAGGGAAGTGCAACACTCGACTTGACTCGAAAAAATTAAATTTTTTGGTTTGATGTGAAAATACTCGACTCATAATTTCATAAACTTGACTCAAAAATTCAAAATAATTTTTTTAAAAATTTAAGGGTGAAATTATAAAGAAACATTTTTATTAGTGACTATAATGTTTACTTTTTTAAATTGAGGAGAAAAAATGTACATGAGATAAATTTTAATGGCTATTGCAGTAATTTATCCTTATTTTTCGTTAATTAATTACGCCACATCAGCAATCCGTTAGGGGACTAACGGACTATAACGTCGGAGTGACTAAGTCTTTACACATCGAAAACGTAGATGATCACTTATTGGCAGTTTTCAAAAGTGGTGACTAAATCTGTACAAACGGGAAACGAAAGTGACCCCTGCAGTAGTTTACCCAAAAATAATTATTGTAATTATGACTCTTTTAATATATAAATAATACAATTCGATTTAAATCAATATATATATATATATATTGAAATCCTATTTAAATTTGAATTGAGATTATATATATTTAATATATATATATATATATATATATATATATATATTCAAATCCTAATCTGAGTTGTATTAGGATTACAAAGGCTATATAAAGGCATGGGAGATCTAGTAGTAATTAATGCTTTTGGGGAAAAATCTTCTAAATATTTTAGAGCGTTTTTATATGCTTATTCCCTTCTAAATAGTTTAGAGAGTTTTATATGCTTGCTTCAACTAAGTGAACTACGTAGAGGTCGGAGTGGTATCGTTGCGACTTAAGAATCGACATCGAAGAATCGTGATTAGATGTGCATCTTCTCTAAATTCAGAATTCTAGATTTTAAACAGGTAATTCATCACTCTTGTTCACTTCGATTCGTTCCTCGTATATGGACCTCTAGTGGAGATCGGCAAATAATTTTTCCGCTGCGCCATGGGGTGTACCGGCGTGAACCAACAATATTTTCTTATAGGGTAAAATACACATATCATCACTCAACTATCTTATCACTCTTATTTGGGTCACTCAACTTTCAAACTTTTCAATTTACTAACTGAAATTTCGAATTGCTCCTATTTTGGTCACTTCAATTATTTTATTATTATTTTGAATTTTTTGGCATTATTATTATTATTATTATTTAATATAAAAATAATTTAAAATATAAATTTAAATCTAACTGTTCACCGGCCACCATTCGTCATCGTCGGATACAATCGCCAACGGATATAGATAGTGGCCATTCAGTCCTAGATTCCACTAATCGCTTTGTCTCGGCCCATTGAGTCCGAATTCGACCTCTATTTTGCAGAAAAGTGCTCTGAAGTCCACGAAAAAGAGATCAAAAGTTAAGAAACTGTAGAGCGTTTAGGTGTTCTTTATTTACGAGCGCAAGTGCACACTCCTGTCAAGTTATAGTATATAAGATATCGTCTCCCACATGGACTGGACAGCTTAAACTCGAATCATAATTCCTGTGCAAAGAAAAGTAAATGCACAAATAAGTTGGTTTATAAAGAAAAGTAAATAAAACACAAGTAAATAATAGAAAAGAGATTAGATTGATAGAATTGGTCAAATTATGCTGCTCCCTAGTGTGAAACTGTGTTGTATAGGTTAAGTTGCTCTGCGCTTCCAGACTTTGCTGCCTCGGCGGGGGATGGTAGATTAGCTGCTTTGACGCGTTCGTTGCCATGGTAGTGGAACAGACGTGTGTCTCGGTGGCAAACTCGGCAGTCCTTCAAAGCTCGGTAGAACGCTTCGACAGTGATCCCGCTTATGTCTAAGTCAAAATGTTGTTGTTGCCCACTGTAGATAATACCAGTCGCGGCGTGAATCTTGCAAAGACAACAATATTTGGTTCGTTCTTCTTTAGCCACCTTAAAGCCTAACCTATGTCTAGGGTAGATTGATCAACACTTGATTAGAGTGAGAACCGTACTTACTCCTTTCGTGAGTTCGACTCTCTCGATACCGAACAAATGGATAGTTAACAACTAATCTCTCGAACTTAATTGAAAACTATGAAGAGCATGGAATAAGCAAACCTCGAAGTTTTATTGCAAAAACAAACTTAATTCCTAAACAATCGTTCTCACACTAGTTTATAACATAACCCAAACCCAAAAGAGAATTTAGAACATAATTGTCGGCAAGAAAACCTAAACTATGCCTAAGGAAAACCTAAGTTGTTTTGAAGTACAAAAGATGTCGAATATATATAGGCATTAGCTAGGTCAAGTCCTCATTGTAGTATAAGTCTTCAAAGTAGCTTTTGCATTAAATGCAACCTTTAATTCTGACTTCTTTGAGTTGAATGTGGACTCCTTCACGTTGCCTTACTCCGCAAGTTATCTCGAACTCCTCCTTCGGCGGCTTTGTTCGCTGCTACAGGCGTTAGAAAATTGAGTGGATGGCATCGTCAGGATTAGGATTTTCTACTCTACAGATCGCACTCCAATTCTCCAATTCCTCAACTTGCTGTCCTGGGCAGCGGGTATGGCGGCGGCAGCTACTTGGCAGCATCTATCTCTGTCTGGAACTGCATCAGTACAGCTCTCTGATCTGTTGCCTCAGCATCATGTCCTCAGTTCCTTTCTCCTTCTGCCAGCTTCTAGTACCTAAAACTAAAACTAAACTAAAACATCATCTTTTCCTTACCAAATAAAAAATAATCAATAAAAAGCAAGGCAAAGCAAAGAATACTGTAATATGCAATGCATGAACCTAATTATGCCTAAAATGTGCTTAAGAACAGTAATAACATGAGATGGAATGTGCACAAAATATAGAACTAATGAACACTTTACACCCCCCCCCAAACTCAAACTATTGCTTGTCCTCAAGCAATGCAAACCTAAACATACTTGCCCTTTAAACTAACCAGAAAGAAAAAATATGTTTTAAACTTGATTTAACACCTTAAGGCCGTGGCACCTGTCATTTAATTAGTTAGAGGGGAATAGCATAAATTACCTCAGAATTAAACTATAATGCAAGTTAAGTGTGTGCAGGAACTGTGTACAGGCTGAATTTGAAGAATATTCTAAGGAAATAAAGATGTTGTCATGGTATATAAGGTTGCTACCGAGGCAACATAGTTAAGCACAATTAATAATCATGGCAATAAGGGCTTCAACTCATCACAACTACTCTCTAGGTCTGAAATTAAGATAGAAGCAAACTACAAAACCCTGAACCCTTTGAGTAGAGTCATCCCGTGAAGACTTTCATTCACTCATGCAAATTTGTCCGTCACGTCAAAGATTTTTAGATTCATGGACATTGATATCAGCAGAGTGTCCTTGCACACGATTCTTCCTAGAGCCTGTTTCGGGCACCTCTAGGGAAAGACAACATAAAAATTTCTTTTCCTGCAGTGGCAGTGCTTTTTTTTCTGTTTGTTGCCTACCGCGGCAACTTCCTGCAACCATGTTAGAATTTTGCAAATAATTCAAGCAGACAACGTTTATCAGAAACTCAAACAAATCAGCAAGTAACAATAATGTTTTTAATTTTTGGCAATTATAGAAAAATCCTAAGTTTACTTCATGCTTTCCCCAAAATTAAGTTCATTTTAATTGGTGCGAAAAAATTAAAGTTGGCTACCCTATCATAGGCACAAGTTCTAACAATTTTTTCTTTTCGATTAATTCTTTAAGGCAAGTACATTATGGAACCTAAGATGCACTAGTTATGCCTAACAAAAAAGAGTGCTAACCCCCCCCCCCCCAAACTCAAGACGGGCATTGCCCTCAATGCACAAAATACAAAAGAAAAAACAGAAACATAAATATAAGTACAATAATGAGAATTAAAACATAAAACATAAAAATAAACAATTAAATAAAGAAGAGAAAAGAATAAAAACTCTAGAAGTTGGTTGAGGGCTGAGAGGAGGCTTGGGTCATTGCGGTAGAAGAGGACGATGAAGATTGAATGACAAGGCGGCGGCCGACAGATGTCTGGGCGGCAGACTTGGCAGGTCATACATTTGTTGTTCGCGTCGGCTGGACTCTCTTAGGAGTGGGACGAGGTTCTTCACGTGGTGCTTCACTCTTTTCTGGCTCAGATTCTGACTCCTCATCCTCCGACTCAGTAGAGATGATGTGCCACTTCCTCTTTCTTGTTGCCTCCTCCATTGGTTTTGTCGGAGGGTCTATCACCATTGGGGCTGCTGCTGTCGGCTACTACTCGACCTCATTGGATGTGGAGGTGTTTGCCACCGTTTCCGCTGTGCAGACGAGGGAAAGATGTTGTTAATACCTCTCAAGAGTGTCTGCCACCGTGTTGGAAACGGAGGTGGCAGTGTATGATGGGTAGTGCGTCGGAGACGACATCTGGCGCCAGAAGGCGGTGTGGTAGGTAACTACTTATGATGGTGTTCCTTCTCGAGGTTCAGCTGCGGCGGCTAGGTCGGTAGGGAAGGTTGGCAGGGTAGGGCCGTCGTTGGGAAATTTCTAAAGGAGATAAGCCACAAAAGCCTCTTGGACTTCCCCCATGTACTTCATGAAAGTCAACTACTCTTGCTCTATTCTTTTGTTGCTTTCGATAAGAGTGCGCAGTAGAGCAATGACTTCACTGTACTGGGCAACTTCAGTACCGCTTGGGGTGGCTTGTGTGGCTGGCTGGGCGGCGGAGGGCTGGCTGGGAGTGATAGGTTCTGTTTTTTGGGCCTACATCATCTGCAGGAGGACTTTTCTGGTCCAACCCTCTTTGGCAGCTGTCATCTCATCGTTTGGGTCGGAGGGGACGCTGAAGTTGGCATATAAGCCGATGATGAGAGACGGAAAGTACAAACGACCCTTTGACTTGCGGAAACAGTTGTGGATCTCTTTGCAAATAATTTCTTCAACATTGATGGGCTTGTTCACCATGATGGAGTGGACGAGGGCGAGACGCGGCCAGTCAAAGGTGGAGTTGTGGGAGGTGGGCAACATACGTCGTTTAATGAAAGTGTTCCACAACATCGGCTCGGGCAGCAATCGACAGCGTTGAACTTAACCGCCATATTTTCCTGCCAACTACGGCGTGTTGGGCTCGCACAGCCTGGCCTTTATTCTGTCGTAGTCGGCAACCAACAGTGATTGCCTCCATTCTTCGTGGGGGTTGTCTTCCATTTTGAGCCCATAGAAGCTGTTCATGACGGTCGTATTGATCTTGACAGGTTCCCCTCGGACATATACAAACGACATCTCTGGGCGGAGGTGGTGGGCATAGAATTCTCTGACAATCGTGATGTTTGCCATCTTCGGTTGTTGTGAAAATATCTCTTATCCCTTATTGTGGATTGTTTCAAATAGGGCGTGAACACCCGTGTTTTGGGCCTAGGAGTTAACCGGGTTATAGTTCGAGTCAAATAAAATTTAATTAAAACAGTTCAACTAAAATAATGACCTAATTGAGCTTCTGTAAAAGGGGAAGGACCTAAGTTGTTATTAGACCAAAGACTTTCAAAAAGTAAGACCACTTTATACATAAAGTTGTCATCTTCTTCATAAAACCCTTTTACCAACATTAAAAGGGGAAAACCTCCATTTTCAAAACCTCTCAAGTATCAAGTTACTATTCCATTGATTTTGCTACTCGATTTCAACATCATTTTAAAAGGTAAATATGTTTTCTTGATCCCCTCCTTACCCTCTATCTATCTATGGTCTTAGATTTCAAAAATATGGGGTTTTGGAAATTAGGGTTTATATTAAAGTTTGAATTTTTAAGGGGTTTTCCAATTTGTTTTAATAAATCGAGTTAGGGCTTTAGTTAATCATGTGAAAATGTGTAACATATATCAAATTGGTTGAATTTGGGTGAAAATTCGTAGCATGTTCATGAGGTAAATTTTAGGGTATTAAAACTTGGATTTTTGGTGGGTTTAATGTTGAAATTGAAGGGCTGATGGTCTACCTATGTTAGGAGGGTGATTTGGGATGTTTTGGAAGTCATTTGGGTGTTTGGAAATGGGTGTTTCAGCCAAGGGTTGTTGGAGCACGAAAATTGGGTTTTTGGACATTATGTGGTTTGGGAATTTGTGGAAATTGGATTGTGTTTGCGAAGTAAGTTGATGGTTGAGTTTAGCATTGAATTGGGAAGTAATGTATGTGTTTTGTTTGACTAGAAGAAAGAGGAAACGTCGAAGATGCCTTGGGACCGGATCCGGGTTCGTAGGAGGATTGGTTCGAATTGCTAAGGAAGGGCGGTGAGTGGTCTTAACTTGTTTTAAAGTTGGTTCGAGCATGAGTAGTGTGAGTGTGTAAAGTGTGCTTGGTAGGCCACTTCCTTATAACCCAAGTAGTTAATTTAGTCTCGTTTTCCTTAAATGCCAATGTGCTTAATGACTATGCTCTTGTACTTGTGATTATATGGTGCATGTATATATATCATGATGTGGATATATGGGATGAGCATGAGTGTGGATGATGACATGTGATTGATGATGATAATTTGCACTAAAATAATTACCGGTTGTAAATGATTGATCATTAGGATAGTGTGCACACAAATTGAGTCAAAACGTACGTGGCCTTGATGGCGTTAAGTCATCAAGGAGGAGTACGGTGATGTAACATTCCACCGGAAGCTTTTTACTTATTTCTACGGGATGATGAGTGGAATCCCATCCGTAGGGCATGTGGCGATGAGTGGAATCCCGCACATGCAAGGTCCGGTGATGAGTGGAATCCCACCGAGGTAAAGTGTTGTTGAGGTTTATATCCGCACAATCGGGGTAATTAAAGTGGCCAATTAAACTTGCTCATGTAATGTGATATATGATGGTAACATATGGCCGTGTTATACGAGTTGTTGCATGATGGTTGATATTGATGTTTAAGCTTGTTAGGATTGAGAGACCATATATGCCACTTGAAAGACTAGCTAGGTCTACTTGATTGTATGCATATGCTTGTTGTACGTGAGACTAGGATTTACCTGCTTGAACCCTGCATTGTTGATGTTTTTCGTTTTAGAGCACCCTCACTAAGCTTATAGCTTACGCTCTCAATGTTCAACAATGCAGATCATTAGCGTGGTGTTAGCTCGGAGCAAGGCAAGAAGGGCTTTCCAAGTTGTTGCTCAAGTATGGTTAATTTTGTAGTAGTTAAGCAATGTGACAATAGGGTGTGTTTGTACGAGCCTTGTATGACTCTTTCAAATGATGTTGTTTTGGATTGATTATGGATTGTAAGCATGTTATACTTGGATGAATGTTGGTGTGTATGATGGCATGCTTTAGGATGTTTAGGTTGCCTTGAGTAAGTGTGCAAACCTCTTTTGATTGACTTGTGGCTTTATGACCATTTGAGCCTTTAAGCATGCACAATATGGCCTAAATTGCTCTCTCATTATAATGTTATGTATGAATGCCTTAATTCATGTATGGATGATTCTCTTGGCTAAATTATGTGTGATTACATGTTGGTATATGCTTGGGTGAGTCGAGAAATGCATTTAGAGTAGTATTGGAGTCGTTTAAGATGGAATTGGAGGAATTGCAGTGCAGGGCGTATCGATACACCTCAGGGCGTATCGATACGGACTTGCCCAAAAGCCAGAAATTTTGCCTGGAGTACCGATAACCTAAGGGTATCGATACCCTCTAAACTCACTGTAATTTGAAGAGTCGAGTGAGAGTAGAGCGTACTGATACGGGTATCCCGAGTATCGGTACGAGTCCACTCTATTGACCAAGTAGGGTTGACCGAGAAGGGCGTATCGATACGCTCAAGGGCTGTATCGATACGGACTTCTCGAGGTTGACTTCTTGGGTTAACCTAGACAGGGTGTATCGATACCCCTAGTTAGGGTACCGATACGGGCTGCCCTGTAAACTTAAAAGTGAACTGTTATGCATGGCCGTGGTTCGAATGCGTTTTCCTTGGTATTGTTTTCCGCTGTGTGAATCGCTTATGACATAATGTTCATCTAGAAAAGATTAAAATGAAAGAAAAAAAACTAGGGTTGCTAACCGAAGGGAACCTTAACGGGTTTCACTCGGTTTTCCCCGTGTGGCCCACTCGGACCGGTCATCCGGCCAGACCAGGGCGAGGGGGTTACATTTGTTGGTATCAGAGCCTGAGGTTACCGAGACCTCGGGCAGGTAAGTGAGGTAAGCTTAAGGTGTTAAATGTTTACGTTGTTCGATGCATGTTTTGCCATGAATCCTTGATGTTTGATTGATCGTATGATGTTTTGAATGCATGAACTGTTGTGTCTGGTATAGAGTGAGTGCCCATTGCTACTATTACTTAATTTAAAAAGATTTTTGGAAAAAGGAGTACTTGATCACTATTGGACCCTTGCTTTGGCTAACGTAATCCTATTTGTTTGTTGTTGTAGTTTATACCTTGCTAGCTATAGCATGAGACCACGTGGGAGGCCTAGGATGGTTCGACCGGAACCAAGGGCAGAGGCTCCGAGAGTTGAGCCGGTAGTTAGAGTTGAGGCTCAAGTGAGAGAGCCTGTGGTTGGAGTTGGATCTCCTCCACCACCTCCACCACCACCACCTCCTCCACCGGGAGTGGGAGGTGAGGCCGGGGCCGACGGAGAGGGACCACAAGGGGGCCAAGGTGGCCAAGGACCGCCCGGGATAGACTTAGCTCCGTTGGTTCAGGCAATAGCCGGGGCATTCTAGGCTGCAGTAGCTGGAGGACAAACAGCTCATCATCAGGGTGAGGGCACCAGATTACCTTTAGAGAGACTTCGGGGCCTTGGGGCCGAAAAGTTTAGAGGTGCTACTCCGGAGAGGTCAGAGTTATGGTTTGAGAAGACTGTCCGTATTCTTGCTCAGATGGGATGTACTGGTGAGCGCAAGTTGGGATGCGTTGAGTCTTTGCTTCAGGGAGATGCCTACACTTGGTGGGTCACCGTTACTTCGGGGATGGATGAGACCGAGATCACTTGGGAGTTCTTTGAGACAGCTTTCCGGAAGAAGTATTTGGGTCCGCGATACCTCGATGAGAGGAAGAGGGAGTTTATGGCCTTGCTTCAGGGGAGTATGTCCGTGACCGATTATGAGATCCGATTTGTCAGATTGAGCCAGTATGCACCTGAGCTTGTACCTACGGAGGTGGAGCGTTGTAACCGCTTCCGATATGGGCTGAATGAGGAGATCAAGACCTATACTCTAGCTTCAGATTACACCGATTTTGATGTCTTGGTCGCGAGGGCCAAGGACTTAGAGCACAGTTTGAGTTTGACCAGGCGGTCAGGTGGATCTAGTTCGGGTAAGAGGTTCAGCAACTTTGATAGAGGTGATGCCAAGAGGCACCGGGACAACAGGCATCAGTATGATCATAGGCGTGGTGGCAGTAACCACGGTAGGGGCCATCAGGGTCAGAGAGCTGGTGGGAAGTTGCCCATATGTGCTACCTGCGGGAGGAACCACACCGGTGAGTGTTGGGGGAATTACCATTCTTGTTGGAGTTGTGGTGCTAGGGACCACATTAGGCGTGACTGTCCACATCAGGTGGGGCAGGCACCAGCTCAGGCTCCTGCTAGAGCCAATGATTTTCAGACAGGCCGCGGGCGCGGTAGAGGTAACTTCCAGCCGAGGAACGATGGTCAGAGGAACATAGCACATGTAGTTGCAGTTCAGCCAGAGGGCGGAGGTCAGGCCAGAGTTTATGCTCAGCGCGGGGATCAGCATGACACCGATGTGATCGCAGGTAACTTCTCGATACAGTCTTTGGGTTTGCTTTCTTTGATTGACTCTGGGTCTACACATTCCTGCATATTGAGTGAGCACGCACGGTCTTTGAATTTGCCTTGTGAAATGTTAGGAAGATGTACCGAAGGTGTCCGTTAATGGTTCAGGGGCATGTGTTCCCAGTGGATATGATGGAACTTCCTTTCTATGGTTTTGATGTGATTCTGGGTATGGATTGGCTCACAGAGCATAAAGCTAGGATAGATTTTGAAACTAAGCGGATTTCTTTGAAGCTCACAGATGATTATGAGATTGTAGTGGTGGGTGAGAACGTGAAGTTCTTGTCCAATGTGGTTTCAGTGTTAGAGTCTAAGAGATTAGTTGAGTTGGGATGTGAAGCATACTTAGCATATGTGATGAACCCTAACATGAGTGAGGTTAGACCTCAGGACATCCGGACAGTATGTGATTTTCCTAGTGTGTTTCCGGAAGAATTGTCAGGGTTACCACCGGACAGAGAGGTAGAGTTCAGCATTGAGACTTATTCCGATTCAGCTCATGTTTCGATTGCTCCGTATCGTATGGCACCGAAAGAATTGAAAGAGTTGAAGACTCAGTTGCAAGAATTAACAGATAGAGGTTTTATTCGACCTAGTTTTTCACCTTGGGGTGCACCGGTTTTGTTTGTGAAGAAGAAAGATGGAAGTATGAGAATGTGCATAGATTACAGACAGTTAAATCAGTTGACAATGAAGAACAAATATCTGTTGCCTAGAATCGATGACTTGTTTGATCAGTTGAGAGGAGCATCTGTCTTTTCGAAGATTGATTTGAGATCAGGTTATTACCAGCTAAAGGTAAGAGAGGTGATGTACCGAAGACGACCTTTAGGACTAGGTATGGACATTATGAGTTTTTAGTCATGCCATTTGGGTTGACTAATGCACCGGCTGCTTTCATGGACATGATGAATAGGATCTTTCATCAGTATCTAGATCAGTTCGTAGTGGTATTCATTGATGACATCTTGGTGTACTCGCGAACTGAAGAAGACCATGACCGACACTTGAGACTTGTTTTAAAGACCTTGCTAGATCACCAGTTGTATGCGAAGCTTAGCAAGTGTGAGTTTTGGATCCGCGAGGTAGTCTTCTTAGGACATGTAGTGTCAGCCGATGGGATTAGAGTTGATCCGAAGAAGATTGAAGCCATTGTTGAGTGGAAGCAACCGAAGTTTGTGACAGAGGTACGTAGCTTCCTAGGCTTAGCCGAATACTATAGAAGATTTGTAGAGGGTTTCTCTAAATTAGCCGCTCCATTGACACAGTTACTTCAGAAGAGTGTTCAGTTTGAGTGGGCAGATGCAAGACAGAGAGCTTTTGAGAAATTGAAAGAAGCTTTGACCCAAGCTCCGATTTTGATTCAGCATGAGTCCGAGAAGGACTATATAGTTTACAGTGACGCTTCTGATGTAGGGCTAGGATGTGTATTTATGCAAGATCGGAGAGTAGTGGCTTATGCCTCAAGACAGTTGAAGACCCATGAGCGCAACTATCCGACCTATGACATAGAGTTAGCTGCAGTTGTGTTTGCTCTGAAGATTTGGAGGCATTATTTATACGGGGAGAAATGCACAGTGTACACCGATCACAAGAGTTTGAAGTATATTATGACTCAGCGAGACTTGAATCTCAAACAGCGAAGGTGGTTAGAGTTGCTAAAAGACTATGATCTTACTATTGAGTACCATCCGGGTAAGGCCAATGTAGTGGCTGATGCATTGAGTAGGAAGGTGGCCGTGGACTTGAGAGCTATGTTTGCTAGATTGAGTTTTTCCGTAGATGGTAGCTTGGTAGCCGAGCTTCAGGTCAGACCTACTCTAGGTCAGATGATTAGAGAGAAACAACTATTAGATAGATCATTGGCACCTCACGTACAAGATATAGCCGAAGGAAGACCTTCAGACTACAGTTTCAGTACCGATGGGGTTTTGTGTTTCAAAGACAGAATAGTTGTGCCAGAAGACAGTGATTTGAGACGTACGATTTTGACTGAAGCCCACGGTAGTCCGTTTGCTATGCATCCTAGAAGTACGAAGATGTACCGTAATTTGAAGAATGAGTATTTTTGGGTTGGCTTGAAGAGAGATGTAGCCGACTTTGTGAGTAAGTGCTTAGTGTGTTAGAGAGTGAAGGCGGAACACCAGGTTCCCTCAGGTTTGTTACAGCCATTGAGAATTCCGGAATGGAAATGGGAGAACATCACCATGGATTTTGTTTCGGGTTTGCCTTTGACTCCTACGAAGAAGAACTCAGTTTGGGTGATAGTAGATCGATTTACGAAGTGTGCTCACTTCTTGGCAGTCAACACTACTTACACCTTAGATAGATTGGCCGATTTGTACATTAGTGAGATTGTTAGACTGCATGATGTGCCGAAGTCCATTGTGTCAGATAGAGATCCGCGATTTACTTCTAGATTTTGGGAGTGTCTGCATACAGCTTTGGGTACCCGTTTGAACTTCAGCACTTCTTATCATCCCCAGTCAGATGGTCAGTCAGAGAAAGTTATTCAGATCTTAGAGGATATGCTGCGATGTTGTATCATTGACTTTCAGGGTACTTGGGAGAAGCATTTGCCTCTAGTAGAGTTTGCGAACAATAACAATTTTCAGTCGAGCATTCAGATGGCTCCGTATGAGGCCTTGTATGGCCGGAAGTGTAGAACTCCAGTGTGTTGGGCCGAAGTAGGACAGAAATTGTTACCCATGCCGGATTTACTCAAGGGGACAACCGACAAGGTAAAATTGATTTGTGAGCGTTTGAAGGCTGCTTCGGATAGGCAGAAGTCCTATGCCGATTTGAAGAGAAAGGAAGTTGAGTTCTCAGTGGGTGAGAAGGTATTCTTGAAGGTGTCTCCGTGGAAAAAGGTGATGAGATTTGGCCGAAAAGGGAAGTTGAGTCCGAGGTACATAGGACCGTATGAGATTGTGAAGAGGGTTGGTTCGGTTGCTTATTAGTTGTGTTTGCCATCCGAGCTTGAGAAGATACACGATGTGTTCCATGTATCGATGCTTCGTAAGTATAGGTCCGATCCATCACATGTTATGCCCGTAGAAGAAATCGAATTGAATCCGAATTTGACTTACGAAGAAGAGCCCGTTGAGATCTTAGCTTCTGACAGTAAGGTGTTGAGGGGTAGATCGATTGAGTTAGTGAAGGTGCGGTGGCAACGTAGAGGTGTGGATGAGGCCACTTGGGAGAGGAAGGAGGATATGAAAAAGCAGTTTCCGTATCTCTTTCAGTCAGGTAATTTCAGGGACGAAATTCCTTAAGTGGGAGAGAGTTGTAACACCCGTGTTTTGGGCCTAGGAGTTAACCGGGTTATAGTTCGAGTCAAATAAAATTTAATTAAAATAATGACCTAATTGAGCTTCTGTGAAAGGGGAAGGACCTAAGTTGCTATTAGACCAAAGACTTTCAAAAAGTAAGACCACTTTATACATAAAGTTGTCATCTTCTTCATAAAACCCTTTTACCAACATTAAAAGGGGAAAACCTCCATTTTCAAAACCTCTCAAGTATCAAGTTACTATTCCATTGATTTTGCTACTCGATTTCAACATCATTTTAAGAGGTAAATATGTTTTCTTGATCCCCTCCTTACCCTCTATCTATCTATGGTCTTAGATTTCAAAAATATGGGGTTTTGGAAATTAGGGTTTATATTAAAGTTTGAATTTTTAAGGGGTTTTCCAATTTGTTTTAATAAATCGAGTTAGGGCTTTAGTTAATCATGTGAAAATGTGTAACATATATCAAATTGGTTGAATTTGGGTGAAAATTCGTAACATGTTCATGAGGTAAATTTTAGGGTATTAAAACTTGGATTTTTGGTGGGTTTAATGTTGAAATTGAAGGGCTGATGGTCTACCTATGTTAGGAGGGTGATTTGGGATGTTTTGGAAGTCATTTGGGTGTTTGGAAATGGGTGTTTCAGCCAAGGGTTGTTGGAGCACGAAAATTGGGTTTTTGGACATTATGTGGTTTGGGAATTTGTGGAAATTGGATTGTGTTTGCGAAGTAAGTTGATGGTTGAGTTTAGCATTGAATTGGGAAGTAATGTATGTGTTTTGTTTGACTAGAAGCAAGAGGAAACGTCGAAGAGGCCTTGGGACCGGATCCGGGTTCGTAGGAGGATTGGTTCGAATTGCTAAGGAAGTGCGGTGAGTGGTCTTAACTTGTTTTAAAGTTGGTTCGAGCATGAGTAGTGTGAGTGTGTAAAGTGTGCTTGGTAGGCCACTTCCTTATAACCCAAGTAGTTAATTTAGTCTCGTTTTCCTTAAATGCCAATGTGCTTAATGACTATGCTCTTGTACTTGTGATTATATGGTGCATGTATATATATCATGATGTGGATATATGGGATGAGCATGAGTGTGGATGATGACATGTGATTGATGATGATAATTGGCACTAAAATAATTACCGGTTGTAAATGATCGATCATTAAGATAGTGTGCACACAAATTGAGTCAAAACGTACGTGGCCTTGATGGTGTTAAGTCATCAAGGAGGAGTATGGTGATGTAACATTCCACCGGAAGCTTTTTACTTATTTCTACGGGATGATGAGTGGAATCCCATCCGTAGGGCATGTGGCGATGAGTGGAATCCCGCACATGCAAGGTCCGGTGATGAGTGGAATCCCACCGAGGTAAAGTGTTGTTGAGGTTTATATCCGCACAATCGGGGTAATTAAAGTGGCCAATTAAACTTTCTCATGTAATGTGATATATGATGGTGACATATGGCTGTGTTATACGAGTTGTTGCATGATGGTTGATATTGATGTTTAAGCTTGTTAGGATTGAGAGGCCATATATGCCACTTGAAAGACTAGCTAGGTCTACTTGATTGTATGCATATGCTTGTTGTACGTGAGACTAGGATTTACCTGCTTGAACCCTGCATTGTTGATGTTTTTCGTTTTAGAGCACCCTCACTAAGCTTATAGCTTACGCTCTCAATGTTCAACAATGCAGATCATTAGCGTGGTGTTAGCTCGGAGCAAGGCAAGAAGGGCTTTCCAAGTTGTTGCTCAAGTATGGTTAATTTTGTAGTAGTTAAGCAATGTGGCAATAGGGTGTGTTTGTACGAGCCTTGTATGACTCTTTCAAATGATGTTGTTTTGGATTGATTATGGATTGTAAGCATGTTATACTTGGATGAATGTTGGTGTGTATGATGGCATGCTTTAGGATGTTTAGGTTGCCTTGAGTAAGTGTGCAAACCTCTTTTGATTGACTTGTGGCTTTATGACCATTTGAGCCTTTAAGCATGCACAATATGGCCTAAATTGCTCTCTCATTATAATGTTATGTATGAATGCCTTAATTCATGTATGGATGATTCTCTTGGCTAAATTATGTGTGATTACATGTTGGTATATGCTTGGGTGAGTCGAGAAATGCATTTAGAGTAGTATTGGAGTCGTTTAAGTTGGAATTGGAGGAATTGCAGTGCAGGGCGTATCGATACACCTCAGGGCGTATCGATACGGACTTGCCCAAAAGCCAGAAATTTTGCCTGGAGTACCGATACCCTAAGGGTATCGATACCCTCCAAACTCACTGTAATTTGAAGAGTCGAGTGAGAGTAGAGCGTACCGATACGGGGATCCCGAGTATCGGTACGGGTCCACTCTGTTGACCAAGAAGGGCGTATCGATACGCTCAAGGGCTGTATCGATACGGACTTCTCGAGGTTGACTTCTTGGGTTGACCTAGACAGCGCGTATTGATACCCCTAGTTAGGGTACCGATACGGGCTGCCCTGTAAACTTAAAAGTGAACTGTTATGCATGGTCGTGGTTCGAATGCGTTTTCCTTGGTATTGTTTTCCGCTGTGTGAATCGCTTAGGACATAATGTTCATCTAGACAAGATTTAAAATAAGAAAAAAATAGGGTTGCTAATCGAAGGGAACCTTAACGGGTTTCACTCGGTTTTCCCCGTGTGGCCCACTCGGACCGGTCATCCGGCCAGACCGGGGCGAGGGGGTTACAGGGCGGGCTCGAGACCGAGATCCCCTGCCTGCTTTGAGTAGTGGAACCCTTGTTCTTCCCATATGGCTTGTTTTCCGAACTGGGTCCTATACCGCTTTTCATCTACCTTAGAGCAGAAACGTTTAAAGGTGGGTTTGGATGTTGATGCCATGTGTGAGACGAGTTTTGTTATAAACTGGTACTGAAAAAGAAAATTATGAGAAAGGAGCAGTGGATTCAAGAAGAGTTTAACAAGGAGATGAAAGTAAAGTAAATGAATGAAAGAAGTGAGGTTTAAATAGATGTTTCTGAGAGATGTCGCGACGACATTAAATGTCCAACGGGCAAGTTGTCTCGTGTACGTTATGGGATTTTGCCCGTTACTCATATAGCCTTTGGCAGCTAGCCGTTAGCGGTCAACTAGACGTTACGCGGTTTTTGCGCTGGGCCACCCTCTATTGTCTTGGCGGGATGGTGGGCGAGCTCCTGGTTGGGCATTCTTCTTGGTCCAGCTCTTTTATTCCTAAAGCCTGAAATAAAAATAAATAATTAAATACTAAAATTAAATTCTGAAAAATAAAAATGTGGAGAATAAATTTAACTAATTTAAAATATAATCCTAAAAGACAGAAAATAAATTGCAATAAAATAAATTCTATTCCTAAAACATAAAAATAAAATTAACTAAGTTATGTTGGGAGTGTATTTGGGTGCATCTCCCAGTCATAACCACTTCCTGAGGTGGTGTTTCTTGTCTTTCCCTCCCGGGGGGTCCTCTTGTTCTGTAAGGTGGTGTGTTGTTGGGTCTTTCAACCTGCCCTTAGGTTTGTCGTGACAACTGCTGTCTTGACTTGTCTCAGTGCTGATTTTGAAGACCTGAGCATCCTTCTTTTTCCTTTACTAAGAGTTGTAACACATTTAGCTTGATGCTTTGATTGTGTAGCCTCGTGACCAGCTCCTCATGTTTCATATCAATTAGTGTTCTACTCGTGGCCAAGAATTGTTACCCAATGATTATAGGGGCATTTTCGTCAGCCTCACAATCTAAGATGAGGAAGTCTGTTGGAAAAATAAGGCTGCCCACTCAAACTAAGATGTATTTGATATTGCCCTATGGTTGTACGAATGAGTGATCAACAAGTTTCAACATAATGGAGGTAGGTTTGGCTTGCCCAATACCTAGCTTATCGAAGACTGCCTTAGGCATCAAGTTGATGTTAGCTCCTAAGTCGCACATGGCTTTTGTTGCATGGTTGCTGCCGATTTTGTATGGTATAACAAAACTGCCTGGATATGTTTGCTTGGGCGACAGCTTGGTGTGCAGCATAGCCATACATTCCTCTATCACAACAACTGTTTCGAACTCCCCAATACTCTTTCTTTTAGAAACCATGTCCCTTAAATATTTTAAATAGTTGGGCATGTTCTAGATGGCTTCGATGAGGGGGTGTTTATGTGCACCTGTTTCAGAATATCTATGAATTTCTGGAACTGGTGCTCCTGCTTCTGTTGCTTTAATCGTTGGGGGAAAGGTGCCGGCAGACGGATGTCCTCTATACGCTCCTTGCATGGGAATTTGATCTGTGGAGGAACATCTGCCTTAGGGCTGCTGTCAATCTCATCTGTCGGGGCGGCTGGTGTTGATGCTGCCGCGGCAGGTAGTTCTTTTTGTGTATGTTGCTCACCTACTGGGTTTCCCATTTTGGGTTCATCCAATTGTTTCCCACTTCTGGTTGATATGGCTTTGCACTGCTCAAATGTGGGTTTAGTTGCTGCCTCTGCACTGCTTGATGCTGCACCCATTGTCCTGCTGCTGATGATTTCTGTGAATTGCTCAAACTGGATCTCTATGTTCTTTATCACAGCTTCCTGGTTGTTCATCCTCATCTTCGTCCTGTCTATAAGTGACTCAATTTTATCAATAAACTTATTAGTACGAATAATAAAATCACTAGTTCTAGACATGAAAGTATGTAAAGTTACTTCTAGTGAATTATTGTTCTGCGGATACTGAGCTTGTTGTCTGGACTGGTCTTGCTGGTAACCTCCCTATTGCTGTTGTGGATTTGCAGCAGTTTTCGGATTGCTCCAGGTGAAGTTTGGGTGATTCCTCCATCCAGGGTTGTACGTGTTCGTGGTGGGCCTGCTGTTCCTCTCGTATTCTCCCATGAAGTTGGCAGTTGCAGTACATTCGGAGCAATCGTGGTTGCCCCCACACTTTTTACAGAATGGCTCTACAGCCTTGGCCTCATAGACTTTTCCAGTGGGTTTTGCCATGTTCATAACCAGCTCTGTCAGTTTGTCGAGGCTTGCATTGACAGATTCTAAGGCTTCCACTTCGTTCACAGATGTTGGTCGCCTAATGTCGCCTCGGCGGGCTGTTGGGAACTTATAGTCATTTTTGGCGGCTTGGTTCAAGATCTGCAGTGCCTCCTCTGGTAGTCGGTCGAGGATGATTCCGTTGGATGAGGCGTCGAGCATCTTTCGAGTTGGGTAGTTCACCGTATTGTAAAACATCGACACCTGCGTCCAAGTCGGAAAACCATGAAGCGGGAAGTTATTAAGCATCTGTTGATACCACTCCCATGCTTCATACATTGGCTCATCATCCCCTTGTCGGAAGGTTGTGATCTCGTTTCTCAATCTATCTGTGACGTTAGATGGGTTGAAATGATCTAAAAAGTCCTTGCACAACTCTATGCATGTATTAAATGACCCCGTTGGCTGGTTGTTCAATCACTGCTTCGCCCTATCCCTCAATGAATAGAGGAATAACCTCAGCCTTAGCACGTCTTGGTGGACTCCGTGTATCTTGAAGGCTCTGTATATATCTAGTAATCCTCTCAAGTGCTGTCGAGCATCTTCATTGGTAGTCCCTCTAAATTGCCCCAATGTGTTGATCATATTGAACATCACGAGCTTTAATTCAAAGTGATCCACTTCGATTTCATGCTCTGTCACGGTAGAATCAAACCCTCTAAAGTCATGCTCTAAGTAGTCACTGGTGGTTCGAACATATGTGGCTGCCTGGGCAGAATTGAGGGTTGCTGCCTAAGTGGAACTTGCTATTGTTCTCTGGGTGGCGGATCTTGCTGCCTATCCCCGCCGATGTGAGCATCAATAGAAGGGTTTTCTTCCTGGCCGTTCACCATTGTTGCTTTTGCTTTTCCTTCTTCCTTGGCTTTCCCTAGGGCTTCTCTGACTTCTTTCTTGAGTTCTCTTGTTCTTCGTTCAATGTCGTCAAAGAAAATGATTTCGTCCTTTGGATTTGCTCTGGTCATGCACTAGCAAAAGAAACTGAATTTTTTTTTCTTTTTTTTCCCGAATAAAAATAAGAATAATAAAAATTAAAAATTAAATGCAAATAAAAATAAAAGTGCAGAAATATAAATACGAATTTTACTGTTGTCAATCCCCGGTAAAGACGCCAAAAACTTGTAGAGCGTTTAGGTGTTCTCTATTTATGAGCGCAAGTGCACACCCCTGTCAAGTTATAGTATATAAGATATCGTCTCCCACAAGAATTGGACAGCTTAAACTCGAATCGTAATTCATGCACAAAGAAAAGTAAATGCACAAATAAGTTGGTTTATAAAGAAAAGTAAATAAAACACAAGTAAATAATAGAGAAGAGATCATATTGATAGAATGGGTCAGATTATGTTGCTCCCTAGTGTTAAAACTGCGTTGAATAGGTTAAGTTGCTCTGCGCTGCCAGACTTTGCTGCCTCGGCGGGGGATGGCAGATTAGCTGCTTTGACGCTTTCGCTGCCTTGGCAGTGGAACGGATGTGTGTCTCGGTGGCAAACTCGACAGTCTTTCAAGGCTCGACAGAACGCTTCAACAGTGATCCCGCTTATGTCTAAGTCAGAATGTTGTTGTTGTCCATTGTAGATAATACCAGTCGTGGCGTGAATCTTGCAAAGACAGTAATATTTGGTTCATTCTTCTTTAGCCGCCTTAAACCTTAACCTATGTCTAGGCTGAATTGATCAATACTTTATTAGAGTGAGGATCGTACTTACTCCTTTCGTGAGTTCGACTCTCTCGATACTGAATAAATGGATAGTTAACAACTAATCTCTCGAACTTAATTGAAAACTATGAAGAGCATGGAATAAGCAAACCTTGAAGTTTTATTGCAAAAACAAACTTAATTCAAAAACAACCGTCCTCACACTAGTTTACAACATAACCCAAACCCAAAAGAGAATTTAGAACATAATTGGCGGCAAGAAAACCTAAACTATGCCTAAGGAAAACCTAAGTTGTTTTGAAGTACAAAAGATGTCGAATATATATAGGCATTAGCTAGGTCAAGTCCTCCTTGGAGTAGAAGTCTTCAAAGTAGCTTTT